>JAUIMM010000637.1:1115000-1522500 GCA_031769625.1 Taudactylus pleione | reverse complement strand
TCTCTAGTAGGGGCTGATTGTTGACTTCTCATTGTGTGTCTATTCTGTTTTTATTTTCAGTTACATTTTTCATTTTAAACTGTTTTATCTCCAATGTTCTTTAGTATTTGTAGTAATTCCTGAGTAATAAGTTGTATGAATAGCCCCATGGGCTTGCTCTGTTCTGGGTATTGTTTAGTGTATCTGGATCTCAAAAATTGGGTATGTTATAGGGGTTGGGTACGGGATCCCGGTGGTCGGGATGCCGGCAGTCAGAATCCCGACGCCCCCTTACCCACCTTTTCCGCAGCCTAACCGTAACACCCCACATCCCCTTTGCAGCCCCTTAACCTTCCCGCTAGTGCCTAAGCCCTAATATATAATGCTATTCCCTGCCCCATTGGAATTTACATTCCCGACACACACATGCACAAACACCCGTGTTCTTTTTTGACAAAAGGCATCTAAACTACTAGTATGATGTGGGAAACCGGTGCATCCAGATGAAAACACCGGTAGGTCATACAAATTCCAGACCGTTCCTGGATTGGAATCTAACCCATGGCTCCGGCATTATTGACACAGCAATGGTAACCACTGTGCTGCCCGTTGATGCTTTTATGGTGCACAGCAACCTTTTATAGTTCCTTATATCTCAGGGGGAGTTGCACAGTTTGCGTGTCACTTCAGGCCTTGCTTTTGTTCTTGCTGAAAAGCCACTTATTCTTGGAAGGTAACTAAAAATGGAAACTAAATGTTGTTCTCTTCCCTACAGTGGTAGTGATGATGAAGATGGTACCCCTTTATCAGCAAAATTCGCTGATATTTACCCCTTGAACAACTATGATGACACAGAGGTTGTAGCCAACATGAATGGAATTCACAATGAACTCAACGGTGGCGGGGAAAACATGGCGCTGAAAGACGAGGTGCGATACTTTCCTTGGCCACTCGTTCTCCTCTCACCGGTCTTGTGTCTGTCATAGTAGCGATACTCATGGTCTCCGTTTTACAGTCCCCTTCGGTAAGCAGCACGAGCAGCAGCTCCTCAGAGGCGGATGACGAGGAAGCCGACGGCGAGAGCGGGGGCGAGCAGCTGGACGTTACAAAGGAGGAGGTTCATGTTGGGAAGAGGCCGTCTAGAATGGAAGGTGCTAAGATGGACAGTCCCCCACCGTCTTACCTCAGTCCACAGGTAATACATATCCCTATTGCTGCTGCATAGCTGGGCTTCTCCCCTATGGTTTGGGACCTTAGACATGGGTTGTTAGAGTAGGTCACTGTGATTGTCTTTACAACTGTTGTGTATATAGATAGATATCTATCCATCTCTAACACACACACCAACACACCTTTTTTCTTGTCTTCTTCCATGGCTGCGATTCGTTTGTTATATCTAGATCTAGTTTTTGTTAATATTCCCAATTTCCTAGGTTGCATATTTTAACCATCTAAAGAAAATTCATTACTAAGATTGTGTTTACGGTTTGTGAAGTCAAGTTTTATGGGGCCAGTGGTTTATTTAATTTGGGGCAAATTCAACTACCTTAAAGGGGCCTATCAATTACAGATCTTTTCAAAGGATGAAAGAAAAGATTTATCTTTTGAAAAAAAATTCCTTGGGCTGCTGCACATGACAGATTTTTTTAAACGACGAACGAGTTTGCATGACATCATTCTGGGAGTGTTTTTTTTTTTTTTAATGTTTCTATTCATTTGCATTAAAAAATCGTCGTTTACAGCAACAGATATTTCTAATATGTGTCAACGATAAACGATAATTGACCAACATGTTGGAGAGACAAAAGACCAAATTTGTCGGCCCACGGGAGTGAGCATTTTGATCGTTCAGAGACTATCCATTAGCAGATAAATTGAACGACTGAACGATAAATCGTTCATCGTTCAAATTTATCTGCTAGTGGATAGGCCCCTTAAGGGCAATTACCTGACTGCTTCATGCATTAGCTCACAGTAGCTGAATCTTGCGTATAGCCTATGGTGGTGCGAGCAGTTATCCGCTATCATAACTGGCTGTGAAAACGTGCAGCGCAAGCTGCTTGCGCTTACTTGAATCTACCACATAGTGTCTGACATTTTTTAGTTTGTGTTCGTTCACTAAAATATAGTTGAACACAAACAGTCGGAGTCACAATCTGGTACCGTCGGCTGACTTGCTAATTGTTTGGCGGTGTCCGAGTTCTTGCCCTGTTAATAAGGCCATGGATCTTTAATGTGACCGGATCATTTAGTGGTTAACACTAGTCAGCTGAACCCACTGCGGGCTGCACTTTGTCTTACGCTATATGGGTGGCTGATATCTTTGTTTTAGAGAAATTCGAGTACCTGGTGGTTCAGGTTTTATGTCAGAGCTGCAGGTATTGGCTGTTAATTTTGTTTCTTCTGAGGCCCAAATTTTTATGTATATTTGTCCGCAAATACGTCTTAATCACAAAATGACGTGGTAAAACTACTTCACAGGACTGCGCTGATTCATTTGATATGCAACACTTTTATATCTGCGTGCAACTGAGTCTGTGTACGAAGCACAACAGAACTTGGCTTGGAAAAAAGCCATATCGTATCAGATTCAGACTCTGTGGGCACACAGATATACAAGTGTCGCATATCAAATTATATACTGCAGTTTTGTGAAGCGGTTTGTGTCTAAGACGCTTTTCCGGGCAAATAAGACACTCAGCGCAAGACAATTTGCAGGGAAGGTCTGTTTAACGGTTATATAGCCCTTTTACATTAAAAATAGCGTAGTCGTGTGGTTTGATGGAATGACGGAAACCTGGCTATCCGCTTTTATTATCTATATAATAAAAAAAATATATAATGGCTTAATGTGTTTTTTGCTGCTTTGCACAAATGACCAGAAGCCGAAGCCGTTAGTCGCCTTCCTGAATGTTAGAATTGCTGCTTTTATATGTTGCGAATAAACACACGTACTGGAATGCTTATTTGGTGTCCTAGTCCAATTACATGGCGTTTCCTTTGACTCCGTGCTCTACCCAACTGGGTCTAATGGTGCGTACACACTGGGCGATATTACTGAGCGATTGCACGATTACGACGTCGTAATCGTTCAATCACTCAGTAATCGTGCACAAATTGTGCACTATAATGTCGGAAACGACCAGCGATGCGCCCGCTGGTCGTTTCCGACATTGTCCATCGCCTGAACATGCAGGCCAAGCTGCCGATAACGACAGATTGGCCATGTTCAGGAATGATGGACTGTACCTGCACTGAACGACTGATCGGTCAGTGTAGGCACTATAGGGGATCAGGAACGACAGTACGATTATGATGTCGTAATCGTACTCTTTTTTTTTTTATTTTTTATTTTTTATTTCCTAATCGCCCAGTGTGTACGCGCCATTAGATTAGAGCATAACATAGAAGACAGCCTGATCCTCCCTTGTTAGGACTCCTCATTATTGCATGGCGGGTTCCAAACAGGTGATCGGGTTAGAGAAACTACCTCACTGAAATAGGTATTCAGGAGATCCAGATTACTCTGTGGGTTTTCAGTTTAAATCTTTTCTTTGAACCCCTTGCCCGCTAAGCATTACGTTCTGTTACTAACACACAGCATGCTACTGACCTAACAGGCTGCTGATCCTAAATGTTTAGTATTCATTTTAGCCGGCTGCACGTAATCCGTGAGGAGGGTATATTTTAATTTTAAATGGCAAAATTTCATATGTGACTTATTGCTACAACTACAGTAACTATAGTGATACATTAGCGTTCCCGCTAGGCTGTTTTAGGTAGGGCGCCGTGCCCTGCCCTATTTCTAAAGGGTTAAAACACCTTGCCCTCCTTAGCCGCGCCACGGACCTAGAGTGAACACTAATGGTGCATACACAGTCAGATTTGTCAGATGAACGATTTCAGACAGTATTAAAATAAATGAAATCGTCAAAATCTGACTGCAAACACAGACGATGTCAGATATCGTTATCTGAAATGCGGGAACGCTCATCGTTGCAGGCCCAAATGTCAGATTTTCTTTGATATGAACCATTGAACGATTTTTTAAATCGTTGTTGTTCAAATCTGTCAACAAATCTGACCGTGTGTATGCACCATAATACATCATGTTGCTCTTCAAAATTCAAATATGCCCTAGTCACGGATTAGGTGCAGGGTGCTAGAATGAACACTAAAATATTACATGATTCAATATGTAAGTTACACCTGCTATTCAGTATGTCAAGCTCCCCCCATACCTTGTTAGGACTTATGTTTGAAATATTATTTCTATTTGCTTATGCAGCTTAGCGTGACACCCATTACTCCCTGTTCTCAGGCTTTTACCATGGTGTGCTTCAATATTACACCACAGGCTGGGAATCTCCAACTTTCTACTTCAGGGTCCATAGGGTATCCACAGGATACCTTGGGGTATAGGTGTGACGTCAGTCGCAGGGCACCAAAGAGTTAAGCTTTCAGCCTCCCAGGATGCACTAGGTCCCCCTCCTATACCCCGCCCCCGGGCCAAGGCACCTCAGTTTAGTTTGGTGCCCGGCCGGAGTCGGGTGCACCTGTTGGAGTGGGGGCTAGAAGAGCCCCTGAAGCTTTTTCTTCATGCAGCTGTGGCTGCACATCTGGATGAACAGCATGGACAGTCAGTCCTGACGTCCATGCTGTCTTCCCTACACCCCGCCGGTACCAGAACGCCGGTACTGATTCGGGGATGCTGGTGGGCGTCTGGGGTCACAGCTAGCGGTGACCCCAGATGCTCCGGACCATGGCCGGATTCAAGGGGGACAGAGGTAAGCAGCGGGGTCCCGCGGTGGGTCCCCGCTGATCACATGGTCCTAAGTCCCCAGGCAGGGGGCTCCCTGGGGACTGGCTGCAGCGTGGAGCCAGGCGACCAACCTGCGCTTCCACTACCCCCTGGGACAGCGGACCGCAGCAGAGCGGTAGCGCTGCGGCGTCCCAGGGGTTAAATGCATGCCAGGGGAGCGCGCCTTCCCTGTCTCACAGCCGGCGCCTCCCCCGCTGCACACAGCCCTCTCTGCACTGTGCTGACTGGTCCTGTGTCAGCGCTCCTCCCCCAGGCCAGCTTCTCTCTGCTCCTCGGCGGCCATCTTCTCTGCAACGCATGGTGAACGCTGCTGGAAGTCTGGAAGGAAGCATCGTGGTCTGGGTCCCCCCGCATACCTCTCCTCCGCTGTGGCTCAGGTCTGTGTATGCAGCGCTGTGTCCTACCAGGCCCTGTGTCTGTGTAGTTGAGTGATCAGCGCTGTTAGTGCAGGAATTGTTATTTCTCTGCATTGTATGTGACTGTGCTAGCGCTGCCTGTAACTTTTCTTCTCTAAACTGTCAGCTTTATTACTGTCCCTGTTCTTTCTGCTAAAGCCCTTGCGGTGCGGTGCTGCAGGGTGGTCTCTCGCCTATTTAATACTTAATTGGTGAGAGAGGTCACATACGTGGTGCCATCATGTCTGAAAGTGATTTTCCCCTCCGGCTACAGTGTACCACGTGCAAAGTACCGTTAGCGGAGGGGGAGGGTAGCGCGGAGGGCCTTTGCCGGCAGTGTTTGTCCATGGCGCGGCCTATTACGGTTACAGCACCGGTACAGGAGCCGCCCTGGGCTTGTTTCGCTCAGGCGTTAACAGCTTTAGTGGGCCAGTTAGCTCCGCAGCCCGCGTTTACTCCGATGGGTTTGTCCCAGCAGTCTGTGGTGTCGTCACCCATGCAGGGGTTCCCACGACAATTGGTGGTACCCCACAGTCTCCCTATTTCCCCGCTCCCGGGTTCTCAGGAGCCAGCGTGGGTTAACTCCCTGACGAGTTCTGTACAGCACTTGTCGGATGTGTTGCAAGGGGAGTCTGTGATGCGGCCTCATAAAAGGCCGGTGGCGTCTCTGTCCGCTCCTTATGAGGATGACGAAGGGACGTCTGATGATGGGGAGATTCTGGATCCTTACGATCAGGAACCTCTCCACAGTAAGGACGCTGATGCAAAGTCCAAGGTATATATTCCTGGACTTAATCGGGCGGTCCGCACAGCCTTGGTGATTGAGGACGAAGTTCCCCCAGCGGCTAAATCTAAGTATGCCTTTTTCAAAGATGTGAAGGGCGATGCCACAGTCTTTCCTCTTTCGGGTCAGTTGGTGGACCATTTAGAGGAGGCGTGGAAACAACCTGGCAAAAGATACCAGCCGCAGAGACGCCTGGCGGTGGCTTATCCGTTCGCGGATAATTATTTTGCTAAGTGTGAATCCCCTCCACAGGTGGATTCTCACGTGACCCGTCTTGTCCGTAGTGCCACATTGCCGATGCCATCCATGTCCTCCCTTAAGGATGCTACGGACCGCAAGGTAGAAATCTGCCTGAAGTCCGCTTATTCCCTTGCAGGGGGAGCAGCACGGCCGGCTATGGCCATTTGCTGGGTTGCCAGAGCGATGGAGCGCTGGGCGGATTCATTAGAGGCTTCTTTTGAATCCGACTGTCCGGCCGAACAGGCGGAGTTGATTGGCAATCTCCGTGATTCGGCCACCTACATCAACGAGGCGGCTCTAGACATTAGTACTCTGGTGTCTAGAATTTCTTCAGCAGCGGTAGCTGCTCGTCGCACCTTGTGGCTGCGATCCTGGAAGGCGGACGCAGATCCAAGAAAGGTCTGGAAGCGTTGCCGTTTACCGGAGAAGTTCTCTTCGGTCCGGATCTGGATAAGATTGTGGCCACGCTGGCGGCAGCCAAATCTGCTTGTCTCCCGTCGGCCGCTGCTCCTTCTGGTTCTGGACCATCGTCCTTTTGGTCATCTAGGGCCCAGGGCAGGCCCAAACCACAGTCGTTTCCTCGACAGGCTGGCCCTAAGAAATCGGTCAAGCCCCGGAAACAGGCATGGAGTACCAGACGTCCGGCCCCCAAGCCAGATGACAAGCCTGCGGCCTGACGGTCCGGGTCTCCCCTTGGGGATCCCAGGGTGGGAGGCCGCCTGCTGCAGTTCTCCCGGTGTTGGTCGTTCACTACGACAGACACTTGGGTTCTGGAGGTGGTCTCTCACGGGTACGCCCTCTCCTTCCGGCACAGACCCCCGGCTCGATTCTTCACCACGGGTCTACCATCAGACCGGAACAAGGCTACGGAGCTGCGGAAGGTATTGCACACTATGCTCCAGGCTGGAGTTATAGTGCCTGTTCCATTCTCCCAGAGGGGCCAGGGTTTCTATTCAAATCTATTTTTGGTACAGAAACCCAATGGGTCATATCGTCCGATTCTCAACCTCAAAGCACTCAACAAGTCTTTGCGGGTCCCGAAGTTTCGGATGGAGACCCTACGGTCCATCATTCTGGCGCTGGAACCTGGGGACTACATGGTGTCATTGGACATACAGGACGCTATGGCGGTCATGGCGGCTTCTCTGCGGCTGCAAGGAGTCCGCATGTTGCCGTACTTGGACGACCTGTTATTGGTGGCAGGATCTCCAGAGCTCCTGTTACACCACTTGGACCTGACCATTGCACTGCTGCAACGGCACGGCTGGCTAATCAACTGGCAGAAGTCCACTCTAATCCCGTCTCGGAGGATTCTGCATCTTGGAGCCTTATTGGACTCGGGACAGCAAAGGATCTTCGTGACGGAGGACAAGATCTCTGCTTTACAGTCAAGGGTGCGCAGTTGTCTGCACAGCCGCCGGGTGTCCTTACAGTCGGCGATGAGGTTACTGGGCTCCATGGTGTCGGTGTTCGACATGGTGGAATACGCCCAGTTTCACTCCAGACCTCTGCAGCACCTGATCCTGTCCAAGTGGAACGGGCTGCCTCAGTCTCTGAAGTTCCAGACGATTGTGCTCACCCCGGAGGTTCGCCTGTCCCTTGCGTGGTGGTTAAAGATGACCCACCTCAACAAGGGACGTCCGTTCTGGGTTCCAAATTGGGTCCTGTTGACAACGGACGCCAGTCTTCAAGGCTGGGGAGCAGTTTCGGGTCCACACTTGTTCCAGGGCAGGTGGACGCCGACAGAAGCGGAGCTTCCAATAAATATCTTGGAACTCCGTGCGGTCTTCAATGCTCTCCTGCAGGCACAGCGGTTTCTCCAGGGTCACCCGGTGCAGGTCCAGTCGGACAATGCTACCACCGTGGCCTACATAAACAGGCAAGGAGGAACTCGCAGTCGGGCGGCTCTCGTAGAGGTCTCTCGGATCCTGGTTTGGGCGGAGCGCAATCTTCCGGCCATATCAGCGGTCTTCATCCCGGGAGTGCTAAATTGGGAGGCGGACTTTCTAAGTCGCCAGGACGTTCATCCAGGGGAATGGTCCCTGCACCCGGACGTTTTTCAACTACTGGTGGACAGGTGGGGTCTTCCAGAAATCGACCTCATGGCGTCCCGGCACAACAACAAGTTGCCGGTGTACGGGTCTCGCACAAGAGACGAAGGGGCGTCTCTGGTGGATGCTCTGTCCGTCCGGTGGACGTTCAGGTTCGCATACCTGTTCCCTCCGGTCTCCCTTCTTCCACGGGTAATCCGGAAATTCAAACAGGAAGGAGGGACGCTCCTGTTGATAGCTCCCGCGTGGCCCAGACGGCACTGGTTCTCAGACCTTCAGGGTCTGTCCGTGGACAGTCCTCTGCGGTTGCCGCTACGACCGGACCTTCTGTCTCAGGGTCCTTGTCTTCACCCGGACCTGACTCGGCTGTCTTTGGCGGCGTGGCTGTTGAGACGGCCATGCTGAGGTCCTGGGGGTTTTCCAGCTCTGTGGTGCGTACCATGTTACGAGCTCGGAAACCGTCTTCCGCGAGGATATACCATCGCGTGTGGCATACGTTCTTCCAGTGGTGTCGACCGAGAGGTTATGCACCGCGGGAGTTTCGTCTGTCTCGGATTCTCGCCTTCCTGCAAGCGGGACTAGATCATGGGCTTCGCCTTGCTTCTTTGAAGGTACAGGTTTCGGCCCTATCTGTCTGGTTTCACCGTAGGATTGCTACAATCCCGGATGTGCGCACCTTTATGCAAGGTGTTCTCCGTATTCAGCCGCCCTTTGTTCCACCTGTGGCGCCTTGGGATTTGGCTGTGGTCCTGAGGGCTCTCCAAGGACCGCCGTTTGAACCACTGGGCTCAGTGGATATTAAATGGCTAACAGCTAAGACTGTTTTCCTTCTGGCCGTTGCTTCAGCCAGACGTGTTTCTGAGTTAGGGGCTCTTTCTTGTAGACCCCCTTTCTTGGTTTTTCATGGGAACAGGGCAGTGCTCCGCACTCGGCCCGAGTTTCTTCCCAAAGTTGTTTCCCAGTTTCATGTTAACGAGGAAATAGTTGTTCCGGCCTTTAACTCACCGGGTCTTTCCGTGGGTGAGGCCTCTTTGGATGTTGTGCGGGCATTAAGGACTTATGTTGACCGCACTTCTTCGTTTAGGAAGTCGGACGCTTTGTTGTCCTCTATGGCTTCTGTAAAAAGGGTTGGCCTGCTTCAAAGCAAACTTTGGCAGCCTGGATCCGTATGGCTATTTCTGAAGCTTATCTTCATGAAGGCCTACCGGTCCCTCCTTCTCTGAAGGCTCATTCCACTAGGTCTGTGGGTCCTTCGTGGGCAGCTCGACGTGGTGCCTCGGCAGTTCAGATCTGCAAGGCTGCTACGTGGTCTTCTGTCCATACCTTTGTGAGGTATTACAGGTTTGACACCTTCGCCTCTCAGGATGCTTCCTTCGGGCGGCGGATTCTCCTTTCTGCACAGGAGCGTCCCCACCCTTAAAGGATACTGCTTTGGGACATCCCCAAGGTATCCTGTGGATACCCTATGGACCCTGAAGTAGAAAATATGAGATATGGTAAGAACTTACCCTTGTTATCTCTATTTCTACGAAGTCCATAGGGTTCCACAGGACTCCCGCCCTGTCGCACCTGTGCTGCAGATGGGCTTTGCTCTGGTCACCGGTTTTCAGTCTCCCTCTGGTGAGAATGTGATTCTTGTATGTGACCAGATCTTTGTTCTCTCTCTTCCTTCTCCTCCTCCGGCCTATGGCTTGGTAACTAACTGAGGTGCCTTGGCCTGGGGGCGGGGTATAGGAGGGGGACCTAGTGCATCCTGGGAGGCTGAAAGCTTAACTCTTTGGTGCCCTGCGACTGACGTCACACCTATACCCCAAGGTATCCTGTGGAACCCTATGGACTTCGTAGAAATAGAGATAACAAGGGTAAGTTCTTACCATATCTCATATTTTTATTATACGTCTCCAGTTCTGATAAGCTCCTGAAATACATTATGTAATTTGGTGTGATATTGGTAGCAATGCTGTGTAAGCCAACTTCTATTCTACCCTTAAACTAAAGTATTAAAGTCATCACTTTGATATTAATGTATCAGTTCAGTGCTGTTACCTGTATAAAAAGGTTCCGATTTTTTTGACCATTCCGTTAGAATTTTCGGTAAGTTTAATCGCTGTGTTACGGAACGCAGCATTTCCTTATGCCCCTAGGAGTTATTAATTCATGTGACCTGATGGGAAGGCAAGTTTTCTTTTGGTGAACTGGTGGAAAGTGAGCACAACAAACTTGTATTTTGTAGCTGTCCCCAATAACTGACACACTGTGTGTACAGCACTCTGCGATACAAAGTGTATTCTGCTGCACAATACTATGGCAGGAAGGTGAACATGGCTATAGAAACAATAGTATAAAGATTAAGGGGGCAATCCAATTGGGTGCGAAATGCAAGTAGTGACTTTGTCTCTTGGGACTTAGACTTTCGCTCCCGAAAATTCTCCCGTCCAATTAAAAAATGGCTATTCGCACTACTCGCAGCGGAGGGGTGCAAATTGACTGCCAAATGAGATTTGGAGAAGTGCGTTGTTGAGTGTCCAGGGGGTTAAGCACAGTGTCCCGACATTTTAACCTTAAAATAAAGATCTTCCTTTCCATCTCTCACCCTCAGGGAGGTGCGAAAGGGAAGATGCGAATTCAGTCTGACTGATTCAGGGCAAGTTGCTAATTGGATTGCTTAAAATGAATTCGCTATGCGAATTTGATGAGAAAATAGCAACTTGCACCTAATTGGATTGACACCTATATATTTGAATACAAAAACATTACATGTTAAACAAAATATAGGAGTGCGTATTTCCTGCAATGCGTGTTGCAATTATTATTTTATTTAGTAGCGAAGTTTCATCTAGATTTAATCTGATTTGGTATAAATCTCCCCGAGATTAAAGTGAAACTCCTTGAATTTTTGTGAGATTACAAGTGATCAATTACCTATTAAACAAATAGAAAAAAAAAATCTTATCTAAATACTGTTGTAGTATTTGTAAATTAACAGTAGTTCTTTGCTTTTGCAATATATTTTTGCATTATGATTATTACATTTGCCCTTTGGTAGGAGGTGATTGCTTTGTATTTATACCTGTGTTGCCTTTACAGTTGCCCTCAAAAGTACACCCTTAAATACACTGTGCAGTGGTTTAGTGTTTTTATTATATCAGCTTTTGTTTTTTTCTATCAATACGCTTACCACGGTGGTCTCAATAACACCCTTCAGATTATAATGACTAGGGTCAAATGCAAGTTTGTAGGCAGTGGATTCAGAGTTTGAGCAAAAGAAAAAAGGTAGCAATACTGTGTCCTAGGTGAACTTTTAAATTGCGATGTAGAAATAAAGCTTTTTTTTGCTCCCAACTCTAAAACTGCCTCACTGTGTGTAGTGTGACAGAGCCCTACGCGTTTCATCAGTGACTTAATCAGAGGGGTGACTTGGTGCTAGATGCACTTGGTTTGGTGTGCATAAAGCTTCCAAATAAATGAGTGCTGGCAGCCTATCATTGAGGAGAGGTGTGTAATCATCTAGCAATAGAAAGGCAGATATATGGGGGAACAGATTTGTTACTATATAAAAACTTTGGCACATTCAAAGTAATGCTAAATCAAGTTGTCAAATACTAAATGCTTCCCAAGGCTTAAACCATAATTTTCATGATTGCTTCTAATTTGCTTACTGCATTCAGGTCATCCAGTGACTTTCATCCTAGCAAAGTCCAGGTAAATAGGCTTCTGCCTATAAAAGCAGCAACTATCATTTACAGCTATATAAGTACTATTGTATTAGCTTAGAAAATATGCTTAAAATACATTAAATGACCTATATAAATCTCTCCTAAATCCCTCTGTGATGTATATGGGATATTTAGTAGATATAAACATTTAAAAAAAATATATAAAAATATATATATTTATAGAAATGTATTAAACAAGTGGATTTACTTCTTAGCCCTCATTCACTTATTTTGGATACAATTTATTTAAGGTTTGTTTCTAAAATGTCTCTCGAGATTCATCTCGCCTCCTTGTTCCACATGTTAATGCCTTACATTTATTACTGTCTAGATCTGAACCATGTATTGTACTCTCTATGGTTATCCACTTTATCTCTACTATATACTAATAATATTCAGCACATGCTTTTGAATTCTTTTATGGAGTCTCTTAAGCTCGGTGCACACTAAACGATATATCGGCCACAGTGCTCAGTGTGTACGGGTGATTTGCGCGTACCCGTGCATAGTTTGTCGCAGAAATTCCGGAGGCCGGCACCATGCTACCGGATGCACATTAACTCTTATTACTGTGAAAACTTTTGCTGATTGTATTACTCATCTCTAAGGGGTACAAGGACAAATGAGCGAAGAAACATCCCGCAGCGCAGTGCCCACTCGGGCGGTCCAGGGGCACATTACAGAGAATTGCGTTGCCCACTTTAGTGTTCTATGAACAGCTTAAGTGTCTTGTGAAGAAATATATGATGATCTTTGCAGCTTGGAAGTGATGAAGTCCTATGTCCTAAGACCACTTCAGCTTTGATTTAAGAATATATATATTTGAATAAGATTTGTTTTTATTATGTTAAACAATGGTTGGAGCACACAATCATTTTCTATAATATTTTTATAATCGACTCTTTTATAGTCTCCCTAATCCAGTGCTATTAAACAATGTGACTTTGCAGGCTGCTGTAAGATGCATTCTCTTTCCATGTTGTAGGTGGAACCCTTAACAAATACTTGTGAGTGTCATGTATGTAAACAGGAAGCCACTGGCCTGTCTCAGTCTCCACTGGTATCTGGACGTCTCCCGCCGGGGCACCAGTTCATTAATCCCGACAAACCAGCACATCCAGCACTTCACCTCTACCCCCATATTCATGGACATTTACCCTTACATACAATCCCTCACTTGCCGCGACCCCTTATCCACCCCACGCTGTACGCGGCATCTCCGTTTTCACACAACAAGGTAAGTGATTCTGCAGCCTCTGAAAGGGTTGCCCACCTCCTCACTTTCTGTCTGCCACTGCAGTGCCTAGTACCACTTCTCTTCCTGTAATATCTGACACATTGTTTGGGTTTGACCTGTTTGGACGGGCAGGTGTCTCACAAGCTGAGCATCACTACCTCTCTAAAGAGGGTATGCAGTCGGGAAGCCGGTGGACTTAATCCCGTCAGCCGGCTTCCCGACTGCTTTTATCCCGGTGAGGGTTAAATGACAGGCGTCTAAATCACATCCCGATCAAAGTGATGCCGAGCGGGGACAGCTGCGGGGGGCTAGGTTTAGGGCTCCAGGGGGGCGGGGGGATTTAGGGTTAGGCACCCCCCCCCGGGGGACTTAGGTTTAGGCGGCGGGGAAGGGGGGGGTTAGGATTAGGCACTGGGGAGAAGGTTAGGGTTAGGCACCCTAAAGGAGGGTTGGGGGGGGAGGTTAGGTTAGTGAATACTTACCTTCGGGACAATCGGGATTTTCAACCATGTCGGGCAGCCGCTGTCGGGATTCCAACCGCTGGACAAGCGTCTGGCGATACATCAAACCGATTCCCTTAAGAGCTCATGGCTACCAGCAGAGAATGTACCTTACTAGGGGGGGTAAAAATCCTGGCAGGCTAATTGCTGACAAAAATGAAAATAGATCCTATTGTTTTTACTTCTTTGCTAAAGAACTAGACTGTAAGCTCCAATGTGGCAGGGAACTGTCATGGTGGCTAATTTACTCTGTACTCTGCTGCATAATATGTTGGTGTTATACAAACCATAATAAACCTACACCTGTCTGATTAGCTTAATGAGTGCATTTCCGAACAAAGCGTCATGTGTAGTTACAGCTAAAGGTGCTTCTACCAAGTATGCAAACAAATGAAGATGAATACTTTTATCATTCTCTTGATCTGTGGTTAAAAATGTTCAAATTCTACCTTTTTATTCCAATATGTTAGAAAATTAGTGAAAAAGTTCAAAAAGGTGAAATGTTATTTTTCTAGTCTGTGCGTCTGGAGTACCCCGTGGTAAAGATAGCAGGTCTGCATGAACTCTACATGTATTCAGGAGTTAGTGATAGTTTCCGCACACAGTGAGCGGCTTATGCTTTTATCTACTGTCATGTATGCAAATTTCAATGCTGAACTTTTCTGTAGTGTTTAAATGGCATCTATTTTATTTTAATTTATTGTTCAGCTTAAAAGTCATAGTTTTTACAAGTGCACATCTAACACTTGACATTGTAGACACCATTTTGGAAACCGCGGGTTGCATATTTAGGGCTGTATTCAATTAGAGGCAAAAAGTTTAGCCAGTCCGACTTTCTGCCGCTTCAGAGGCGGAAACTTTTCTCCATAATCAGTTCCTAAACAGGCGAATGCGGCACAGGCGGAAAGTACTATCAAAACTGGGAAAATCTGTCTGTACCCCAATAAAAGATGCACTAACATAGGGAACCAATGTACATGTGTCCTAATAGCCCTAATAAAAGTGTTTGGGGGTACTTAAGTAGTTTTAAACTGCTTCTTATTAGCATCTTAGTAAAAGTGGTGAAGAATGGCATAAAGCAGTATTTTTCGGTGAAAATAAGTAGTCCAGTCAAATTTGGGGTGCTTGAAAATGGGTGCTAGCATATTTTAATGTTTCTAAAGGGAACTATTAAAAATTTGAAAAACCACCCTCATATATGCATCTGCAATCCCAAAAACACTTGGCCCCTCCTTACAGCACCGCAGAAGTCTATTTAACCAGTTTTTATAGTTGTCCCCCCACTATTTTAACTTTTTTGTCCCCAAAACAAAAGTACTTTTTATGGGGTGTTCTGAGTGTCATTTTTTTTTTTTGCTGATTTGTCCTTGGGAGGGGGCTGTCCCAAGGGTACTGAGTCCTTTCCTCACGTTAGCACCCCAAAATAAGGATTTTGCACTTTTTTTTTTTCTCCTGCTATTCATAGGAGATACTTTTCCGCCTATTGCAATGCATTGATTTTCCGCTTAGACTAAATCGACCTGGAATTGAATATGGAGATACTTTGAAAACAGGCGGAAAGTCCGAATCCACGGAAACTTTTTTCCAAACGGCACTTTTTGCCTCTAATTGAATCCGGCCCTTAGTCTGAATTTTTAAGAACATGGCTTTAAGTTTTCATTTGTGTTAATATGTACATAATCTTTCCATGTTCATGAATGTTACTAATAAGTTGCCTTTTTGTTTAGGCCTTGCCGCCAACGACTGTACAAAACCACACCAACAAACATCAGGTATTCAACGCCTCTTTACAAGATCACATGTACCCCAGCTGTTTTGGCAATTCTCCTGAATGGAACCGATCGAAATTTATAAGTCTTTGGGGGTCAGAAATGATGAACGATAAGAACTGGAATCCAGCTTCTTTTTTACCGGACCCGCTTGCTGGTAAGACGGACTTGAAACGCGTCTCTTCACGGCTTGTTGACCCCTCACTTTTGCAGGGGGGGGGGGGGGGGACTTGTGGTGTTTGGTTAAATGTTTTTGGCTCTTGCAGCTTTTTTTTTCAGAACTCGAATTATACACACCTGTGTAACAATGCAACATCACACGAATGTTAACACAGATCATAGGATGAATGTATGTAGGATGCTGCTGTAAATTACAGTTTGAACACTTTGAATTATACATTTGCATAATGTAATCTACAGGGCAAAACATTGAAATATTAAAGAATTCTGATTTTGGTAATTTCCCTGAGTATGACTATTCTAGTCTGTATAAAGCAGAAAAGGATATTGCATAGCAATCATTGATTTTTTTTATTGCTGTACATTAACAACAAAGCTGGACAGAGGTAGTTACTAAGCAGTGGGGAGAACAGCAAGCTAGATGAGTTGTAGTTAATTGGCCGCCGCACGGGCTGCCGGTGGTGGAAACCTGCACTGGAATCCTGACCCGTGGCCAGAACACTGGCGCAGGAATTCCCACAGCCAGCATCCCAAATGTGAGTATAGCGGGCCCGGTTAGCTTTACACCGCCGGGGGGGCTGGAGGGTTAGGATTAGCCACCAACTGGGGGAGGGGGTTAGGTTTAGGCACTAATTAGGGGGAGGGTTATGGTGTGGCGGGGGAGAGGATTAGGGTTAGGATGCAGGAAGGGAGGGTTAGGGGGTGAAGGGGTGAGGGTTATTATACTTGCGGAGCCCCTGTCGGGATTTTAAGCATCAGGATGCCGCTGTTGGTGTTTTTACGGCCGACATCTTGCCTGCTGGCCTCCTATACCCAACCCAGCTAGATAGATAGTTACAAAGCAGTGGGGAGGACAGCAAGCTGGACAGAGGTAGTTACTCTGAGGTCCTTCATTTATGTAATTGGCAGACTACTTTATAGTTACATTTTGCACTGGGTTAAGTTAGTCTTTAGTTTTACAATGCCAGGACTACGCTCCATGTTTGATGAACAGGTTGTGGTCATATACACTTCAATATGGTTTCTTGAGGAACTACGTATAGTTCTGAATTCTCGTCTTTGTCACATCTCTCATTGGGTGGATTGTCTTGGGGAATTTAAGTAACGTTCTGTAACAGCCATGTATTACCAACCGCTATATGTCTATACTGTTATTTCACGCACCGCTTAAAACTTTTTTTATTTTATTTATTCAGGTGGTGATATTTTAGGGCCAGCACTCCCTGAAATTAGACCGGAAGCACTTCCTACTACGTCTAGTAATGATACAACACCGGTTCTAGATGTTAAGGAGAAAAAAAACACTGCCAAGAAGAAATGTCTTTATAATTTCCAGGATGCCTTTATAGAATCTAATAAGGTTGTCATGGCAACCTCATCAGCAACTTCCTCCGTCTCCTGCACAGCCACCACGGTTCAGTCTAGCAGCAACCAGTTCAAGGTGTCGTCCAAGAGGCCTTCTTCTATAGGTGAGAGCCATGCGCTACTCGGTGTGTGGATGCCGGCACGGCACTAGCTTTTTGTTGTTGGATCGTAACCTTACAAATTTCTTATGCTTCATTGTTAGTTTGCACGCATTATTAGTACATGCTAGATCTATTTTGTTATACCTACTAGCAGGCTATGTAGGACGCCAAATGCCTTCCCTTACTGGTATGTGCACTTTGTTTCGGGAGCAAAGTGAGAATAGTCCTGATGTATACATTTTAGCCTTTATAGTTTACATTAGTGTTTGATTTTTTTTTTTTTTTAATGTAATGTAGTATGCACTTTCTTAAGGTGCTCCATCTCCCTACACACTCTGGATTCTGCCATTTTGTGTGCTGAATGTGACTGTCATGATGCCCAGTGTGACAAGTAAAATTAATATATATGTAGAAACACACACTACCCCCTGTCTCTACTTCCTCTGACATATACATTCTTGTTCTACCCCCATTGACATTACACATGTATATAAAGTCCCCCAGCTCTACTCTGCTGCTGCTGCCCAGTGGCCTGTATTACCCACGCTGACATTGCACATATAATATCCCAGCTCTAGCCCTCTCCACATAATCCGCAAAGGCATGTATTCTTTAACACAACATGTATAGTGCCCCAGGTCTACCCCTGTGGTTCTTCACACTGACCTGTATTACCCCCAGTGGCACTATATACTGTATACATGTCTGTGTATACTCTTCCTGCCCATGGCAGGCTGCAGCCTCATCCTGTACCACCTACCACTGGCGTCTTCCACGGGCATGATTTCTGCATACGGCTTCCTCTGCAGTACTCTGCTTCTGTAGATTACCGATGAGGCAACGCGGCTTTCCCCTGCCCGGCGGTGACAGTCCCCGGCCACACACAGCAGGCAGCATGATGATGATCTGAATCCTGTGCGGACTGCGGGGCAGAGGGTGAGGGGAGGGTTGGAGATCACACTCACTCCTCCCCTTCCTCTGCCATTGGAGCATGAAACTGATTGATAGTGCTGCTAATTGGTCACAGCGTTTCCTGAGGGACCCAGCGTTTTCTACTTCAGGGTCCATAGGGTATCCACAGGATACCTTGGGGTATAGGTGTGACGTCAGTCATCGGGCACCATAGAGTTAAGCTTTCAGCCTCCCAGGATGCACTAGGGTCCCCCTCCTATACCCCGCCCCGAGCCAAGGCATCTCAGTTTAGTTCGGTGCCCGGCCGGAGTCGGGTGCACCTGTTGGAGTGGGGGCCAAGAAGAGCCCCTGAAGTTTACTTCATGCAGCTGTGGCTGCACATCTGGAAGTACAGCATGGACAGTCAGTCCTGACGTCCATTCTGTCTTCCCTACACCCCCGCCGGTACCAGAACGCCGATACCGATGCGGGGATGCTGGTGGGCATCTGGGGTCACAGCTAGCGGTGACCCCAGATGTTCAGGACCATGGCCGGAATCAAGGGGGACAGCAAGGTAAGCAGCGGGGTCCCGCGGTGGGTCCCCGCTGTTACATGGTCCAGAGACCCCAGGCAGGGGGCTCCCTGGGGACTGGCTGCAGCGTGGAGCCAGGTATATAACCTGCGCTTCCACTAACCCCCTGGGACAGCGGACCGCAGCAGAGCGGTAGCGCTGCGGCGTCCCGGGGGTTAAATGCATGCCAGGGGAGCGCGCCTTCCCTGTCTCACAGCCGGCGCCTCCCCCGCTGCACACAGTCCTCTCTGCAACACGCCGACTGGCCCTGTGGCAGCGCTCCTCCCCCAGGCCAGCCTCCTCTCTGCTCCTCGGCGGCCATCTTCAAGAACACATGGTGAATGCTGCTGGAAGTCTGGACGGAGGCATCGTGGTCTGGGTCCCCCCGCATACCTCTCCTCCGCTGTGGTCAGGTCTGTGTATGCAGCGCTGTGTCCTACCAGACTCTGTGTAGTTGATTTATCAGCGCTGATTAGTGCAGGAATTGAGTTTCTTTGCATTGTATGTGACTGTGCTAGCGCTGCTGCCTGTACTTTCCATTTCTGACTGTCAGCCTTATTACTGTCCCTGTTCTTTCTGCTAAAGCCCGTGCAGTGCTGCAGGGTGGTCTCTCGCCTTTTTAAAAAAAATTGAGAGGGGTCACAATTGAGAGGGGTCTACCATCATGTCTGAAAGTGACTTTCCTCTCCGGCTGCAGTGTACTACGTGTAAAGTACCTTTTGCGGAGGGGGAGGGTAGCGCGGAGGGCCTCTGCCGGCAATGTTTGTCGTTGGCGCGGCCTATATTACGGTTACAGCACCAGTACAGGAGCCACCCTGGGCTTGTTTCGCTCAGGCGCTTACAACCTTAGTGGGCCAGTTAGCTCCGCAGCCCGCGTTTTTACGCAGATTGGTTTGTCCCAGCAATCAGTGGTGTCGTCACCCATGCAGGGTTTCCCAAGACAATTGGAGGTATCCCGCAGTCTCCCTATTTCCCCTCTCCCGGTTTCTCAGGAGCCGGCGTGGGTTAACTCCGACGAGTTCTGTACAGCACTTGTCGAATGTGTTGCAAGGAGAGTCTGCGATGCGGCCACATAAACGGCCTGTGACGTCTCTGTCCGCTCCTTATGAGGATGACGAGGGGGACGTCTGATGATGGGGAGATTCTGGATCCTTACGATCAGGAACCTCTCCGTACTCAGGAAACGGACGCTAGGTCCAAGGTGTATATTCCTGGACTTATTCGAGCAGTCCGCACAGCCTTGGTGATTGAGGACGAAGTTCCCCCAGTGGCTAAATCCAAGTATGCCTTTTTTAAGGATGTGAAGGGTGACGCCACAGTCTTTCCTCTTTCGGGTCAGTTGGTGGACCATTTAGAGGAGGCGTGGAAACAGCCTGGCAAGCGATACAAGCCGCAGAGGCGTCTGGTGGTGGCTTATACGTTCGCGGATAATTATTTTGCTAAGTGGGAATCCCCTCCACAGGTGGATTCTCATGTGACACGTCTTGTCCGTAGTGCCACATTACCAATGCCATCCATGTCCTCCCTTAAGAATGCTACGGACCGCAAGGTGGAGATCTGCCTGAAGTCCGCTTATTCACTTGCGGGGGGGGGGCAGGCCGGCTATGGCCATTTGCTGGGTTGCCAGAGCTATGGAGCGCTGGGCGGATACGTTGGAGGTGTCCTTCGATTCTGGCTGAGCAGGCGGAGTTGATTGGTAATCTCCGTGATTCGGCCACTTATATCAACGAGGCGGCCTTAGACATTAGTACCCTGGTGTCTCGGATTTTTTCGGCAGCGGTGGCTGCTCGTCGCACCTTGTGGTTGCGATCCTGGAAGGCGGATGCTGATTCCAAAAAGGGTTTGGAGGCGTTGCCCTTTAACGGAGAAGTTCTCTTCGGTCCAGATCTGGACAAGATTGTAGCCACACTGGCGGAAGCTAAATCGGCATGTCTCCCGTCGGCTGCTGTCCCTTCAGGTTCAGGGCCATCGTCCTTTCGGTCTTATAGGGCCCAGGGCAGGCCCAAACCACTGTCTTTTCCCCGACAGGCTGGCCCCAAGAAATCTGCCAAGCCCCGGAAGCAGGCCTGGAGTGCCAGACGTCCGGCCCCTAAGCCAAATGACAAGCCTGCGGCCTGACGGCCCGGGCCTCCCTTTGGGGGATCCCAAGGTGGGAGGCCGCCTGCGGCAGTTCGCCCGGTGTTGGTCGGTCACCACGACAGACACTTGGGTTCTCGAGGTGGTCTCCCACGGGTATGCCCTCTCTTTCCGGCACAGACCCCCGGCTCGATTTTTCACCACGGGTCTACCATCAGACCGGAACAAGGCCACGGAGCTGCGGAAGGTCTTGCACACTATGCTCCAGGCTGGAGTTATACTGCCTGTTCCATTCTCCCAGAGGGGCCAGGGTTTCTATTCCAATCTGTTTTTGGTGCAGAAACCCAATGGGTCGTATCGTCCGATTCTCAACCTCAAAGCTCTCAAGTCTTTGCGGGTGCCGAAGTTTCGGATGGAGACCCTACAGTCCATCATTCTGGCGCTGGAACCTGGGGACTACATGGTGCCATTGGACATACAGGACGCTAACCTGCATGTCCTTATTCTTTTGCGCCATCAACAGTTCCTCAGGTTTGCAATCCGCAGCGACCACTTTCAGTTTCGGGCGTTACCTTTTGGCCTGGCGACAGCACCGCATGTGTTCACCAAGGTGATGGCGGTTATGGCGGCTTCTCTGCGGCTGCAGGGAGTCCGCATGTTGCCGTACTTGGACGACCTTCTCTTAGTGGCAGTATCGCTGGAACTCCTTCTGCGTCACCTGGACCTGACCATTGCCTTACTGCACAGGCATGGCTGGCTGATAAACTGGCAGAAGTCCACTCTAATCCCATCTCAGCGGATTCTGCACCTCGGAGCCTTATTGGACTCGGGTCAGCAAAGGATCTTTGTTACGGGGGAAAAGATCTTTGCCTTACAGTCGAGGGTGCGCAGTTGTCTGCACAGCCGCCGGGTGTCTCTACACTCTGCAATGAGGTTACTGGGCTCCATGGTGTCGGTGTTCGACATGGTGGAATATGCCCAGTTTCACTCCAGACCTCTGCAGCAGCTAATCCTGTCCAAATGGAACGGACTGCCTCAGTCTTTAAAATCCCAGACGATAGTGCTCACCCCGGAGGTTCGTCTGTCCCTTGCCTGGTGGTTGCAGACAACCCATCTCAACAAGGGTCGTCCGTTCTGGGTACCGAATTGGGTCCTGTTGACAATGGACGCCAGTCTTCGGGGCTGGGGAGCAGTTTCGGGTCCACACTTGTTCCAGGGCAGGTGGACTCCGACAGAAGCAGAGCTTCCAATAAATATCTTGCAACTCCGAGCAGTCTTCAATGCTCTCCAGCAGGCACATCGGGTTCTCCAGGGTTGCCCAGTGCAGGTCCAGTCGGACAACGCTACCACCGTGGCCTACATAAACCGGCAAGGAGGAACCCGAAGTCGGGCGGCTCTCGTAGAGGTGTCTCGGATCCTGGTATGGGCGGAGCGCAATCTTCCGGCCATATCAGCTGTCTTAATCCCGGGAGTGCTAAATTGGGAGGCGGACTTTCTCAGTCGCCAGGATGTTCATCCGGTGGAATGGTCCCTGCACCCGGACGTTTTTCAACTGCTGGTGGACAAGTGGGGTCTTCCAGAGATCGACCTCATGGTGTCCCGGCACAACAACAAGTTGCCGGTGTACGGGTCTCGCACAAGAGACGAAAAGGCTTCTCTGATGGATGCTCTGTCCGTCCGGTGGACGTTCCAGTTCGCTTACCCGTTTCCTCCGGTTTCCCTTCTTCCACGGGTAATCCGGAAATTCAAACAGGAAGGAGGGACGCTCCTGTTGATAGCTCCCGCGTGGCCCAGACGGCACTGGTTCTCAGACCTTCAGGGTCTGTCCGTAGACAGTCCTCTGCGGTTGCCGCTACGACCGGACCTTCTGTCGCAGGGTCCTTGTCTTCACCTGGACCTGACTCGGCTGTCTTTGACGGCGTGGCTGTTGAGACAGCCATGTTAAGGTCCAGGGGGTTTTTCAGCTCTGTAGTGCGTACCATGTTACGAGCTCGGAAACCGTCTTCCGCGAGGATATACCATCGCGTGTGGCATACGTTCTTCCAGTGGTGTCGACCGAGAGGTTATACACCGCGGGAGTTTCGTCTCTCGGATTCTCGCTTTCCTACAAGTGGGACTAGATCATTGGCTTCGCCTTGCTTCTTTGAAGGTACAGGTTTCGGCCCTGTCTGGTTTCACCGTAGGATGTGCGCACCTTTATGCAGCAAGGTGTTCTACGCATTAAGCCACCCTTTGTTCCACCTGTGGCGCCTTGGGATTTGGCTGTGGTCCAGAGGGCTCTCCAGGGACTGCCGTTTGAACCACAGGGCTCAGTGGATCTTAAATGGCTAACAGCTAAGACTGTTTTCCTTCTGGCCATAGCTTCGGCCAGACGTGTTTCTGATTTAGGGGCTCTTTCTTGTAGACCCCCTTTCTTGATTTTTCATGCGAACAGGGCAGTGCTACGCACTCGTCCTGAATTTCTTCCCAAAGTTGTTTGCCAGTTTCATGTTAACGAGGAAATAGTTGTTCCGGCCTTTAACTCACCTGGCCTTTCAGTGGGTGAGGCCACTTTGGATGTAGTGTGGGCCTTAAGGACTTATGTTGACCGCACTTCTTCGTTTAGGAAGTCGGACGCCTTGTTTGTCCTCTATGGCTTCTATAAAAAGGGTTGGCCTGCTTCAAAGCAAACTTTAGCAGCCTGGATCCGTATGGCTATTTCTGAAGCTTATCTTCATGAAGGTCTGCCGGTTCCTCCTTCTCTGAAGGCTCATTCCACTAGGTTTGTGGGTCCTTCGTGGGCAGCTCGACGTGGTGCCTCTGCAGTCCAGATCTGCAAGGCTGCTACGTGGTCCTCTGTCCATACATTCGTGAGGTATTACAGGTTTGACACCTTCGCCTCTCAGGCTGCTTCCTTCGGGCGGCGGATTCTCCTTTCAGCAAAGGAGCGTCCCCACCCTTAAAGGATACTGCTTTGGGACATCCCCAAGGTATCCTGTGGATACCCTATGGACCCTGAAGTAGAAAATATGAGATATGGTAAGAACTTACCTTTGTTATCTCTATTTCTACGAAGTCCATAGGGTTCCACAGGACTCCCGCCCTGTTGCACCTGTGCTGCAGATGGGCTTTACTCTGGTCACCGGTTTTTCCGTCTCCCTCTGGTGAGAATGTGATTCTTGTGTGTATCCAGATCTTTTTTCTCTATCTTCTTTCTCCTCCTCCGGCCTATGGCTTGGTACAAAACTGAGATGCCTTGGCTCGGGGGCGGGGTATAGGAGGGGGACCCTAGTGCATCCTGGGAGGCTGAAAGCTTAACTCTATGGTGCCCGATGACTGACGTCACACCTATACCCCAAGGTACTCTGTGGAACCCTATGGACTTCGTAGAAATAGAGATAACAAAGGTAAGTTCTTACCATATCTCATATTTTTTGTATGAGTCCCCACCTTCTTTACCCAGGTAAAATCCGTGCTATAGCGCATATTTGCAATCACTGCCCGGAGACTCTCCCTGCACTGCCAGCTGCACACTAATATCACAGTGCATGCCTCGGCTCCCTGTCACTAAGGTGGAGTCTGCATTTTGGGGTCACTTTCTTGGTGGGTGACACCCCTCGCAGTCCGCGTCCCTCTAGTGACGCCAGTGCATGTACTTGCAAACATCTGGTTGTGCCTCATCGCTCAGTGAAATTCATTGGCTGCATTTAAATTATTGTTGGTTAGCGCCTTAATTGCGGTCTTTATTACATGCCACAAACATGTTAGTAGTTCTTAGTGAGTTTATAAGCCTCATGCTGATCAATAGTAGTTCAGTCCACATAACTGCATATCTTTTGTGAACGATTCAAATAATATCAAGAAGCACAGCAACATTTCTAGTGGGTAGTCGGCAATTAGGTAGCTCTTCTATGCGCTTTTTTTTTTTTTTTTTAACTTTTAATTTTAACTTTTTCTCATATACATTTCAGGGGATGTATTTCACAACATCAAGGAAGACCATAGGCATCCTTCTACACCAGTTGCTCCAAGAAACAGTCCTACAAGTTTAGCAACTCTTCCTTCCCTTTCCCCTGGTACACACTCTACAGCCTCCACTCCACACCTCCCAAATATAACTGCTCAACCCTTTCCCAAGACAGCTGCCACCGCTCCTGGTTTTGTGGATCCACATCTAGGTTTCTGTCCGTCTACTGCTCCACCGCCAACGTCTACTACAGACAGCACACTTAGTGCTCCTCCTAGTGTCTGCAGGTGAGTGACGGTGCACGGGTTATCTATTCACTAACCTCTGTTGTAGACAGCACACTTGGTGCTCCTCCCAGTATCTGCAGGTGAGTGGGTGCACAGGTTATCTATTCACTAATTTTTATAGTAGACAGCACACTTTGTGCTTCTCCCAGTGTCTGCGTAAGTGTGGTGGTGCACTGGTCATCTGTTTATTACCCTCTGTACTTAATGCTCCTCCCAGTGTCTGCGTAAGTGTGGTGGTGCACTGGTCATCTGTTTATTACCCTCTGTACTTAATGCTCCTCCCAGTGTCGGCAGGTGAGTGATGGTGCACAGATCTATTCATCTATTCACTAACCTTTATTGTGGACCGCACACTTAGTGCTCCTTCCAGGATTTACTCAGTCTGCTATTAATATTTTCCTTTTCTACTTCAGGGTCCATAGGGTATCCACAGGATACCTTGGGGTATAGGTGTGACGTCAGTCGCAGGGCACCAAAGAGTTAAGCTTTCAGCCTCCCAGGATGCACTAGGTCCCCCTCCTATACCCCGCCCCCGGGCCAAGGCACCTCAGTTTAGTTTGGTGCCCGGCCGGAGTCGGGTGCACCTGTTGGAGTGGGGGCTAGAAGAGCCCCTGAAGCTTATTCTTCATGCAGCTGTGGCTGCACAACTGGATGTACAGCATGGACAGTCAGTCCTGACGTCCATGCTGTCTTCCCTACACCCCGCCGGTACCAGAACGCCGGTACTGATCCGGGGATGCTGGTGGGCGTCTGGGGTCACAGCTAGCGGTGACCCCAGATGCTCCGGACCATGGCCGGATTCAAGGGGGACAGAGGTAAGCAGCGGGGTCCCGCGGTGGGTCCCCGCTGATCACATGGTCCTAAGTCCCCAGGCAGGGGGCTCCCTGGGGACTGGCTGCAGCGTGGAGCCAGGCGACCAACCTGCGCTTCCACTACCCCCTGGGACAGCGGACCGCAGCAGAGCGGTAGCGCTGCGGCGTCCCAGGGGTTAAATGCATGCCAGGGGAGCGCGCCTTCCCTGTCTCACAGCCGGCGCCTCCCCCGCTGCACACAGCCCTCTCTGCATGCTGCCGACTGGTCCTGTGGCAGCGCTCCTCCCCCAGGCCAGCCTCCTCTCTGCTCCTCGGCGGCCATCTTCTCCAGAACGCATGGTGAACGCTGCTGGAAGCGCTGGACGGAAGCATCGTGGTCTGGGTCCCCCCGCATACCTCTCCTCCGCTGTGGTCAGGTCTGTGTATGCAGCGCTGTGTCCTACCAGGCCCTGTGTCTGTGTAGTTGAGTGATCAGCGCTGTTAGTGCAGGAATTGTTATTTCTCTGCATTGTATGTGACTGTGCTAGCGCTGCTGCCTGTAATCTTTTCTTCATCTAAACTGTCAGCTTTACTACTGTCCCTGTTCTTTCTGCTAAAGCCCTTGCGGTGCGGTGCTGCAGGGTGGTCTCTCGCCTATTTAATACTTAATTGGTGAGAGAGGTCACATACGTGGTGCCATCATGTCTGAAAGTGATTTTCCCCTCCGGCTACAGTGTACCACGTGCAAAGTACCGTTAGCGGAGGGGGAGGGTAGCGCGGAGGGCCTTTGCCGGCAGTGTTTGTCCATGGCGCGGCCTATTACGGTTACAGCACCGGTACAGGAGCCGCCCTGGGCTTGTTTCGCTCAGGCGTTAACAGCTTTAGTGGGCCAGTTAGCTCCGCAGCCCGCGTTTACTCCGATGGGTTTGTCCCAGCAGTCTGTGGTGTCGTCACCCATGCAGGGGTTCCCACGACAATTGGTGGTACCCCACAGTCTCCCTATTTCCCCGCTCCTGGGTTCTCAGGAGCCAGCGTGGGTTAACTCCCTGACGAGTTCTGTACAGCACTTGTCGGATGTGTTGCAAGGGGAGTCTGTGATGCGGCCTCATAAAAGGCCGGTGGCGTCTCTGTCCGCTCCTTATGAGGATGACGAAGGGACGTCTGATGATGGGGAGATTCTGGATCCTTACGATCAGGAACCTTTCCATACTAAGGACGCTGATGCTAAGTCCAAAGTATATATTCCTGGACTTATTCGGGCGGTCCGCACAGCCTTGGTGATTGAGGACGAAGTTCCCCCAGCGGCTAAATCTAAGTATCCCTTTTTCAAAGATGTGAAGGGCGATGCCACAGTCTTTCCTCTTTCGGGTCAGTTGGTGGACCATTTAGAGGAGGCGTGGAAACAACCTGGCAAAAGATACCAGCCGCAGAAACGCCTGGCGGTGGCTTATCCGTTCGCGGATAATTATTTTGCTAAGTGTGAATCCCCTCCACAGGTGGATTCTCACGTGACCCGTCTTGTCCGTAGTGCCACATTGCCGATGCCATCCATGTCCTCCCTTAAGGATGCTACGGACCGCAAGGTAGAAATCTGCCTGAAGTCCGCTTATTCCCTTGCAGGGGGGGCAGCACGGCCGGCTATGGCCATTTGCTGGGTTGCCAGAGCGATGGAGCGCTGGGCGGATTCATTAGAGGCTTCTTTTGAATCCGACTGTCCGGCCGAACAGGCGGAGTTGATTGGCAATCTCCGTGATTCGGCCACCTACATCAACGAGGCGGCTCTAGACATTAGTACTCTGGTGTCTAGAATTTCTTCAGCAGCGGTAGCTGCTCGTCGCACCTTGTGGCTGCGATCCTGGAAGGCGGACGCAGATCCAAGAAAGGTCTGGAAGCGTTGCCGTTTACCGGAGAAGTTCTCTTCGGTCCGGATCTGGATAAGATTGTGGCCACGCTGGCGGCAGCCAAATCTGCTTGTCTCCCGTCGGCCGCTGCTCCTTCTGGTTCTGGACCATCGTCCTTTCGGTCATCTAGGGCCCAGGGCAGGCCCAAACCACAGTCGTTTCCTCGACAGGCTGGCCCTAAGAAATCGGTCAAGCCCCGGAAACAGGCATGGAGTACCAGACGTCCGGCCCCCAAGCCAGATGACAAGCCTGCGGCCTGACTGTCCGGGTCTCCCCTTGGGGGATCCCAGGGTGGGAGGCCACCTGCTGCAGTTCTCCCGGTGTTGGTCGTTCACTACGACAGACACTTGGGTTCTGGAGGTGGTCTCTCACGGGTACGCCCTCTCCTTCCGGCACAGACCCCCGGCTCGATTCTTCACCACGGGTCTACCATCAGACCGGAACAAGGCTACGGAGCTGCGGAAGGTATTGCACACTATGCTCTAGGCTGGAGTTATAGTGCCTGTTCCATTCTCCCAGAGGGGCCAGGGTTTCTATTCAAATCTATTTTTGGTACAGAAACCCAATGGGTCATATCGTCCGATTCTCAACCTCAAAGCACTCAACAAGTCTTTGCGGGTCCCGAAGTTTCGGATGGAGACCCTACGGTCCATCATTCTGGCGCTGGAACCTGGTGACTACATGGTGTCATTGGACATACAGGACGCTATGGCGGTCATGGCGGCTTCTCTGCGGCTGCAAGGAGTCCGCATGTTGCCGTACTTGGACGACCTGTTATTGTTGGCAGGATCTCCAGAGCTCCTGTTACACCACTTGGACCTGACCATTGCACTGCTGCAACGGCACGGCTGGCTAATCAACTGGCAGAAGTCCACTCTAATCCCGTCTCGGAGGATTCTGCATCTTGGAGCCTTATTGGACTCGGGACAGCAAAGGATCTTCGTGACGGAGGACAAGATCTCTGCTTTACAGTCAAGGGTGCGCAGTTGTCTGCACAGCCGCCGGGTGTCCTTACACTCGGCGATGAGGTTACTGGGCTCCATGGTGTCGGTGTTCGACATGGTGGAATACGCCCAGTTTCACTCCAGACCTCTGCAGCACCTGATCCTGTCCAAGTGGAACGGGCTGCCTCAGTCTCTGAAGTTCCAGACGATTGTGCTCACCCCGGAGGTTCGCCTGTCCCTTGCGTGGTGGTTAAAGACGACCCACCTCAACAAGGGACGTCCGTTCTGGGTTCCAAATTGGGTCCTGTTGACAACGGACGCCAGTCTTCGGGGCTGGGGAGCAGTTTCGGGTCCACACTTGCTCCAGGGCAGGTGGACACCGACAGAAGCGGAGCTTCCAATAAATATCTTGGAACTCCGTGCGGTCTTCAATGCTCTCCTGCAGGCACAGCGGTTTCTCCAGGGTCACCCGGTGCAGGTCCAGTCGGACAATGCTACCACCGTGGCCTACATAAACAGGCAAGGAGGAACTCGCAGTCGGGCGGCTCTCGTAGAGGTCTCTCGGATCCTGGTTTGGGCGGAGCGCAATCTTCCGGCCATATCAGCGGTCTTCATCCCGGGAGTGCTAAATTGGGAGGCGGACTTTCTAAGTCGCCAGGACGTTCATCCAGGGGAATGGTCCCTGCACCCGGACGTTTTTCAACTACTGGTGGACAGGTGGGGTCTTCCAGAAATCGACCTCATGGCGTCCCGGCACAACAACAAGTTGCCGGTGTACGGGTCTCGCACAAGAGACGAAGGGGCGTCTCTGGTGGATGCTCTGTCCGTCCGGTGGACGTTCAGGTTCGCATACCTGTTCCCTCCGGTCTCCCTTCTTCCACGGGTAATCCGGAAATTCAAACAGGAAGGAGGGACGCTCCTGTTGATAGCTCCCGCGTGGCCCAGACGGCACTGGTTCTCAGACCTTCAGGGTCTGTCCGTGGACAGTCCTCTGCGGTTGCCGCTACGACCGGACCTTCTGTCTCAGGGTCCTTGTCTTCACCCGGACCTGACTCGGCTGTCTTTGGCGGCGTGGCTGTTGAGACGGCCATGCTGAGGTCCTGGGGGTTTTCCAGCTCTGTGGTGCGTACCATGTTACGAGCTCGGAAACCGTCTTCCGCGAGGATATACCATCGCGTGTGGCATACGTTCTTCCAGTGGTGTCGACCGAGAGGTTATGCACCGCGGGAGTTTCGTCTGTCTCGGATTCTCGCCTTCCTGCAAGCGGGACTAGATCATGGGCTTCGCCTTGCTTCTTTGAAGGTACAGGTTTCGGCCCTATCTGTCTGGTTTCACCGTAGGATTGCTACAATCCCGGATGTGCGCACCTTTATGCAAGGTGTTCTCCGTATTCAGCCGCCCTTTGTTCCACCTGTGGCGCCTTGGGATTTGGCTGTGGTCCTGAGGGCTCTCCAAGGACCGCCGTTTGAACCACTGGGCTCAGTGGATATTAAATGGCTAACAGCTAAGACTGTTTTCCTTCTGGCCGTTGCTTCAGCCAGACGTGTTTCTGAGTTAGGGGCTCTTTCTTGTAGACCCCCTTTCTTGGTTTTTCATGGGAACAGGGCAGTGCTCCGCACTCGGCCCGAGTTTCTTCCCAAAGTTGTTTCCCAGTTTCATGTTAACGAGGAAATAGTTGTTCCGGCCTTTAACTCACCGGGTCTTTCCGTGGGTGAGGCCTCTTTGGATGTTGTGCGGGCCTTAAGGACTTATGTTGACCGCACTTCTTTGTTTAGGAAGTCGGACGCTTTGTTGTCCTCTATGGCTTCTGTAAAAAGGGTTGGCCTGCTTCAAAGCAAACTTTGGCAGCCTGGATCCGTATGGCTATTTCTGAAGCTTATCTTCATGAAGGCCTACCGGTCCCTCCTTCTCTGAAGGCTCATTCCACTAGGTCTGTGGGTCCTTCGTGGGCAGCTCGACGTGGTGCCTCGGCAGTTCAGATCTGCAAGGCTGCTACGTGGTCTTCTGTCCATACCTTCGTGAGGTATTACAGGTTTGACACCTTCGCCTCTCAGGATGCTTCCTTCGGGCGGCGGATTCTCCTTTCTGCACAGGAGCGTCCCCACCCTTAAAGGATACTGCTTTGGGACATCCCCAAGGTATCCTGTGGATACCCTATGGACCCTGAAGTAGAAAATATGAGATATGGTAAGAACTTACCCTTGTTATCTCTATTTCTACGAAGTCCATAGGGTGCCACAGGACTCCCGCCCTGTCGCACCTGTGCTGCAGATGGGCTTTGCTCTGGTCACCGGTTTTCCGTCTCCCTCTGGTGAGAATGTGATTCTTGTATGTGTCCAGATCTTTGTTCTCTCTCTTCCTTCTCCTCCTCCGGCCTATGGCTTGGTAACTAACTGAGGTGCCTTGGCCCGGGGGCGGGGTATAGGAGGGGGACCTAGTGCATCCTGGGAGGCTGAAAGCTTAACTCTTTGGTGCCCTGCGACTGACGTCACACCTATACCCCAAGGTATCCTGTGGAACCCTATGGACTTCGTAGAAATAGAGATAACAAGGGTAAGTTCTTACCATATCTCATATTATTTTAGTACTCGGTAGTATCTAATCGTATGCTTTTGTATTCTAGCGACCCTGACTGTGAGGGTCATCGGTGTGAGAACAACGGGGCGTATGACCACCAGCACTACGACGGCGAGGAAAGTCAGGACGAGGACAGCTGCTCAGAACACAGCTCCAGCACGTCCACATCCACTAACCAGAAAGAGGGAAAATACTGTGACTGCTGCTACTGCGAGTTCTTCGGTCATGGAGGGGTGAGGATATTAATACGTGCGGTAGCATATTTAAGTGCAAGTCATGAGCATTGTTTGCATTACAATAGTCTCCTTTTTCCATTGTAAGAACACCTTCAGCGTAATGCTCCATGGCCCCACAATTTGCTGTCATCGGTTCTCCAGGACCCCAGAGAACAGTCAGTGGTCTAATACACTTTGCAGCACAACTGAGCTGCGCCAAGTGATGTAGCTTAGCATCTTATTCTTTACATTTGCGTGTTATTCGCACTGCAGACGTAGAGAAATATCCCTCAATCTGGACTATAGACGCCGGGCTGCGACTTTAACCACGTGGGAATTCGTTTTAAATGTGCACAAGTCGCAGGCTCAGCGCAACGGAGCTTGGCGTGAAAAAAACCCCGCGGTTGCTACATCGTAGCACTTCGTCAACTGATTAAGACTCAGTCGCACACAGATGTACAAGTGTCACACACCAAATTAATCAGTGCAGTCTCATTTTTTGTGGTTTTACTCACATCGCATTGCGAAAAATTACGCTCCTCGCAAGCCGAGTCGCACAGGACATCCCTCACTGGGAAGGCGCAACGTCGGCAACTATGTGTAAGGACACCTCTGTATCGCTTGCTGTAAAACAATCTTAGAGGTATTTTTTTTTTTTTTGAACTTTTGAGTATACGTCCCCTGGCTACAGCAGTCGAACAAGTAATTGCTGTTCTAAAGCTCATATGTAGCATCCCTTGTATAGGGGATGTAGTTTTGTGTCCTGGCTGTCGGGATGACAATCCCGGCGCCAGCATTCCGGCCGCCGGCATACCAACGGTAAGTACTGGGGTTAACAGGAGGATTAGGGTTAGGCACTAGGGGGGGGTTAGGGTTAGCCTGCGGGGGGGAGGGTTTATGATTAGGCTCCGGGGGGGGGGGGGGGGGGGGGTTAGTGTTAGGCTTAGGGGTCTGTATCCCAACACTGTCAAGGTGCTGGCGTCGTATACTGAATGCCAGATCCCGTACCCAACCCGTTCTTTAGTTGCAGCAGACTCTCTCTGACCTTGTCTTAGCCTTTGCCGCTATGCAGAATTGTATTGCAACGTTTGCTCAGTGTTTTTCTCCTTTCACGTATAGCCTCCGTCTGCACCAACCAGTAGAAATTACACAGAAATGAGGGAGAAACTTCGCCTAAGGCTCACGAAGAGGAAAGAGGAACAGCCCAAAAAGCCAGACCAGATCTCTGAAAGGGAATCCGGTGTGATTGACCATCGGAAAGTAGAAGACCTGGTGCAGTTCATCAACAGTTCCGAGACCAAGCCAGTGAGCAGCACGCGGGCAGCCAAACGTGCCCGGCACAAGCAGAGAAAGGTGAGCTCACCCTGTTTTCACCATCAGTCTAGTGACAGAGATTGGGTTAACACATAGCAAGGAGAGCATTCACGCGCGTCGTCCTATATGTGCAGTAGTCATGCTAGGCTTCTGCAGTAGAAACCACACACAATTCAAGTTATGCTGTCACTGTATACGCAAACGTGAAGTGCACATTAGTGATGTCAGCCAGACCTGTTGTGCCTGTGCTGCTGGGACCTGCCCTCCGTGCTGGAACAGGGTTGTGTTCTCACAGCCAGATTCTCCCATGTGGGGGACAGGCTGTTCCACAGCAGGATTTATACAATAAGCCCACTACTAATACAATGCTGCATTTTTTTTTTTTTTCTACTCAATGTTAAGTATTATATATATTTTTTATTCTAATCTATTTGCCCGTGTGTTACCACATAGGAGTATGGTGCGAGCCCAGCAATGAACATTATTATTAGCCATGTGCTTGGCTCAGAGGGGAGCATGCAGGGAATCTGCACCAGCACGGCTGAGGAACAGACTGGCATAGCAGAAGCTGAGGCGGACCGAGAACTGGAAAAGCAGCAGGTTAGCATCTGGGCCAGCAGTGTCTGGGGAGCATCCTTAGGTGCAAGGTACCAAACAGCACCATATTGTGACACAAACACACACCACCCATCCTCGCTATGTCTCTGACCATCAAGAGACATCCACTACATTGCGCAAACCATCTAAAGCAGCTATGGGCACTTCTAGGGGCGTGTGCGCTGCCCTCTAACCTTCAAAGCAACCTCATATAGCCACCAGTCTTCATAAGAAGTTATAAATGCATTCATAGTCAAATAAACACCAGTATTTAATAATGCACAGGTTCTCAGTCCTCAAAACACCAAACGGTGCATGTTTTCCAGGTCACCTCACAGATTCGTAACTGAAATCATTAGCTCCACCTGTGGATCTTTTAAAATGTGTCAGTGAGTAATGATTACACCTGTGCACCCGCTGGGTGACCTGGGAACTGTAAACTGTGTGGGGTCCTGAGGACCGAGTTTGAGAACCACTGTAATGTATCAGGTATTTTGAAGGTTGAACCATTTTGAAAATCAAAATCAGGATGACTTCTAAGTGACCATATTTTACCACCAGCTTTTGAAAGTTAGGTGTAAGGCAGAAATTGGCACAGCGCAGTTTTTGAATTTTTATTTTTTTCATTGTGCCCCGGAAAGGAAAAACCTGCTCACACATGTAAGTGAAACCAAAAAACAGCTTAATGGTGTATCGGGGGGGAAGGGGTCCTGTCTAAAAATTCCTTACCTTGCTTTAATGAGACAGGCGTGGGAATCGCTACCAAGTTCAATCTAATCTTCTGCTCTATAACTGTCCATTCTTCACGCGCTGCTACAGCTCACATTAAATAAGAGCAGCTGCTGTTAATGTAGATAGATTGATAATGAAGTATATTGGTGCTCGGACCGATGTGCCATACAACAGAATAGGGCTGACAGAGCATTGTGTGCCACCTGTTTGCCCATCACTAATCTAGCCTGGCCTCCCCGGCAGTACATGTTTTCCTGAGCTCTTTTCAGCATCATGTTATTAAGCCCGGCAGTCAATACTATTTATGTGCTTTTTGAATATCTCATTCTAAAACCTTGGGTAGTATTCTTAAAGGGTCACATGTGCTTCTTCTAGCTCTGAGATGATCTGGAAAACATGTCCTGTTTGGAAAGCCTAATAAGTTATAGAAGCACTGAATTATACATTTATTGCCCCCTGAGTAACTTGTCTCGTCTTGTTAATATCACTCTTCTCACAAGCATTTAAGTCAACCAGGCTAAACAGAAATGAGTGACGCGCATACACAGTGTACATCTTTAATTCATTGGTGTCATCCATTCATCCAGGAAGTTGAAGACCTTTTATATAGAATGTGTTTTAATGTCAATTTTCGTATATATGTTTCTATGTGTGCGTATGTATAATTTTTGCGCTGGACGGCTTTTGTGTGCTTCCTGCTATATTCTTACTGTTGTTTTTATTCAGCTAGAGGAAAAGGCACGACAGGAAACAGAAGCCAGGGAACTGGAAGAACTCCAACTTTTAGAAGAAGAGCGGCAGCACGAGGAAAGGTTGAAACAAGAATTTCAGCGACACCAGGAGTGTCAGGCGTTTAAGAAAAAGAAAAAAGATCGTTCACATAAGGACACTCACAAGGCAGATCGCCTGACGCACAACGCGCTCCACACCAAGGAACCCATCTCCGAGTTGCTTCCCAATGGCATCCTAGAGCAGGAATCTGTATCCCTTCCACTACCAGGCAGGCAGCCTCACAAAACGGAGCCAAGTCAGTTGTTAGAGGCCATAAGTAAGCTCCCCAATCACACAAATGGCAGAGACTTAAAGTCGTACAGCCCCAAGGAGATGAAGGCGAAACAGCAGGAGCAGCTCTCCCTCCTCCTCGACCTGGTCCACCACAAGGAGAACAACGTCAGGCAGAAGCAGCCTAAATCGCAGACCGCAAAACTTAGCCCGGAACAAGTTAAGAAATCAGAGGCCCCCAAACCAGCCGAAGTACAACCAAAACTGAAAAACCAAAATGAAGCCAAAGTCCGAGCAGTAGAGGTCGCCCCATTGGTTGAACAGAAGAAAGAGGAGAAAAGGGCTGGCAACGGTAACCACAAGAAACAGCTAAACCACATAAAGGAGGACAAGCCACCAGCAGCTGGCGAGCCCGCTATAATGGTCGAGCAGCAGAACAATAAGCCGCAGACCACCGCCGAGTCCCCACAGCCCAAGGGAAAGAGCAAAAAGAATAAAAAGAAGAAAGGCGATAAGGTCAATAACTCTATCGGTAAGAGATGATTTTACGGTTTTTATTTTCTCCTTGCTCTTTATACTCTCCTTATACTGACATAGAATCCTAGTTTTCTTTGCAATATTCATGATGATTTGTATGTATTTTACTATAATCCAGAGGCACAAAAAGTTCCTTTGATGTCCAATAAGCCCACCTTAATGTTATACAGTACTTTGAAAGCGCCTGCATTATGTAGCACTGTACATTACATTTCAGACAATTATGATACAAAGGAACAAACATACAATATACTTTATTGCACCCTAGTTAATAAGTTTCATAACGGAGCTAGTTGTATGTAGGAGCAGCAATCCCTGCTTTAATAAAGGTTTGTATTTCTGACTGTATTCGTATTATGCCTTCTCTTTCTCTCCCACTTTTTAATGATGCGCCCTCCGTAACATAATAACCTAACATCCTAAATACAGTTTTAATCAATTTACTTAATTTTTTTTTTTTGTTCAATGGTTTTTTTTTTTTCTTTCTGATATTTTCTTGGACACTTATTTCTTATTTTTTTTGTTTGATTTTCAGACGATGTCTTTCTTCCTAAAGACATTGATCTTGACAGCGTAGAAATGGATGAGACTGAAAGAGAAGTGGAATACTTTAAAAGGTAAATGGCGAGCACTTTTGGTGACTGGAAAGTGTGTACATGAAAGTAGCAGCAGTTTAATATATGCAGTGAAGGGACCACAACCAGCGCTCCTGCCGTGCTCAGCACTAATGTCACTGAAGAGATTCTTGGGTCCGATGCCTAAAGAAGGGTAGTCTTTTACACCTGCTGTTACAGGCAGGTTGGCGGTGGATCTTGTACCTGATTAGATAGATGCTGCATCCAATCAGGTTCCATATTCAAATACAGCTGCGAATTAGAACACTCTGTCGGCGATGACTGCTCATTTAAATGACTGCCTGGAATGGCACTCCATAAGTTATTTGGAGTAAGGTGCGTGGGAGCCTTTTTTAGGTGGTGAATAGGGAAAGAGTAATTCTCCATGCTGGAATTATCTATTGTTTGGCCCATACATTCTTCTGAGCACAGGTGTGGCAAATATATGTATGTGTATATATATATATATATATATATATATTTATATATTGATTGTCAGGTGCATAAATATTGGGACATTGACAGAATTTTCATATTTTGGCCTCTATTCACCACCACAATGGCTGTGAAATGAAACAAACAAGATGTGCTTTAACTGCAGACTTTCAGATTTCATTTGAGGGTAATTACATTCAAATCAGTGTAGGAATTACAACGGTTTCTATATGTGCCTTCCACTTTTTAAGGGGCCAAACGTAATGGGACTATCAACTCAAAAGCTATTTCATGGACAGGTGTGGGCTATTCCCTCGTTATTTCATTATCAATTAAGCAGGTAAAAGGTCTGGAGTTGATTCTAGGTGTGACATTTGCATTTGGAATCAGTTGCTGTCGACTCTCAATATGAGATCCAAAGAGCGGTCACTATCAGTGAAGCAAGCCATCATTAGGCTGAAAAATCGAAACAAACCCATAAGAGAGATAGCAAAAACATTAGGTGTGGCCAAATCAACTGTTTGGAACATTCTTAAAAAGAAAGAATGCACCAGAGAGCTCAGCAACACCAAAAGACCTGGAAGACCACGGAAAACAACTGTGGTGGTTGACAGAAGAATTATTTCCCTGGTGAAAAAAAACCCCTTCACAACAGTTGGCCAAATCAAGAACACTCTCCAGGAGGTAGGTGTATATGTGTCAAAGTCAACAATCAAGAGAAGACTTCACAAGAGTGAATATAGAGTGTTCACCACAAGATGTAAACCATTGGTGAGCCACAAAAACAGGAAGACCAGATTAGAGTTTGCCAAACAACATGTAAAAAAGCCATTACAGTTCTGGAACAACATCCTAAGGACAGATGAGACAAAGATCAACTTGTACCAGAGTGATGGGAAGAGAAGAGTATGGAGAAGGAAAGGAACTGCTCATGATCCAAAATACCACCTCATCAGTGAAGCGTGGTGGTAGAGTCATTGGCGTGGGCATGTATGGCTGCCAATGGAACTGGTTCCCTTATATTTATTGATGATGTGACAGCAGAATGAATTCTGAAGTGTTTCGGGCAATATTATATGCTCATATTCAGTCAAATGCTTCAGAACTCATTGGACGGCGCTTCACAGTGCAGATGGACAATGACCCGAAGCATACTGCAAAAGCAACCAAAGAGTTTTTTAAGGCTAAAAAGTGGAATGTTATGCAATGGCCAAGTCAATCCCCTGACCTGAATCCGATTGAGCATGCATTTCACTTGATGAAGACAAAACTGAAGGGAAAATGCCCCAAGAACAAGCAGGAACTGAAGACATTTGCAGTAGAGGCCTGGCAGAGCATCCACAGGGATGAAACCCAGTGTCTGGTGATGTCTATGCGTTCCAGACTTCAGGCTGTAATTGCCTGCAAAGGATTTGCAACAAAGTATTAAAAAGTGAAAGTTAGATTTAGGATTGTTTAGTTTGTCCCATTACTTTTACCCCTTAAAAAGTGGGAGGCACATATAGAAACCGTTGTAATTCCTACACCGTTCACCTGATTTGGATGTAATTACCCTCAAATTAAATCTGAAAGTCTGCAGTTAAAGCACATCTTGTTTGTTTCATTTCAAAGCCATTGTGGTGGTGAATAGAGGCCAAAATATGAAAATTCTGATATATATATATATATATATCAACAGTATTCCATAGTCCTAGATAAAGGAACTGGCGGCACTCCCATATATAGTACAAAAAAGTGCTGTATTCAATACATCATCGTGACAATATTCAGATACATCAACGTTTCAAGGCTAAACGCCTTTTCGTCAGGATGCGTCACTACAAGTGCAGATAAAGGCAGTTCAAAAGTTGAACTGTCATATTACACGTCGCCGATTAAATTAATCAGCACAGTTGGCTGGTGCATCATAGTCGCATCACATTTCGACATAGACCATTTTTGGCAAAAAACACGCTCAGCGCTAGCAGTGTCTCACTGGAGCTGTCGTGCCGAGAGGAGCTCTTAAGCGCGACTGCAGCAAAGATGTGTAAGGACACACCTGTATGTCAGAGGTGCACTCCAGTAGCCCTGTAAGTTTCCGATGTGCCAATCTTAGGCCTTATGTACATTTTAGTTGAATTTCCAATTAATTTGGTAACTTTGTGCTCTTGCAGGTTCTGCTTAGACTCTGCCCGGCAGACGAGACAACGACTGTCGATCAACTGGTCCAACTTTAGCCTGAAGAAGACGACCTATGCTGCACACTAAGCTGGAACTGCTATAGAGGAGGGATGGGGTGGGGGTCACCCTGCAGGAACCAATCCCACTCATATATGCCCTGCTGTTCTGAGCGCTTAATCAGGCCTTTGAGCCGGTGCTGCCTTGCCTTCTCCCCAGTGCTGTGTGGATCTGCACTGAACCCCCTTGGCCTGATGACTCTTGCTGATCTGAAAAAGAGAAAAAAGAAATAATGCCACTTTCTACCTGAATTTGTTAGCTTGTGTGCTTGTAGTCTGTGAGTGAGACTTTGGTTGTAGCAATACGCTCTCTTCTAATTGCCTTGGCCTCAGACTGGAGACTGGTTCCTTGGGTTGGGTGGAGGCATAAATAAAGGCTCATCGCATCACCCACGATGGCTCATGTCACTTCTGCTACGTTTGGTTACACGGACTACCGGCAAAAGGAATTGGACTTCAATGGCGCTCACCTGCTCCAATCACTTCTCCGATCTCTCGGGGGAAGATCTCATAACGGACAAGCATTCTCTAGTGCACACAATCTACTGTCCAAATGAAGTGTACGAGATACGCTTATTTGTGTTTTTTTATCTTTTTTTTTTTTTTTCTCCAGACTTGTAGCCAGCTTGTGTAAGAATACTTGCAGAATGAGAACGTAACCGAGGGAAACAAAAAAGAAAACAAAAAGGAAAAAAAAAATACTCACAATATCAATCTGTTCTAGAGTGTATAATTGTATTAACACTGACGCCCAAGTGGCTACTTTTTTAACATATTGTTAAGTAATATTAAAATCATGTCTTTCTTTTTGAAAGATGGAATACATTAGTATGGCAGAATAATTGTCTGTTTTTCTGTGTTCCATATATTTTTTTTTTGTAATATATACATATTTTAATAGTCATGTTCCTTTACCACTTTTCTTGGTGGTGGACTTGGGAGAGAAATTCATCTAAGGTTTTTTATTTTATTAAGCTTTATCTTTCAAATATTAACGTTAAAGGGAGGGGTTACAGGAAAAAAAAAAAGGGAGGATAGCATGGGGCGAATAGGAAAGGAAGCTGCCCCAATATTTAACTAAGCAGAATAAAAGGTAAGTTTTATATAGCTGGTGTGGTGATTGAGTTAATGAGCACAAGTTAACTTTTATAACTGTCAGCTGAGTTTTTAATGGGGTTTCCACCTTTACCGTTTGGAGAACCAGGGAGTTGGGTATTGGTTATTGATTTAATGAAGTTATGAATTGTTGTTCAGTAATGTTTTGCGTTCAGGCAAGTCCAGCATGTATACAACATGAATGACTGTTTGACCATATATAATCTTCAGCACAGCCGAGCATGGTAAATTTGTTTTGGCTACACATTGTGACACTGCACCATCTATTAGATCTGGTTTGAAGTCTCGGACTCCTACAGTTATGGAACTTTTGGCAATGTTCGTTTGGATTTTAGACTAGTGCAGTGATTCCCAAACTTTCTTGAATCACTGCGCCCTAGGGTATCAGCAATTTTTATATACGGCACCCCTGGGCTAAAAGCTCAGCAAAAATTATTAAAGTAAGTAAATTGTGCTTACCTGATTTCCTTAGGTTCAGTTTATAGGGTTGCACTTGTCCACATATATTAGGATAGGCAAAACCAGTGCTGGTGGCTGGCAATCACATTGACCATAATTTGATTTGGTCCTGGACAACCAACCTATGGCACACCTGCAAGTGCCCCATGGCACCCCAAGGTGCCACGGCACCCAGTGGGTGAACCACTGGACTCTAGTGTCTCATGTGTTCTTCTCCCAAGCAAGTTCATGTGGCTCTTTGCTGCTGTTGGTTATGACTTAACATTAATTGAAAGTGGGAAGACCAGACTTTTGGACAACTGTTTATGATGACAGGGCGATTCTAATCTATTGTATAGTAAAATGTGATAAGTGTTGAAAAAGTTATAAGAATCTGTAGACGATGCTCTGCAAATACCACAAACAATCGAATAAGCATGAGATCCTGGGATAATTTTATGCTGTGCTGGATGCATTTCTTTTAGTTCTGTGATAGCCAGAAGGGCACGGCAAGGGCATATGTGTGAACCTGGGTGCAATGATCACAGATTGATAGCAAACATGACACACAGGAAATCATTGTCCATTCTGCTGGCATATGGTTAACTCGATACCAGTATATATGAATTTGGTAATTAACATTTCCTCTTCAGGGTCCATAGGGCTCCACATGGAGACATTGGCGGTGTAGGTGGGACCTGGAGGACCGGACACCAACAGCAAAGCTTTTCAATACCAGGATGCTCTGGTCCTTCCTCTATATCCCGCCCACAGCCTGAGGGCATTTCAGTTTTGTTGGTGTCCTGCAGGAGCTGGATCACCATTATAACCGTGGGCTGCATTAAGCAGCCCAAGATTTTATTTTATGATTTTCTTTTCTACTTTTACTATAATGGGCGCCCAGCACCAGACTGTCCTCCAGACGTCTGTGCTGCCGCCCCATCACCCCTTCTCGGCGCCGTGACACAAAGCCTGTGCGGGGGTTAGCTAGTGGGCTCCCTGGACCCCAGACTGCAGCCCGGAATTCAGGGGACTGGTAAGGTGGAACCCCGTTAGTGGGTACCCGCATTTTTACGCAGTTTTACCTCAGGTCTTAGGAGGCAGTCCGGAGGTGCTGATGTGGACACTGGTGCGCCCATGACTCCACTAGACCACCGGGCATATAATTGCAGTCTTTTCTTCCGGAGACGCACTGGAAGCTGCTGCAGTCAGGGTCTGGGAGTGTCCGCGCCCTCACTAGACCACCGGGGCCTTATTGTCTGACACCGGGGATCAGCAGCAGATACTAATGCTGCTACGAGGCCAACGTACACGGCCGGTTGATGCAGCTTAGGGGGAGGTAGGCGCTCCCCCGGCATCCTTTGTCCCAGGTAATGAAGCAGTTTGTGGATCATATGGCTGCTCCCACACTGCCTCCTTGGATGGGGTGTTCACAGCATGCCATGTTTGCACCTATGTATCCTTCCTGGAAGGATTTTTATGGCCATTCTAGTCAGTATGGCACCATCTAATGTTGAAAGCAGACCGGTTGTTACTAAGGTGCATAAGCGCAAGTTATCTTTCTATCAGTCTGCTGAACCTATGGATTCAGAGAAATCAGATGATGCGCAGGGTTCCTCTCCTGGATCTAGCTCGGGGAAAGAGGACCATCCTTTCACAGTGGATGTTCCTTCTTTGGTGAGGGCGGTTAAATCAATCCTATACAGGATGGTGAACCAGCTCATAGTAAGAAGGCTCCAGTATTTAAACACCACAGGAAGGTGGCCAAAGCGGAGTTTCCTATGTCTGAACAGCCCTGACAAACTGTTTTATGTGAGTAAAAGAATAACATTGTTTTATTCTTTCCGAGCTTCTGTATGTACTAAGTGGGAGGTAACCCCTACAGTGCATGCTCATGTGACGCATTTAATCAGAAATGCTACATTGCCTATTCGGTCAGCATCTTCTCTGAAGGATTCCACAGAATTGAAGCATGTCTTAAGACAATATTTTCATCTGTAGCTTTTACTCGTCCAGCTATGGCTGGAGCCTTGGTAGCCAAGCTGTTGAAGAATGGATTGGAGCATTGGAAAATTCTCTAACAAATGGTACCAGAGAACAGATGATTTAGGTCTCCTATATATGGGAAGCTGCTTCCTATCTGGGAGGAGCTGCAGTAGATGCTGGAAGTTTAGCTTCTAAGGCATGAGCAGCTATAATCTTTGGTTAAGATCCTGGAAAGCTGATACAGGTTCTAAGAAGGCTCTGGAAGTCTTGCCTTTCTGTGGAAAGGTACTTTTTGGAGCAGAGTTAGATAAAATAGCTACTCTGGCGGCTTCAAAGTCAGCAGGTCTGCCATCTGCGGCAGCAATTAAGTCTAGACAGGTTTCTTTTCAATCCTTTCGCTCTCAGGGACGAGCAATGGTCTTCCTCTAAGCAGTCTAGTTTTCGCAAGACAACGAGGTGACAAACTAATAGGTCTGGGCCTGGAAGATGTGCAGCTTCTAAACCGGACAACAGACCCTCGGCTTGATGGGCGGGCCTCCTCTGGGGGGATCCGAGGGTGGGAGACCGGCTTCTTCAGTTTGCAGATTACTGGCGTCGGACAACAGATGCCTGGGCCAAAAAGTGGTCTCAGGGGTAAGCTCACTTTCAGGAGACATCCTCCCCAGAAGTTTTTTTTTTTGCACAGATCCTCCATCAGATACGGTCAAGGCCTTGGCCCTTCAGGAAGCCATTCACTCCCTGCTGCAAGCTGGGGTAATAATCTTGGTTCCTGTGTCGCAACAAGGAAGGGGTTAGTATTTCAATCTATTGGTTCAGAAACCGAATGGGGCTGATCGCTCTGTTCTAAATCTAAAAACCCTCAAAAGGTTTATCCATGTACCCAAGTTTCGTATAGAAACTCTCCGGTCTATTATTTTGGCAATGGAGCCTGGGGATTATATGGTTTCTATGGACATTCAGGTTGCACATCTGCATGTTCATATTATGCCATCCCACCAACAATTTTTACGGTTTGCTGTCCTTCAGGCTCTACCCTTTGGCCTATCTACGGCTCCCCAGGTATTCACCAAAATAATGGCAGTAATGACTGCCTATCTCAGGCGTCAGCGAGTCAGAATACTTCCATATCGGGACGACCTGATATTGGCACAGACTCCGATTGTTTTACAACACCATCTTCAACTGACCATAGCCTGCCTACAAAAGCACGGCTGGATCATCAATTGGAAGACATCACTTCAATACAGCAGATGGTACATCTGGGAGCTCCTCTGATTTCTCGGGCACAAAGGATGTTTTTGCCAGAGGACAAGATTGCGGCCCTATCATTGTGAATACGCAAGCTGATACACAAGTGAAGGATATCCATTCTGTTAGCAATGCTGGTCCTGGGGTCAATGGTATCCACCTTCGAAATGGTAGGGTATGCTCCGTTTTTCATTCCAGGCCTCTCCAAAGATTCTCTCCAGCTGGAACGGACCGTATCATCTAATAAAGTCCCAGAGGATCCTTCTCTCTCCAGAGGTTCATCACTCCGTCCCGTGGTGGCTGAAAAAGGACCATCTGAACAAAGGGTGCTCATTCTGGATTCTAAATTGGGTGCTTCTCACCACCAATGCCAGTCTTTGCGGATGGGGGGTAGTGACAGGTCATCACACCTTTCAGGGAAGATGGACAGATCAGGAAAGTCAGCTGCCTATAAACATTCTGGAGCTGTGAGCAGTATACAAAGCACTTATGGCATATCTTTACTCTGATTTCCCTCCCGAGAGTTCTCAGGATATTCAAGCAGGAAGGCAGAACAGTAATACTGGTGGCACCGGCTTGGCCCATAGGTCATTGGCTCACCGACATACGGAATCCTATCCATAGACTGTGCGTATCCTCTATGGCAGGATCCTGGCGGTGGTCATAGTCTCTCCCAGAGAGCTATGCACCGCCTCCCCATCTACCTAGGCAGAATTGGCATGCTCTTCACGACGGAACGGCGCCATCTTAAGCTTGGATGAGCTGTCCCAGTGCTCCTAGTCCCTTGATGTTTCAACAAGAGCTCTGCCTGCCTTCAAACTGCTAAGGGGGTCTGTAAGTTATTTAGTGGGGTACATTTATTTGTAGCCTCATTACCTGTGACCATGCCTAAGTTAATTGAGTATGCCTCCAAGTAAGTTCCAGGTCTTTAGGTGTTTTTTTTTCTCCCTTTACCCCTTTCCTGTAGGAAGAAGTAGTAGATGGGAGACTCCGTCACCTGTGGATTCTTTAGTTTCTCGTCCGTCGAAGAAAACAACACTTCCTGTTCCAGGAGTTGATACGTTAAAGGAAAGCTCATAGCGGAAATTTAAAACTGTTAAAATCCATTTATACTGCTGCTGGTACACTTCTCAGACCGGCTTTGGTTGGCTCTTGGGTCAACAAGGCAGTGGAGAAGTGGGCTGAACAATTCGTGGAAGGTCTAAAATTGAACACTTCCTAGGCGGATCTTATTAACTTAGCGCATATTCGGGAGTCCGCAGTATACTTGGGAGATGCCTCCAGAGATATCGGCCAGGTAGGCGCTAGGATCTCTGCTTCGGGTGTTGCTGCTCGCCGGGCACTTTGGCTTCATGCTTGGAAAGATGCTTAGTTTAAAAGCGGTTGAAGCTCTTCCTTTCACAGGTGATATTTTATTTGGTCCAGAGTTAGACAAGTGGTTCTAGCTGGTCACTGGAAGTATGAATACTTTTCTACCTTCGTCAGCACCTCGTCCACGTTGCTAGTTTTAAAGGACCTTCCTTTTGAGCTCCAGCGAGATTTCAGAGTCGACCTCTAGGTTAGTCTTCAGTAGGTTGAGGAGGTCACGCCAGAGGAAGTCGGGCGACCAGTGCCTGCCGTCCGGAACCCAAGCCAGCAGACAAGCCTGTGGCCTGACAGGCTCCCATCTCACCTCGGGAATCTAAAGGTGGGTGCTAGTCTCCAGAGCTTCTTGGAGGAAAACTTGTCCCGACACTTGGGTTTGGAATCTGGTATCTCATGGATACAAGATCGAGTTCGCCTTCACTCCAGTGCGATTTTTCACAACAGGGTTTCCTGTCGATCCTTTTAAACAACTAATTTTGTGTCAGGAGATCAACAAACTTCTGCTAGCTGAAGGTCCGGTTCCGACTGCACAAAGAAACCAGGGGTTTTACTCAAATCTTTGTGTTTCCGAACCCGGATGGGTCAGTCAGACCACCCATTCTAAATCTCAAGTCCTTGAACCAGTATCTCTTTTCACAGGTTCAAGATGGAGTCCCTTCATTCTGTGATTGCGGGACTAGAAACAAGTTTTTGGTGTCATTACACATCAAAGATGCCTATCTGCATTTTCCGATTTGGGAGCCTCACCAGGCTTTCCTCAAATTTTCTGTCAGGGAGACTCCTTACCAATTCCAGGCCCTGCCATTTGGTCTCTCGTCTGCTCCCAGAGTGTTCACCAAGGTGATGGCCGTAATGGTGACTCATCTACGCTCTCGAGGGGCGACTATTGTCTTGTATCTGGACGACTTACTCATCACGGCTCCTTCGGCAGAAGTCCTTCTGCGCCAAGTGTCCCTTATGCATCAGATACTCACGACTGGATTGTCAACTTCCAGCGTTCTCAGTTGATGCCGTCGCAAAGACTTCAGTTCCTGGGTATGATTCTGGACACAATCCTGCTTCAGATCTTCCTGCCAATGGACAAGACCATAGCCATCCATGAGCTGGTTCGCTTGGTGGTCAGGCCCAGAAAAGTGGCTGTGCATCTTTGCATTCGTCTCTTAGGGAAGATGGTGGCCTCCTTCGAGGCCATCCAATTCGGCAGATTTCACTCCAGAACGTTTCAATTAGATCTTCTGTCCCAATGTTCTGGGTCCCACCTATAGATGCATCGGCTGGTGTGTCTGTCTCCTCAGACCCGCATATCCTTGCTCTGGTGGCTCCAGATGGACCATCGGGTAGCGGGTTGATGCTTTGGAATAGGACCCTGGTCACTATGGACACCAGCCTCAGTCGTCGGGAACTTCACCCCGGGAAGTGGTCCCTTCATACCGAGTTGTTCCTTCAACTAGTTCACGGATGGGGGAGGCCACAGATGGATCTCATGGCCTCCTGGACAAATCAACCTACTGCTCCAGGACCAGGCATCCAGCAGCGGTGAGAGTGGATGCTTTACTGATTCCTTGGCCATAAACCCTTGTATATCTGTTCCCACCTTTTCCGCTTTTTCCCCGGGTTCTCAAGCGGATCAAACGAGTGTCGTCCAATCATCCTAGTGGCTCTGGTTTGGCCTTGTCGGGCTTGGTATTCTGATATCTTATTCCTGCTAGCAGACGAACCTTGGCCCCTTCCACTGCTGTCTGATCTTCAGCAGGGTCCATTTGTGTACCCGTATTTACGTCTGCTTCATTTGACGGCGTGGCTGTTGAAACCGCCATCCTAAGAAGTCATGGTGTTCCATGGGCGGTCATTCCCACCATGCTTCGAGCTAGGAAACTAGTGACTTCAGCACATTATCATCGCATTTGGAAGGCTGATCTCCTGGTGTGAAGGTCGTGGATCTTCCACTTCATCCTTTTATTTGCCGCATCTTTTTTTATTCAAAAGGGGCTTGACGTAGGTCTACGTTTAGGATCGCTTAAAGTGCCAATTTCTGCTCTTTCCATTTTTTTTTTTCAGCGTCGCCTAACTCTGATTCCGGAGGTACAGCCCTTTTTTCAAGGGGTGCTTTAAAGTTCAGCACCCTTTTGTGCCACCGACTGCTCCTTGGCACCTGAACCTAGTCTTATCCTTCCTTCAGTCGTCCATGTTTGAGCCTTTGGAGGACGTGGATTTCAAATATTTATTTAACTTGGAAGATGGTCCTGTTTGAGAATAGTTTTGAGGAGAAAAAGAGACACTTTTTGGGGGCACGCTGATACAAAAATATAACTAAATTAAAAAGTAATTTTTATTAAATATGCATTAAAATGATACCTGCCATAATGCACACATACGGTGTGGATCATGACAAAGAATATCAAAAAAACATAAACAGAAACAAAGGATTTAAAGTAATATCACAAGTTTAGACAGCTAAGTGAAATATTACAAGGTGGTACCAGGTATACAGTAATGGTCTGATCACCAATTACAAGGTTTTACCATAGATACAATAATGGTGTGATCACTTTTTTGGGGGGATATATCTTCATGTGGTATTATAACTAAAACATTGTGCAGTGACCAATCAATATATCAGCAAGCACGGGAATGTCGGTAATCCCTCTCAGTAGTAGTGAAAAGGATATTAAAAAAGGTATAACAATGTATATAGAGAGCGAGAGAGAAACTCTGTGTTCACATGGACATACGTTGGATAGGCGATGTGAAGAAATCAGCACAACAATAGTGACATCCCCTAGAAATTAACATTTGATAAAAGACGGATCGCCAAATGGCCGTGTATATGGTTTACCACAGGTACCAATAGAGGAATAAAGATATAGAGAGAGATAAATTGAGACTACTCCCTTTTTGGTGATTAAATAGCAGCTGCTGCATGTCGTTATGCTGGATCAGTGAATGACATGTGAGAGTGTTATTAGCGCACCCAGGGGTGAGAATAAGTATACTGAGCATCTGCTGTTAGGCCCAGCTCACAAAAAGGGTCCTGGTATAAATAGTGCAGGAGCCTATTCTGACCAGACTCAGATGAGTGCCCATAGATATAGATGCTATAGATAGAGTGCGCGCGTGTGTGTATGCATGTGTGTGTATATATATATATATATGTATGTATATATATATATATATATATATATATTAAACAGACAAATAGGTTCGGCACTCCCCATAACCTAAACACTTAACTGCGTGCCCTTAGAGAAATCAGGTATATACCAACTGTACTGCCTAAACGGCAGAACACAAAACGGCACTGCAGTATGCTGAACAAAGAAGATTTTACTTTTTCAACGTTTCTGGGCTATCAAGCCCCGTCGTGGCTTATGTTTTCCTGACGACGGGGCTTGATAGCCCAGAAACGTTGAAAAAGTAAAATCTTCTTTGTTCAGCATACTGCAGTGCCGTTTTGTGTTCTGCCGTTTAGGCAGCACAGTTGGTATATATATATATATATATATATTATAATATAATAAAACAGTATGAAATCAGAGTCTGTGCTGCTGCCAATCACATACTCATAGGATAGTGGTGAGAAGCCGAACCCCGTATACAGTGATGGAAAAGGGAAGTGCAAGCTGCACTGACTATTACAAGATGGTCCTTTTATTGGCTTTGGCTAGGCAAGTGTCGGAACTTGGAGCTTTGTCATGCTGTTCCCCTTAATTTTTCACGATGATCCGCCCGATCATCCGCCCGAGCTGTATACCCAACTTTATTTTTAGCCATGGTGGTCTATGCCTTTCACATGAATCTGGCCGATTGTGGTGCCAGCCTTATTGGACTCTTCCAGGGGTTCTCACTCCCTGGATGTTGTATGGGCGCTTCGAATTTGTGGCCCATACTGAAGGACTAGGTAAATCGGAGACTCTGTTTGTCCTTTGTGACCCCATTCGGCGTGGCTGGCCTGCGTCTAAACAGACTTTGGGCAGGTGGATTTCTCTAACCATTCCTCAGGCATATGTTGCTTCTGCTCGACCTCTGCCTGTATCCATCTCCATGCATTGTATGCGCTCTGTGGGTACTTTTTGGGCAACACATAGATGTGCCTCGGCTCCACAGTTTTATTAGAGCAGCTACGTGGTCTTCAGTACATACTTTTGTACGTTTCTACAGATTTGACACTTGTGGTGTCTGCCTTGGGTTTTGGTCGCAGAGTGTTGCAGGTTTTTCAGCACTCTGATGCTCCTACTCTGGTGTCTTGTAAGTCATGCTCAGTGGGCTTATCCCCTGAGGACCTCATTCAGGATGGTCTTTGTACTAATTGTTACACTGCCCCAGGCCCCTCAACCACAATGTCTTTCCCTCATGACCCACCAAGGGATGCCTTTTCACAGATGCTGGCAAAACTTGCGGACCACATAACAGTCCCTGTGGTAGCTTCCCCCTATGGGATCGCCACAGCAAGTACCCCCTGCTAATCCTTTGCCTCCCCCATGGGTAGATGTACTGTCTACCTCTGTACAGAGTTTGGCTAAAACCCCTACAGGTTTTCAGCAAATGCTGCAAAAAGAAAATCTGTTGCCTACTAAACATTCTATGTTATCTTCCCAGTCATCTGATTCTGATATATCATCTGTGGAGGCAGGAGACGCAGACCTCTGACTCTGTTTCAGGAGAAGAGGAGCCACACTTTAAAATATACCTGCTTTTGTGAGAGCTGTAAAAACTATTTTACAAATAAAGGAAGAACGCGCTCCTAAGAAAAAATTACCACTTTTTAAATGACAAAAGGTGGTTTTAACAGAGTTCCCTCACTCTGATCAGCTATCTGATCACATTAGTGAAGCTTGGAATATGCCCAGTAAAAGGTTTCAAATTCCAAAACGGTTCAGTTCCTTTTACCCTCTTCCAGCTAGTGATTGTACTAAATGGGAAGTTCCCCCAGCAGTGGATGCTCATGTAACACGACTGGTTAAAAGTGCCACATTACTCATTCATACTGCAACCTCCTTGAAGGAGACTACAGATAGATGTATAGAAGCTTGTTATGAATCCATATACTCTCTTGCAGGAACGAATACTCGTCCTGCTTGGGCTACGGCCTGGGTGGCAAAAGCCATTGAGAATTAGGCAGAGGCCCTAGAGGAGACATTTCCCCCCTGTTGCCTCGAGGGAACAGCTGCCCTACATATCTCACATTAGAGATGCAGCCTCCTACTTGGGTGCAGTAGCTATGGATATGACTGTTATAGCCTCCAGGGTATCTGCTACTTCGGTAGTAGCCTGCCGTATTGTCTGGTTCCGTTCCTGGAAAGCACATTCAGACTCTAAGAAGGCTCTGGAATCTCTGCCTTCTGGAAATATACTGTGTGGCCCGGAATTGGATAAAATCGGCTCCGGCCTTGACAATCCATCCATATTGCAGTGGGCCTTTCCTTGTCTGTGCACAATGTCCAAATAGTCACACTGAAGTCCCAAGGCTCCACCACAACAGTCTGTCCGTTACCCTTTTGGGGGACCAGTCGTGCACACAGTGCTGAAGGTGGTCCAATGCCCAAACAACTGCCAACCACTGTGTTCCAATTGTGGCATACCCCACCTCCAACCATAGCAGTATCCTGCTCAAACAAGCCAAAGGGTGCTCCTGCCCATAATGCTCCTCCTGGCTCCGTACTGCTCCCAATGACGCATTAGTTTGTACCACAATGTCCTGGTCCTGAAATTGCGCCATCTGCACTGGAGCTGGTATCAGAGCCTCCTTCAATGACTGGAATGCCAACTCACAAGCGGGTGTCCAGTCCACTGACTTGGAAAAGTCCCTCCCTGGTCAATTCTGTAAGGGGTGTCACTACAGCACTATAGTCAGGGACAACTCGTCCGTAGGGGCTTACAGTTTCTAAGGTCAGTACCTGTCTTGGGGTTATGGGTCGGGGACAGTTTCTGGTTGCCTCCACCCCCACTGGTCTGGGCCTACCACTGTCTCCCCCCACACTATACCCTGGGCACTGCACCTCGGTCATCTCCACCTGGCATCTGTCTGTACTACCTGTCAGACCTGCCCTACCATCCTCCTCCAATGACCTATGACTAGGGGAACCTACCCTGTCACCTAGGCCTTCTCTCCCCACCTCGTCCGCAGCCTGTTCCACAGTGATGGTGGACAGATCACCAGCCTCTGAGCTCCGTGTGACATCCACCACGGGTAAGCTGCGTGTCTTCCCCGATCTACTTGGCACAAGCAGGGGGACCTTGCTCCCTAACTGGCCTATCCCCTTCTACCTTCCTGGCTATCCTGTACCTTAACCCTTCCCACCAGGTCACACTCACTGCCGCTATCCCTGGAAGGCCACTGCCAGCTTGGTACGGTATGCCTTCCATATGTGGGTCAGCAAGCTGAGCTTCCCTGAACTCCTTTCTGGGGCCTTCATTTCCTTCTAAGTAGGGACAGTCTACAGGGGCATATGGGTTGGGATCGCTAGGGTCAGTCTAGTTGAGGTCAGTCATACTCACCGCCGGAGTTGGCAAAAAACTAGGGACATGAGCATCACTGGGCACCCTCACAGGATCCAACGAGCCGGAACCAACATCCTCTGCGTTGCAAGGCTACGTAGGCATATCAGAGGCAAAAGGCATGCTGGGTAGATGTGCTGATCTAGCCGCTGTAATCTTTTCCTCTGGACTGGTTGATGCTGTGGCAAGCTGCGCTGGCAGTTGTCTAGCCGCTGTGGTCTTTTCCTCTGGGCTAGGCTGTTCTGGTGCAGTTGATGTAGACTGTGATCCGGAAACTTGACTCCAGGTGATGGCGTCAGCAAATGTGGTAACGATTCCACCACCAAGGTCATTCCCCAGGACCACATCGGTTGGAAGGCCATCCATGACAGCAACATCCCTCAACTCTGGGCCAGCTCCCCAGTCCAGGTAGACTCTTGCCACAGGTACCTCTCGCTCCATTCCGCCTGCCACGGTCACATTTGGCAGCGCGACCTGGCAGTACTGTGGCAGGATCAATTAGGCAGGGGCCCACAACAGTGATTGAGGCCCCAGAGTCTAATCCTTGTCCCTGCAGGGGCCCCACTTGGACCGTCTGCAGGTGCTACCACATATTTTGGGGTGGCCCCTTGGCCATGCAGAGGTGACTCCGTAGAGTCCACCTGATTCTCCCCACACTCCACTGGACTGGCTGGTGTAGAAACAGTCTCTTTGGGCTCACCTCCCCGGGTCAGGCAAGCAAGCCGGGCTCCAGCACTCTGATTCGGGGCATGAGTCTGGGGTGCTTGGGGTGTGGGACAGTTCATCCTCAGATATCCGATTTTCCCACAGTCATAACACTTCTTGTCCAATCGGGGCCCCGGTGGTCTCTGATGACTTGCAGGGCGGGGCGATTGCTGGCCAAGAGCACCCGGGTTGGAGGATGCCCGCTTTGGGGGGTGATGAGCAGTAGAGGGGTGTTCCCATGGTTGTACAGTCCATTGGGGTCGGCTACAAATCGGGCGCTTCTGCCCTTGTGGCCGAATTGCCACATACTTGTCTGCTAACTGGGCCGCCATCTTCAAGCTTGGTGGTTCCCGGTCTAGCACCCACTCCTTCACCTCTGGGGCGCACCTGCAGTAGAACTGCTCTTGGCATAGCAGATCAATCAGTGCGACCCAGGTATTGGCACCAGATCCCTTCACCCACTTCACCACGTACTGCCTCAGCTGGGTGGCGAACTGCTCATGGGTGCTGGTAGGGTTCTTGGGCAAGTCCCGGAATTTTTTCTTGTAGGACTCAGGAATGACAAAGTATCGCTGTAGGAGAGCCCTTACGACTTTGTCATAGTCACCACAGTCCTCGGTGGCCACTCCCCGATAGTCCTCCAGGGCCTCTCCGTGCAGTGTGGGCACCAGGTGTCTGACCCACTCCTGCTTGGGTAAATCGTGTAGTTTACAAGTCCTTTCAAATACTTGCAAATGTCCATCAATGTCCCCATTGCTGTCTGCAAACTGGATACGATCTGATCCCAGTACAGCAGTCTGCAACGGCGCTTGGGGTACCACGGCCTGTGGTGCCCGCTCGTCATGCCACATCCGAATGATGAGCATACGTTCTTGTTCCATTGCCTTTTCTCCCAATTCCGCTAGCCGCTCCGCTAGGGTATCCATTCGTTGGGATCCCTGCCATGCTGGGGAATGCTGATAAACATAACTGCTATGAGAGGGAGCGGGAGACTTGTTGCGCTCACCACGTTCTGAGGGGCGTCTGTTGTTGCGCCGGCCGCACTTTCCACCTCCGTCTGATGGAACTCCTCCCAGCCCCTGAGTGCCTTCCTCATGTCGCTTGCGGTTGCACTGTAAGGGAGTGGAATGCCCTTTTCCTGGCACACCATCTCAAGATCATTCTTGGACATTCCGCTGTAATCAGCCATCCTGCGCATTGTCCTGAACTGCAGTTACTCCTCTCCTGACTAACTCTGCTTCTCTCGTCGGGTGACCGAAAAGCCGCCTGGGATTATCCCACCGCTATGCCACCAGATGTGACCGGACGCTTTTCGCCTAGGCCGTCCCAGGTCACGGGTTAGCGCTTTTGGACTCCCACTCACCGTCAGTGACCGCCTGTCACTGACTCTGCCCACTGCGCTGTGGGCGTGTAACGATGCTGCCACCACCAAACTACCATCGGCGTTTGGAACCGCTTCTGCTGCGTATGCGTTTGACTAACTGCGGACAGACCTCCTGTTTGGTGTCAGCTGTTCCCACCTGATCCCTCGCAATGGACCAGGTCTGCACGGTAGCTTGGCAGAGGGCTTGAACTTGGAGACACGGAGCTCTTACCCAGAACAGCTGGAGAACGGAATAGCGTTTGGCGCAATTCTTTTGGTCGCAGGATCGAGGCAATTGAAGTAAAGGAAAACTGTGTTTTTTTGCTCAATGTCTTAAAGAAGACTCAACCTTCCGAATGAAGGGGTACATTACATTGCATACAGGACTCTTAGCAGCAGCTCTTCTCAAAGAAGTTACAGGGTTGTACAAAATACAGGGCTCACAGTCCCTCTTTTTATGTCATTCTTACACACAACATCACAGGGGGGCAAATCCACCCTGTGTTCCTTCTAGCCAATCATTCTAGCTCACAAAATATAAATTAACAACATAATACATTTCAAAGGAGTCACTCAATATCCTCCTTCCTAATCCACCACCCAAACTTTAAACACAACTGATTTCTCATACATTATACTGTCTCCTAAAATGTTGATATAACATTTCACAGGAAATGGTAAATGACATTCTACCTTATCAATCAGTTTGGCATTTCCAACCTTAACACATTCAGTGACATCCAAAAGGTTCTTAAAAACAAATTGTCTTGGAAGTTCTGAACATGAAGGGTTTGGCTATATGACACCATTCACACCTTTACACAGAGAACTTCCAGTCAAGCCTTTCTATTCATCAGACCTCCTGCTAAGGGAATGACAATTAGCATCTAGTTTCCTGCACCACAGAGGCTGCTAATGTCATATACAAAAAGTGCATTTAAAACCAGTTTACATTTAAACCTGTCGAAACCGAATAATTGGGTAAGACAGAATCTGTTTGGCAATCAGGAAAACCTGCACTACGCCATCTTGTGAATGGCAGCAAGACTCCATTTTAGAAAAGAAAGCTTACACAAGCGCCATTTTGTCAAAAATACATAGTACACAATCCACAGTGCAAAATTGATAAAAGTAGCAATTTTGCTACTCGCAACGCAAAGTTGCTTAAGAGTAGCACGAACAGCTTTTTAACAATCTTCCCCTAACACCCACCGACGGTGTTTAGCAGACATAAAATAACTTTGCAACACATTAAAATCACCACAGACTTAATATTTGAGAAGTAGCAAATTAGTTGTGTTTTCCCTGCACTTCATGTTAAACATAGGACAACGCAAAATAGCAATTTAGACGCACAGCCAGCTTTTTAGTGACCTTTCCCAAACCCATACTGGCATGCTCACACACATACACAGAAGATTTTCCAACTTAGTGCTGGTTGCTAAGTGCCCCACAGACCCTCAAACGCACAACACAATTTAGTGTCATTTCTCCCCGCATACATATTTAAAAGCAATGGTCCCGCAGCGCGAAAGGAATGATTATTACTTGGTTTAATCGCAATGTCAGCATATAAAGAAATGAATGTTTTCTGTAACTATGGCTTAGTAAATGACAATTGGACCGTGTTTGGTGCCGTACTGATCTACTCTGTTCCCACAGTGTTCCGGTGGCATCGATGAGAAGATCAGAACATGCGGCTATGAAATATGAATGTTAGAGAGAATAACTTCTTGAAATGTTGTATGCCATAGTTAGATTAGATTTATTATGCAGCGGGAAGGTGAACACAATCAGGCTGTTAGAGGCTGGGTTGTGTCTTTGCACTGACCTATGAATTTTACCGTAACGGAAGAAGCAAGAAGAGGAACCAATGAGAACCTGCCAATGTTTTCTATTGTATTGCTTATCCCAGTACGGGTATATATGTGAGTGCTCTGAAACAAGATGCCAGACTGCGGTGTTCCTGTTATGCTGTTCGACGGAGGTCTCATTATTGATGCCGGTATCTGGTCCCAGAGCGCACGTGTATGTATTGACTGTACCTTATGACCTAATGTTTGTACAATTTATTTTGCGCTCATTGTTAGATCATAGCGTGGTAACATCTGTACTTTTACCTGAATAATAATCTTTAGCACGTTGGACCGCTATTCAACTGTCTTAGAGTTTTATTAATGGTATTAAACACAGCGCTAATTAGCGACATCTTGTGGTTTTAGAAGGTATAGGCAGGTTTTGTCTTAGAGGTTCTAGGCAGGTGAATCTTAGAGGTTTACAGGCAGGAATGTACTAAAGGTTTATTTACGATTCAACAGTTGGGGGCTCGTCGGTTTATCACGTTATCTGATACACGGTAACACTCGGTCAGTTCTCTCTCAGCAAAAGGGTGGAGGCGCCTCTTGAGAGACGCATTAGTCTTTCATTACCACAGTGTTGCTGAGAGCATACTGCCGGTTATTGTGTAGAGGAAGCGCTGATTAGAATCCAGGGACAAGGAGAGAAAAGTCATTTTCTCTCATTGATAAAAGTTTAGAGGGAGTTGCATAATAGTGTTAAGGTAATACCACGTGGGCCTGGTCGCATCACTGTGTATGCGACTAGTCGCACAATTGCGCACACGTACTTCCGGTTGTGCTGCCACCTGTTTGAACAAAGCCATTGAGGTTTACATTTTTTTCTATTACCAATATCTGGGTTAACGTGTATTTTTCTGCGCAGGAAAAAAAGTGTAACAGTGAATACTTGTTGAACAAAGTTAAGGGTATCGTATGATCCTTAAGGGCTAGGTGCAAGGGTTAGTCTAGCCGCTCGGTAAGCAGCTTTTACCGTTCTATACACAGTAGCAGGTGTACATGTTGTCTTTGTTGTAGAGAGGTGCGTGAGAGTAGCCGACATATAAACTCTCATAGGTGTGGAAGTTGCCTTACTAAATCTTATCCGGGTGTGGAAGTTGCCTTACTAAATCTTATCCAGGTGTGTGGGCGCCGCCGACTTAAATCGTCCACAGGTAAGTGAAAGTATCTTGATTGTCTTTCACCGGTTTAAATTTTTATTGGAAAGCGTAGGAGTTGTCTCAGAATGGGAGCCATGCAAACAGTAGAAATGTTAGGCAATGATGTGCTGCTAATGGAGGCGCCGATCGGATCGGCCCGTTGCATCATGCATACCAAGTGCGGTACTTATGCAATAAGGTATTGTGATTTATGGTTTAATATGACTAGGAAGAGTGTTAGACCATTTCCCAGAATTGGTAGTTTTGATAAAAATGTGTTAGACAATGTCCGGGATCACATCAGTTTGATGCGCTCCTGAGAGAAAAAGGTTAAATATTTTGAATGTTTAAAACTGTGGCAGCATGAAGGGGATGTGTGGCTTAACAATGTGCAAACGACGCAAACTAGCGTCGTGAGCACATTTCCAGAAAATACATCCGCGACGCTGAATTGCAATACGGGCGAGCTGCAAAATGGCGTGCACGTGCGGCAAGGTAGCGTCGTGGAGAGTATTGCCAGCAGTTCACGCTCACCTCCCCCACCTTATGTGGATGGAGGTGCAAGTAGTTACCAAAAATACCCATAAAAATGTAACAAGCAACTTGTACCCACTCTTAAGCAACTATAAAGAAAATGTTCATGATGCAGATGATGAGCCTATTGTAATGTCTGCCATTTCCCATGCTGTGCAGATGATAGATGCTGCATCACCACAATCACGAGTGGTGCCGCCGTCTCCATCGGTAACAGCAAGGGAAGTGTTAATGCCCTCTGCACCCGTAGAGGAAGTTGTTCATACCATACGTAGCAGCAGCAGACTAAACCCCCAGCCAGGTAACCAGGTCAAAGGTAGCAATGCTGCCGGTCTGCATCCTATTCGGACGATAACTGTTCCGAATGGAAATGCAGATGCGAACGGTATAGCAAGTAGTAATGCATTGTCCTTGGACAAGAGCAGAACTAAATTCCATCATAAATGCTTTCCCCGATCCCAAAAAGGAATTAGCCAAATGTCAAAGATTTTTGAGAAATTTGGGTAGTTCACATGAGCCCACCAATAAAGATTGGCGTGTGGCGTTAAGGGCCTGTCTGCCACGCAATACCGATGTGACAAAATTTATCACGGATTGTGTATTGGATGGTGATGTTTCCTTAACAGACCAAGTAAACCAAGGTAACATTTCCCGCATTGTAACTCAATTGGGTATATATTATCCAGTAGTAGTTAACTGGAACTAAATTTTCACCATTAAGCAGAAAGAGAGTGAGACTGCAGAAGATTATTGCGATCGGGCTCTGCAGGGATAGAGGATATTAAAGATAGCACCCACCACTGGGGATTGATAATCACAGTACTTGTGGACGGTCTGAAAGAGAGTTTAAAAACTCTGGTACAGACCTCCCAGCCTGGCTGGCGGGGACTCTCACAGATACCCTTCTAGATACCCTCATAGAAACCGCCATTGAACATGATAAAAACATCTCCAAAAAGAGAGAAGCCCAGAGCGAAAAATTAATGGCTGTCAGTATACAAGCTCTGGAGGGAATGACTGTAACATCACAGCCAACAGACACACTTGCACACACACTCATGTCTGAACAAGTATGTGCTCTCACTAACCCCACTCAACAACAAACACGCTCTCTATCCCACTAACCCGATGCAACCACAGGTCCCAGGCTATCCACCAACTTCTTATCCCCCACAATACCCTTACACTCCCTATCCTTTCCCATATCCACCAACTTTACCCTCTGTGCAAACCTCACAACACCACATGTCTTCACCCGAAACACGAACATGCTTTAACTGTAAACAAACGGGACACTTATGTAGAAACTGTACAGTAAAAAGAGTAGGGATCCCACATCAGGGAATACCTAGATATCCCCATAAGGGATATGCACAGAGGCCAGCAAATGGTCAACAGGCACCAGCTCCAATTGCAGCCGTAAATGCTTTATTGGAGAATGGTAGCCAACGCTAGGGGTCAGGTCATACCTGTAGTCTACAGATAGGTTAACGGGAAGTGCTAGGGAAGAACCGGTCATGATGGTTGATGTAGCTGGTACTGAATATCCTTTTCTTGTAGACACAGGGGCGACCAGGTCAGTGATGAAATCTCCCGTTAATTTACAGGTGACCAACGAGACAATACCAACAATGGGTGTAACAGGTAAAGTGGAACGTTATCCTTTAACAAAGTCCACAGAGGTTACTATTGGGCCGTTGCATACCAGACATTCTTTCCTTCTGGCTGCTGCGGCTCCTACTAACCTACTGGGCAGAGACTTGTTATGTAAGATGGGATGTGTTATATATTGCACCCCTGATGGTGTATATTTAGATATCCCAGAGAGAATGGTATACAGGTGCGGGATATGTTAGACACTCCTCAAAGGATGTATCACTCTACAGTTTTAAATGAAACTCCATCACAAGTAGATGAAACGTCCCTAATTCCAGATTCCCTTTGGACTAAGGATGGACAGGACACTGGATTAATGGCAAATGTAAGCCCTGTAATGGTAAACTTAAATAGCGGTAGGCAAGCTCCAAAAATTCCCCAGTACCCACTAAAACAGGAGGTAGAATTAGGGGTTTTTCCAATAATTGAGCAATTGTTACAACAGGGAATTTTAGTCCGTACAGCTAGGGTAGCCAACAGTCCCATCTTCCCGGTAAAAAAAGAGTGGTGGGAGGGGTTATAGGCTGGTACAAGACCTTAGAGGTGATAAGGTAGTAGAGAGCCAATTCCCCGTAGTGCCAAATCCAGCTGTCATTTTAATGCAGATCCCACCAAATGCAACCCATTTCACTGTCATTGACCTCTGTTCTGCTTTCTTCTCTGTGCCTCTCCATCCTGACTGTCAGTATCTATTCGCATTTACATACAGAGGTTTACAATACACATGGACACGATTACCCCAAGGTTTCATAGACAGCCCCAGTATCTTCTCCCAGGCATTGCACGACTGTTTACAATCTTTTCAACCTGCCAATGAATGTGTTCTAATTCAATATGTGGACGATTTATTGCTATGTTCTGACTCGTTTATGTCATGTTTGAATGATACTAAACTTTTGTTACTTCATCTCTCACATACAGGACACAAGGTGGCTAAGGACAAGCTACAGCCGTGCCAATCCAGAGTAAAATATTTGGGACACTGCCTAACCCAGGGGTTATGACACCTTACAGCAGATAGAATCCAGGCCATACAAAACATGACACTGCCGCAGAATCAACAGCAAATTCGTACCTTCTTGGGAATGTGTGGATATTGTAGAATGTGGATACCAGGTTTTTCTATTTTGGCCTTACCTTTACAGGAATTAGTCTCTTCCTCAAAGCCCGATCGTGTCATACACACAGAGGAATCAGAACAGGCTTTCCTTAATCTTAAGGATAGTCTGACAAGAGCTCCTGCATTGGGAATACCTGATTATGAAAAGCCTTTTGATTTGTATTGTACGGAAGCCGATGGTTATGCTGCAGGTGTCCATACACAAAAACATGGTGATGCCAGTAGACCCGTAGCATACTACAGTGCCCAATTGGACACGGTAGCAAGATCACTCCCCACCTGTTTGAGAAGTGTAGCAGCTACCGCTCTATTGGTGAGTAAAAGTGAGGACATAGTATTGGGCCATGATATGATTGTCTACACTCCCCATGCTGTATCTGCTCTGTTGAACTCAGCTCAAACCAGACACGTCTCCTCGGCTAGGTTCACCAAATGGGAACTAGCCCTAATCGCTCCTGCAAATATTACTGTTAAACGTTGCAGTACGCAGAATCCAGCAACATATCTACCATATGTACAACATGATGTACAAAGGGTGGAAGGAGAGGAGTTGCTGGCGGGAGGTGAGTTCGGCAGACATAATGATACGCACGATTGTATGACATATCTGAATCAGACCTTTACTGCTAGACCTGACATACATGACACACCTTTAGAGAATGTGGATGTAACTTTTATACAGATGGGAGTTGTCATAGACAGACACAGGTGAGTTATGTACAGGTTATGCTGTTGTAAATGACACAGACATCATAGAAGCTAAACCTCTCGGTCCTCCTCACTCAGCCCAGGTGGCAGAGTTAGTGGCACTGACTAGAGCATGTGAACTAGCAACAGGCAAATCTGCTAACATTTACACTGACTCGAGGTACGCGTTCGGGGTGGTGCACGATTTTGGGGCTCTATGGCGTCTGAGAAATTTTATGACAGCAGCAGGCACACCAGTTGCACATTCTCGACACATTAAACATCTTTTAGAAGCAATCCAACTGTCCAAGGCAGTGGCAGTAATTAAATGCAAAGCCCACACATGTGAGGATGACCCAGTGTCATTGGGCAACAGAGCTGATGAAGCTGCAAAATGGGCAGCAGGGTTAAAAATGTTTTCTCCAACTGAAACAATGTAATTCCAAACCGTTGATATGCTGAAATTAATTGAGATGCAAAATTTGTGTTCAATTCAGGAAAAATCCATTTGGAAGGCCAAGGGATGTGGGCAAGAGTCCTCTGGGCTCTGGAGGGACGGACATGGTAAGCCAGTAGCCCCCAAGGCATATTACCCCAGCTTGGTTGAGGCAGCACACGGTCTAACTCATCTGGGTAAACAGGGTATGTGCAAGTTGGTGAGGGCATACTGGTGCGCACCAGGTTTATCTTCACAAGCAGAGAAGATAGCAATGTCCTGTCTGACCTGCTTGAGAAAGAACATAGGGAAAGCGATCCCTACCGAACCGTCCCACATTCCACCGACTGATGGACCTTTCCAGGTGATACAAGTTGATTTCATCCAATTACCACCCTGCAGGAACCTTAAGTATGTATGTGTGCACAGATGTATTTTCTAACTGGGTTGAGGCCTACCCAGCGGCCACTAATACTGCTGCGTTTACTGCCAAGAAAATAGTCCAGGAATTTGTATGCAGGTACGGTATCCCTAAAATCGAGAGTGACAGTGGTACTCATTTCACAGGTGATGTGTTCCAAAATATGTGTAAGCTGATGGGTATTAACAGTCGACTTCACACCCCCTACTGACCGCAAGCCAGTGCAAAGAGAGAGGATGAATGGGACTATTAAAAATAGTAAAATCATGGCAGAGACTGGACTAGGATGGCCAGAAGCGTTACCTCTGGTCCTACATAGCATAAGGACCACTCCTAGACCCCCTCTAAATCTGTCCCCATTTGAAATATTGTTCGGTAGACAACCTCATTTGATTATAAGTCCACAGGAAGATCTAAAGGGTAACAACGAGGTAACTGTGAAGTATATCAATGAGTAAGCAGTTAAAGCAACAGCAGAAACTGAAATTGTTGTCTAATGATATGCCTGGAGCGAACTGTCATGATGTTGAACCAGGAGAATATGTAATGATCAGAAATTTCTTGCGTTCAGGTTGTTTGACTGATCGGTGGGAAGGTCCGTACCAGGTGCTGCTGATGAGTACTACATCTTTGAAGGTGGCCGAAAGAGATACCTGGGTCCATTCCACTCATTGCAAAAAGGTCAATCAACCGGTGGAGAAACAAGTCGGAGACAAAGCTGATAGCGTGGACCTGTCACTCGCGAGCTTGTTCCGGGAGGATTGAAAAGGTCGTAGTAAGATACCTGAACTGAGAGAAATTTGCAGGTCTTGTTGTGACAATGGACGGGCCTGCTGTGTTCATTTTCATATTCTCTTTTAGAGTGTTCACCATCCTGGTCAGTCCGGGGATATCCAGTGTCAGTGATGGGGGACCGATTGAGGAAACGGGAGCTGATGGCAGTGCTAATGGAGTGGAATCAGGAGGAATGCAATGCCAATCAGGGGAGTGTCTTTCCAATCTTAGTACTGTTATTGTTAAAAGAGCTGTCATTCCGGATACTCGGGGAAGGTGTGGAGGCTTATCGTCTTAAGATTCCTGTATTTGTGAGCTTTGTGGGTCCCTAGTTGATGAGAACTGTATCCAACGGTGCCAACCTAAATATAATCCGTACTGGGGTGGGTATCCTCTAGAGGATTATCATAGCATGGTAGGCAAAGTGTTAAATCAAACTGATTGCTGGGTGTGTTCACATGTGCCACAGGGACAGCATAATGTAGGGTTGGTACCATTCCCGCTGAATACCACGAAACTTTTAGAATTGCAAAAAGGGAAAACATTGGATGGAAAATTTCTATCATCCAAACCACCTCATTTCAAACTCTATCAATTCCAAGTAGATAGATCACTTTTGTGCCTAAACATAACCAACCCCAATAAACCCGGGAGTTGGGAAGTGACGGGGAATAATCAAACAATGACCTTCTCACAAAGAGCTGATAATGAGTCTATAAACCATGATCTGCTGCGCTCCATTAAGTCTGGTGGGAAACATTTTAGGTATCAGTATACATTGAGTTCCACCAAAGAAATTATTGATAAGGTGCCAGATGGTTATTGTGCTAAAATAATACAGCCAGAAACTTGCATGTACTAGATGGAAGAACCAGAAATAGGATTGTTTGCAAGGGAAATGTGTTTAATGATGATGCTGCATACCATTCCTTATGTTCTCCCTGATAATGTATATTTCATCTGTGGAAGAAAAGCGTATAAATGGCTCTCCCCGAGTTCCGAAGGTTTGTGTTACCTGGGAAGAGTAGTCCCAGAAGTTATGATCCTCACACATGTTGAAATGCTGGGTATACATAAAAACACACCGTCACCATATCTTCACACACAATATGAACACAGAGGAAAAAGAAATATGGTACCTGGTGATATACATAAAGCCACTCAGTTAATCAGTGAGATAACTGGCTTTCAAGTTCTGGTCGCATTGGACCCCACCAGGATCGCTCGTGGTACATTAAATTTTAGATATATCCAGGAACTTGCTAAATTAATAGATAATATCACTGAGATGTACGATGAAACATTCAGGTATACAGGGATAGAATTGCAAGCGTACAAGAAAGAACTGGTGCAACACAGGCTAGTGCTGAATTATTTAACTGCTGTTACTGGAGGGTATTGCGTAACATTGGCCACCCAATTTGGAGTAAAATGTTGCACCTATGTCACCAATGATACCAACGACCCTAAGGAGGTGATAGACCGGAAGATGGTTGAAATTCTGCAGCTAAAGTGGGAATTTCGCAAGAACCATAACGCTTCAGTGGCTGAAATAGGGGAGAAGATAGAAGGATGGGTTTCATGGCTGAACCCAGTGAAATGGTTCTCAGGTCTAGGGGAATGGGTCCAGGAAGTGATCGCCAGCATAGGCAAATTCTTAATCCTTATACTGATTGTCATCATAATAATTGGCATATGCGTCCGGTGTGTTCCTATTGTGTTGAAGTGTGGAAAATGTAAAAACAGAGTGAAACAAAAGAATGAAACTATGATGATGGTCAGTAATGACAATATGTATACCGAGGTAAATATAGAACTGCATTACAACCCTGAACTAGGAAATACAATCGTTTGATGTATTATATTTAGACATGCATAGAATGCATTATTGAAATGTTATTCATAGAACACCTCAGATAATGTAAAGTCTCAATTCCCCTTCAAGACTGCTTTTATAAGACAGGTGCATTCCCACACCTTTCACATCATCTTCCAAGATCCGCGGTGTGCGTATAATAGTAGTTTTATGTCCCCACCCCGAGACACATTATTGATGGATTAAGAACCACCTTGTGCCATCCCATAATAACACTAAATAATATATAAATGTAAGCCTAAATTAAATTCTAATAGCAGGTTGTGATAGCGCTTGATTGGCTATCAAAGGGTGGACTGTCGAAACTGAATAATTGGGTAAGACAGAATCTGTTTGGCAATCAGGAAAACCTGCACGACGCCATCTTGTGAATGGCAGCAAGACTCCATTTTAGAAAAGAAAGCTTACAGAAGCGCCATTTTGTCAAAAATACATAGTACACAATCCACAGTGCAAAATTGATGTGAGTAGCAAAATTGCTACTCACGATGCAAAGTTGCTAAAGAGTAGCACGAACAGCTTTTTAACCATCTTCCCTTAACACTCACCGACGGTGTTTAGCAGACATAAAATAACTTTGCAACACATTAAAATCACCACAGACTTAATATTTGAGAAGTAGCAAATTAGTTGTGTTTTCCCTGCACTTCATGTTAAACATAGGACAACGCAAAATAGCAATTTAGACGCACAGCCAGCTTTTTAGTGACCTTTCCCAAACCCATACTGACATGCTCACACACATACACAGAAGCCATTCCAGCTTAGTGCTGTTCGCTAAGTGCCCCACAGACCCTCAAACGCACAACACAATTTAGTGTCATTTCTCCCCGCATACATATTTAAAAGCAATTGTCCCGCAGCGCGAAAGGAATGATTATTACTTGGTTTAATCGCAATGTCAGCATATAAAGAAATGAATGTTTTCTGTAACTATGGCTTAGTAAATGACAATTGGACCGTGTTTGGTGCCGTACTGATCTACTCTGTTCCCACAGTGTTCCGGTGGCATCGATGAGAAGATCAGAACATGCGACTATGTAATATGAATGTTAGAGAGAATAACTTCTTGAAATGTTGTATGCCATAGATTAGATTTATTATGCAGCGGGAAGGTGAACACAATCATCAGGCTGTTAGAGGCTGGGTTGTGTCTTTGCACTGACCTATGAATTGTACCGTAACGGAAGAAGCAAGAAGAGGAACCAATGAGAACCTGCCAACATATTCTATTGTATTGCTTATCCCAGTACGGGTATATATGTGAGTGCTCTGAAACAAGATGCCAGTCTGCGGTGTTCCTGTTATGCTGTTCGACGGAGGTCTCATTATTGATGCCGGTATCTGGTCCCAGAGCGCACGCGTATGTATTGACTGTACCTTATGACCTAATGTTTCTACAATTTTGCGCTCATTGTTAGATCATAGCGTGGTAACATCTGTACTTTTACCTGAATAATAATCTTTAGCACGTTGGACCGCTATTCAACTGTCTTAGAGTTTTATTAATGGTATTAAACACAGCGCTAATTAGCGACATCTTGTGGTTTTAGAAGGTATAGGCAGGTTTTGTCTTAGAGGTTCTAGGCAGGTGAATCTTAGAGGTTTACAGGCAGGAATGTACTAAAGGTTTATTTACGATTCAACAAACCATATAGTGCATAGCCTATTAAATATACGTTGCTTCATGCACTAATGCATTGCAGATCAGCTGCAGTACATTACAGCAATACATATATACTTTAATACAGTTTATTATAAACCATGTGCAGTGTGCTCGTACACTGTCCTTTTAAAAATGGCGCAACGGCATGAGGGTTAATCCCCTCAATGCCTTGACAGCCATTTTAATCACGTGGGGTCGGCCTCCGGCCACACCAATATAGTCCTTCCTGAATTTAGGAGTAATAATTTGGGTCCCCTCCGCATAACGGGGCAAGGGCTGCTATTCTACCCTTTTTTTTTAGTTCAGAAGCCTAATGGTCTCATCGGCCTTTCCTCAACCTAAAATCTCTGAACAAGTTTATCAGGGTGCCCAGGTTTCATATGGAAACCCTCTGCTCTATTATCTTAGCTATGGAGTCTGGGGATTTTATGGTATCTCTGGTCATTCCAAGACGCTTACCTATATGTACCTATAACGCCTCATCAACAATATCTCTGGTTTGCTATACTACAGCAACATTACCAATTTCAGGCTCTGCCGTTCGGCCTGTCAACGGTCCGTCTGGTCTTTACCAAGATCATGGCATGGCTTCCCAGTGATTCTTCACCGCCATCTGCAGATAACCATTGCTTTTCTACAAAGGCACGGTTGGCTGATCACCTGGAAAGTGTCTTCCCTGACACCTTCTCAAAGGATGGTCCATTTGGGAGCCCTCCTGTACTCCCAGATTCAGAGAATCTTGCTAAGAGCAGACAAGATTTCAGCAATACAGCACAGAGTGCGCAGACTGCTCCGCTTTTGCAGCGTCAATTCACTCTGAAATGCAGGCTTTGGGATCAATGGTGTTCACCTTCAACATGGTGGAGTTTGCCCAGTTTCACTCCAGGCCCCTACAACACCTGATCCTCTCTAGGTGGAACGGGCTAGCCCATCTGCTCAGATCTCGGACAATGAGCCTCCCCCCAGAGGTTTGCCTGTCCCTAGCCTGGTGGCTACAGACATCCCATTTGGACAAGGGTCGCCCCTTCTGAATCCCGAACTGGGAGCTCACCACAGATGCTAGCCTCCAAGGGTGGGGCACAGTAACCGGCCAGCACTCCTTCCAGGGCCGATGGACAAGTCAACGTCCTGGAACTTCGAGCCATCTACAGAGCTCTCACTTTCTCAGGATATTCTGAAGAACAGGCCAGTAAAGGTACAGTCCGACAACGCCACAGCAGTGGCCTACCTCAATCACCAAGGGGGCATTTGAAGTCAGTCAGTAATGACAGAAGTGTCCCGCATTCTCACATGGACTGAACGCAATCTCCTAGTCATCTCCACAGTGTTCATCCCGGGGATTCTCAATTGGGAAGCGGATTTCCTCAGCCATTGCGACGTGCATGCAGGAGAATGGTCTCTACATACAGAAGTCTTTCAGCTTCTGGTGGACAGATGGGGTCTACCGGAAGTGGATCACATGGCCTCGAGACAAAACAAACTACCAGTTTATGGAGCCAAGACAAGGGACCCCGACGCAGCCTTCATAGACACATTGTCAGTGAACTGGAACTTCCATTTGGCATATCTTTTCCCTCCAATATCCCTGCTTCCTCCACTGCTTCGAAAGTTCAGCCAGGAGGGGGGCACAGTCCTCTTATTAGCTTCTGGCTTGGCCCAGACGCCATTGGTACTCCGAACTTCACAGTCTCTCCATAGACGTTCCTCTTCAGCTTCCTCTACGAGTAGACCTGTTTGTCTCAGGGTCCATGTCTACATCCGGACCTAGTCTGTCTGTCTGTCTTTAATGGCTTGGCTCTTGAGACATCCTTCCTAACTGCTAAGGGTTTCTCCAGCTTTGTGGTCCAGACCATGCTCGTAGAAACGTAAACCGGTCTCAACTAGAATTCACCACAGAATATGGCATACATATTTCCAATTGTGTGCTCCAAGAAACTATGACCCTCAAGGTTTTAAAATTTTTAGAGTTCTTATTTTTCTTGGATTGGATCTAGGCCTCCCCCTAGCATCTCTGAAAGTGCAGGTCTGTGCTTTGTCTATCTCTGGTTCCAGCACAGAATTGCTCCTTTACTGGGTGTTCACACGTTCTTGCAAGTTGTTCTACGTATACAACCTCTCTTTTTCCCTCCTGTGGCTCATGGGATTTGTCAGTAGTGCTCCAAGCACTTCAGGAACCTCCATTTGAACCCCTGGTATCAGTGGATGTCAAATGGCTCACTGCGAAGACTTTCTTCTGGCTATAGCATTTGCCTGTAGGGTATTGGCTTTAGGGGTGCTTTCATGTCGCTCCCCCTTTTTAATATTTCATCAGGACAGGGCTGTTCTTCGAACATGCCCGGGGTTCCTTCCCAAGATGGTTTCTCACATCCACCTGAATGAGGAAATTGTGGTTCAGGCCTTTAAATCACCAGACCTCTCGGCAGGTGAGGCCTCTTTGAATGTGGTCCATCAACGTGGACTGTACTACTTCCATCTGGAAATCGGACTCCCTCTTTGTCCTATATGGATTCCACTAGAAGGAATGGCCAGCTAACAAACAGACTCTGGCCAGATGGGATTCGCATGACTATCTCACTAGCTTACATGCAGACTGGCCTTCCTCTGCCGACAAGTCTCTGCTCATTCTACTTGCACAGAAGGTCCCTCGTGGTGTGGCGCCTTTGCTGAACAACTATGCAAGGTGGCCACGTGGTCTTCTGTCCACACCTTTAAGTTTTATGCCTTTGATACATTTGCCTCTCAGGAGAACCCTACGCCCAGAGGAAGCATCCTATCAGCTCAGGAGCATTTCCGCCCTTGAACAACTGCTTTGGGGCATCCCTATTATCCCCCTGTGGAGCACTATGGACCCTAAAGACAAGGAGTTATGGTAAAACTTACCCTTATCAACTTTCTTTGAAGTCCACAGGGCACCCGCCCTGATGCACCAGGCTTCTATGGGTTTCTTCTCTTGGTCACTTGTTTCCTTCTCTGTGTGAGAGGGTGATTCTTCAGTGTACCAGTCTTCCTACTCTCCTATCCTGCTTCTGCCTTGGGTTTGTTAACAAAACTGAGTTTCCCTCAGGCTATGGGCGGGGTATAGGGAGAAGGACCGGAGCATTCAGGGATTGAAAAGCTTTGCTGTTGGTGTCCAGTCCTTCAGGTCCCATCTACACCCCATTGTCTCCCTCTGGACCCTATGGACTTTGAAGAAAGAGTTAACAAGGGTGAGTTTTACCATAACTCTCCTTTTATATAGCACCAGCATATTCCAATGTTTTTTGCAGATGGTAACAAAACCCTTATATAATGTGACTGGATAATGAAGGTGCAAGAAATAGGTAAGATGGTCCTGTTTGCAAGCTATAGAAATTTGAGGGTAAGTGCTACATATTGCAAATTGTGCAGCAAAGGTGGAAAGTTCTTGGTGGACTTAATCTGGTCACACTACAATGTTGGTCGGAAGCAGAAGATTTTGTAAGTGTAAAAAGAACATGTTAAGCTGGGTACACACATTTGCGATGCCCGGCTGCTCGGGTTAAACGCAGCTGAACAGTGTGCACCCAGCTTGAGCCCCGTGCCCACTGTGCTAGAAATACCTCAGTGTTTACGGCAGGGATGAGTGAACCTCAGTCTCAGAGGCCATATAAGGCTCGCAGAATCATTTGGTCTGGCCCTCTGAGCTTTTTTCTAATAGCCTGATCTGGCTAACAGGGTGCCTAGAATCGCATCCTACAGCCAGAACCTATACAGCAGTAGCGACTGGAGCGTTCTTAGGACGCTTCAGACGGTCTCAATGCTGCCTTTACATCGCCCTGGAGCATCCTCAGGAACCTCTGGGAATTGCTGTAATCATCAGCGATTGTGGCCCTGCCCCATAGGGGCGTCGCCTGCTCCGTGCTCGTGAATAATGTTATATATATATATATATATATATATATATATATATATATATATATCAAAATTGCCCTCAACAGAAAAAAGGTTCCCCACCGCTGGGTTACAGGCTGCTATGGGTCGTGGGGATGATAAATATTAACAGCATCTCTTTCGTCCTATCTTGGGGGCATTGCAGACTGTGGGTTTAGAGGGAGGTTGAGGAGTAGGCACAAAGTAGTTAACTATTGGGAGCTGAAATTCCTCCCCCACTGCCTGCTGCAGCAATTTTGTTTATTTATCTCTGGCTGAGAGGGGCAGCTCCCACCTCTCTGTCAGTAATGGCCGTGAGTGACCCAGTCATTTAGAATTAGGCACTAACTGTCCGTCTGGGAACTGGATTGTATTTTTATATAAAGTAATACCCCATTCAGTGTCCGTGTGTCCTTTTTATTATTTTAATATTTCACATTAGGACTACAAGTGCCAGCCGGCTCTTATTTTCTGGGCATACTGGCACAAATGCCAGCATGCTTTTGCAAGTTTGCAGGGACCTGTGGTCCCACTGTAAAGAACAATTTTACAATCCATCAACGCAGGGGTTCCCAAACTCTGTTAAAAAAAAAAAGTCTAGTGTGTAGGGGCCTTTAGGACAATTTGCCCAATTCTGTCCGCACTATATCGTATAGTGCGCGCTCCGGTGGGGTTGTCAGTCGCATCATTTGATTTTTGCCTACATGCAGTCCAATCAGATGATGCGACTGACGACCCCATGCTGCAGGATGTGGCAGGGGTCGACATATTGAGTGGTTGGGCACCGGATCGTCCAGTGTGTATGGGCCATCTGATATGTTGGACGGTCGGCAGGGGAGTCGCATCGCTGTGTACACACGTCTAGTGTGTACCCAGCATAACAGTCCCAGTTTTAAGATGATCAATGCTTGTGCATAGATGGTATAAGCATACTGAATGAGGTACTGATTAAGTCACCAGTGCTTAAGTATGGATATCCTGAAAACCTAGACTGTTAGGGTGCCTTGAGGACCGAGCTTGGGCACCACTGCATTAACCCCACACCCGCTGGCACCAGGCTCGCACCCCTGCGGAGCTGTTCAGTACAGTACTGAAAACCCTGCGCTGCGAAAAAATATATATAACTCTTACCTGCCTGGGGGTCTCCGGTGGTCTCCCCTCCATCTTCTCACTGGGGAGGGGGCTGCTGGGAGTCCCGGGGGCTAAAGGGAGGCACAAGGGCTGCTAGGAGATGTCTCTCTCCCTCTCCCTCTCTCCCCCTGCTGCAGGAGACCGGGTCCCGACGCTGGTTGCAGAAGACAGCTCTTCGGAAGGTGACTATTGCTGTCTAAGCTAATTGGAAGCTTGCAATTGCTTAATTAGTTATTAGGAGGGGTGCCGCCGTGGTCCCAGAGCATTTCCCGACCATTTCTCAAAATTGAGGATTTTAGGAAAAATTAGTCGTGCTCTGGAGGTGTGCAAAAAAACACCTGGCGCTCCTAATTGAATAGCAGAAATCCCGCACCTGCAGGATTTTTGCTATTCTGGTCCCCACTTGATTATGCCCCTATATATTCGTTTTAAGGCTTTGGTGGATCTTTGACCATCATTAAGATCTTCACATAAAAAACATGATGCCATCCATGAAAAGTCTCACGGTCTAATCCTGCTGCTATCGAAATAACTTCTCTGTTATACAAAAATTTGAGCAAAGGGCCACTCATTTTATTTCAGTCAGTAGACTGAGGACATTTGGAAACCCTCAGCTATACCGATTTTAATTCACTCTTAACTCATGTTTTTATTCCATTTTAACTCCTCAAGAGAGAAGTTATTCTAAACTGTGTGCCATTAGTGTAACATTTAAAAAATAAATATATATATATATATATATATATATATATAATATGTCCCTGCAAGGTGTGTGATTCTGCCACTGCTGAAGAATTTTTTTTCATTTTGCCCTGAATTGTTAAGATGCTTCAAGTTTAAAGAAGTACAAAGGTACACATGTCTAGAAAGTAGATAAAAATAAATGTCACTACCTTGTGAGAGCAGCTAAGCTGAGTACACACTACATGATATTTAGGCCAATCTTGTGATCCATATTGGATCACAAAGACCATCGTATGTTGTGTAAACCCAATTCCGTTTAAAGTGTGCGGTCACATCTTCTGATGGGACGATGCAATGTATGATGCGGTTTACTAACATTGATATTGTAACGAGATATCATGCCGTCGTACTTCAGCTCAATATAATGTAGAAATGATGTGCCCATTGCAAGTTGTAAGGATATCCTTATCTTTCCAAAGCATGTTTATATTGCTCTGGATATATGGCCTCCAGAATTGAACACCGTATTGTAGATGAGGCCGTACCAATTGCCTCTATACTGGCATAAATACTTCTTTCCGCTACTGTTTACTCTCGCTAGGCAACCAAGCGTCTGACTTGCCTTTGTTATTGCTTTGTAAATTGCTTACCTGCCTTCAAGTTATCTGAAATAGTGACTCCTAGATCCCTTTCCTCTTTTTTTAGTTTCCATTAAAGTACCCTTGATACTAAATTTAGTCTTGGGTTTTTGAAACCCAAGTGCATGATTTTGTATTTTTGGTATTAAACTGTAGTTGCCATGTTCCTCTAGTCTAAATAGATCCTCCATCGTTTGTTTTATACCTCCTGGTGTGTCTACCCTGTTGCATACTTTTGTGTCATCTGGAAAAAGGCCTAGTTTCCCTTCAATAGTATTTGCAATGTCACATATAAAGATATTAAAAAGCATTGGTCCAAGTACAGATCCCTGAGGTTCTCCACTGGTAACATTTCCCTCTTGAGACTGCACTCCATTTACTACAACTCTGTTTCCTATCCTGCAGCCATGATATTATCCATTCAGCCGTCTTAGAATCCAATCCCTCTTTTGAGTTTATTTAGCAGCCTGTGATGTGTAACTGTGGGGGTCATTCAGACCCGCTCGCGAGCAAAGGACGCTCGCAAGCGGGTCGATGTTGCCCCACTGCGCATGCGTACGACGGAGGGAGCTCCATCGTGCGCATGTGCGAGACCCGGATAGCGACGGGCTCTCCGTCGCTCCGGGTCTCGCACCAAAGGGGGAGTGCTGTCGATGTTGATTGACAGCACGCCCCCTTTGGTGGGCGTGGCTGCCAGACGGAGGCTTTCCCATGGGAACACCTACCGTCTGAAGCCGGCCTCACTGACATCACTAGTGATGTCAGTCGGAGTGATTTTGGCTCTGATAGAGCCAAAATCACTCCAGGGCTTGCGGCAGCGAGACCCTACCGCAGGGTCTCCGTCGCAAGCCCGATGGTCGCGATGGTCTTGATCTATTACTGTAGTCACCCAGTCAAAAAAAAAAAGTCCAGATTTGCTTGGCATGATCTCCCCACAGTAATTCTATGCTGTTTGGGATCCTGGTTGCTGGGTTTCAGATATTCCACAACTTTCTTTTAATAGTGTGTCCATATAAACACCATTTTCTGCAACGTATAACTTTTTTTTTAAAATCATAGTATTTATGGAGAAAAAGGTTATTAACAATAGAGGAACAGAAAACAGAGGGGGTAAGGGACAGACAGACACCCTATTGCAATCTAGCCAGTACATTAGTGTACATCAGTCATGACCACCTGTGTAACAAATAACAAGTACTGGATGAGCCACAGGGCCTGATTCAGAGCCGGACGCTATTTGCGGACGGCCGTTCTGAAAAAGGGGCCGGATATTTAAATTAAGCGCGCGCTCTTTGCGGTCTGTTGACGCCTCTGTCTGAACGAGCAAACGAAACATGCGCTCGCTATTTTGTAAAGACGCCCCCTGGCCGCTCACATCATACGTCATCTCCGCTATTTATTAGATTAATCGAGTACATCGAAAGGCGTATGAACTGCTCGCTATTCTTGTGGTAGCATTTTACTACCGCAATCATGCGAGCAGTTCAGGCTAAAAGACAACCAAGTGACGTGGTCAATGACGCTGCTTTGTTAATTATGCACACCCTTAAAACGCCCGTTTTGACCGTTTGGCACGCCTGCGTTCGGATCTCCACTCCCCGTTTTCAAGCACCTTTCCCTGTTACCACCCACAAACGCCTCATCCTGTCACTCAAATTAGCAGGCATTTGCTATTTTGCGAGCACACGATTTCCGACCGCACGGACTGGTTGGCGCATGCGCATTACAACCCATGCGCAGATGTGCGAACATCGCTCGGAACGAACGAGCGGCCGCTTACGAGCGGCTCTGAATCAGGCCCACAGACTCATTTAGTTTTGAGAAGGGTCATTAAGGCTAAAAGTACAAAGGGCCAGCATTACTGCAGGCCATATATCCTTAGCACCTTCTCCATCATTGACATAGTCATGACATTTAAATCACTACTTAATTCTAGTAGAATACACCAAAGTGCAGTAGGATACTTCAATGGTTTCCATTTCAAAACTGTATTGGTATTTGGAAGTATTACCTAACATATGGTGTTGGAAATTAGATATTCTGAGCCTGGCTTATGACAATTTGCTGTCCTGTTCATGACACTGCCTTACATGCTTCCTGTCACTTTTAGGAAGCCTCAAGTGTGCCAGACCTGGGTTTGTTGACTATCATCTACTTGGCTGTAACCACTACTAAGCCTGCATACCGACAGAGAGCAGAGAAGTTCAAACTTACTTGTGGGTGTCCCTTGTTACAGGTAGCCCAAATCTTTGTTTCTAGAACAGAATCCATAACTTTCCAAAGAACTGTGACAGCATATTTTGGTATCATGAAAATGGATTCTGACATTAATCCTCCAAAAAGAGCTTCTACAACCGCGGCCCTCAAGCTGTTGTGGAACGACACATCCTAGCATGCCCTGCCACAGTTTTAGCATGTCCTAATAGCAGAATTGTTAGAGTATTCGGTTTGCAGAAGAGCTTGTGCGAGTTGGTCAAAACAACATTTCTTCCCACGAACATGAGACGCACATGAGAAATAAATTATCTCTATGTAGTGGGAAACCAGGTCATCATCTTGTTACTTGTGAAAAGCATCCAGGAAACACCAACACCTACCTGGTAACAAAGAGGCCAAGTTGGGTGTTATTTGTTACTCTCTGAAGGCACAGATCACCAAGCCATTCACCACTCAAGTTTATCTGCAGCATTCCAGAATAATTTTACTTTGTCTGAACTTCTTGATTTTGGGGCAGAAGGAATTTCATTTACAAATTCCCAAATGAGTCTACTGTCGAGCCGTCTTTCTCCTTCATCCACCAGGGGACAAAAGAGCTTAAGAGCTGGCACTTTAAAAATTTTTTTTAGTGTCAGTGACTCCCCCCCTCAATTCCCCAGAAACCCCAGTTTTAGAATTGTGCCTGAGAGAGCCGGTCACTTTTGGGCTGAGCTCAGCCCAGTTTTTTGTATTTATTTTTTATTTTATTTTTTAGACAAGTGAGGACATTCTGACAGGCAGCTGCATCTGTCAGCCTGCTACATGGAGGCATCGGGGGACCGGCCACCACTAATAAAGAGTGAGTGTCTGGGTCCCAGGAACCCTGACACTTGCTCAGGGAGGTACATTCCACACCCTAATGCAAAGGCTGGGTCCATGTCACCATGGCAACTGCAGAACCTGATGCCAGCAGCTTGGTAAGTATGACCTCATCCCCTGATTAGCAGGTGACTGAGATAAGAATCCATGCGGCTCACTCAGAATTATGACACCTCATCGGGAATTGTCCCATTGATATTTTGCCAGACATGGTCTTACTTCTATCTCTACTCAAAGCTCTGCCTAATTATTTATGGAAAAAAACCTGGTATGAGGCTTTATTTGAAAATCCCCTTCACCAGCTGGTGCTGGCTTTTTTATTTTGGTAAAATAATTTAGATGGTAGCCTAACACCACGCATTGGCAACCTTGGGTTGAATGTAATTCCTATTAAGGATAAATATAATCTCCCTCTTATCCTGGAGTTCTCTGACAGGCTCAAAGGAGCAACTATTGACAGTATTGGATCTTAGGGAAGCATACCATATCAGAATAAGATGAGAAAGGGGCGTTGCCTAGCTGTTAATGGGGTCGGTCGCACGCTGCCAGAGCTCCTGCTGCAGTGCATAAATTATAGCTACCCGAATCCCTTTTCCAGCTCCCTTTTACCTTCCATCAGCAGCCCCTGACCGAGCTTACAGAGCTTTGTGGAGCGCGGAGCTGGGCTGTGGTTCTAAACGTGGCTGCGGGTTGCAGCCCACTGCCTCTCCTGAAGCCGGGGCCTGGATTTGTCTGCCGCGAGCTGGTGACACTAGCGGTGGTGACTTCGCCTCCGCAACGTGTCGCCTAAGCTTGCCCCCCCTATTCCCGTGGCCTTGTACTGCCGGACCCGCTCATCCCGACTGACTGAGGTCTCCCAATGGTGTTCAATAGCGGAGTTGCACAGCTGAGCTTGCCGCGTTCTGGGTGCGCGCAGTGTGGATGTGCAAACGGGCCTGATGGTGCAGAGCAGTGGATCTGGTCCTGTGTCACCCCAGTGTGCAAGGTATTTACCCACAAGGACCTGTGAACTGTCAGCAAGTTCGGAGCCTTCTTCCCCACCCAGTCCTTTATTTTATTGAATGTAATATAATTACATTGTCACTTCTCCCTGACATATGAGTCATTGCCCTTACACAGGTATGAAAATCAAGTACTGGAACACCTTACACCTTTACTACGTATGTAGATACAGTACCAAGTATAGTCTAATTGTATAAGAAGCTTTACTTGTCTTTGGTGGTCAAACTATTAAAAGCTATTAAAGGCCTTAACCACCTGTACTAAGGATCAAGCCAGCAACCTAGCACAGGGGACTGGGTGGGTCCTAGATTCCCAAAGATATTTTCTTATACTCTCACTTCCCACGTTCCCTGAAGCAAGGTTTCTGCACATAACAGCAAAAAGATAAAATCTGGCGCTAAACACTGTTTAACAAATAACGTATATAAAAAAGACAATATATAAGACTGCAACAGATATCAAACTCTGTGTGCGTTTGCATTTGAGAGATCATACAAAAACGAAAATCTGCGCTGTCACTATATTGTCACTAAGACTATTAATAAATAAGTGGTAAAAGAAAAGATATTTAATAAAACGAGCAAAAATAGTAAACACACATTAATACATATAATAGACACAGTAATACAGACAAGATGATTTTCCTTGCAGATACAAGTGACAATATCACTAAAAAGCAAAATTGATACACAAGTTGCATAAAAAGGGTGTATTTTTGTGGCAGTAAGAGTGATTCACCGTTATTGCGGACCAGGTGATAGAATGTTTCCACAAATTTATATGGAAAAGCAACTAGGCACAATAAATGGAGTGTTTAGTCTGTTACTACTCCTTATAATGCTATAGTCATACTCCTGTGATATGGCTCAAGTATTCACTTCCTATTTAGGAATAAACAGTGACCCGTTAGGTATATTCAGTCTCAGACTGTCTGCCACGCATGAGATATAATCCTGGAAAACTCAATAAAGAGTCATGTATGGGTGATCCTTATCAATATAGAATACACTTGGTGGTAGCTCTCATATTCAAAATCAAAGTAGAACTGAGAAATAAACGATGAACACTAGTATAAATCCACCGTACACAGCCTCTGAACAAGTGGAGTGTAAACCGAGTCACTGCAAAATGATTACTTTGGAGAACTTCACGGCATGAGAAAACGTGGTATTAGATGGTACTCACAGTCCGTAGAACCAGCAGGCTTGGGGGCTTCCCCTAATCTGGTATAAGTATTCTTACCACCGGTTCCTGATTAGAAATGCGCACATCCAGATCGAGTGCTGCCAAAGAACGGTGAAGCCGCTAGGTCCCAGACTAAGGACCCGGCATTTCTTCTCCTGTGCTTTGAACCCAGCGGCTTCATTTCTGTCGGCGGCACATGATTTGGCTGTGCACACGCTTATTAGTGCCGTTGCCGGTGTCAGCTGACACACATACTACGGACGCCCGCATTGAGGACTGAACAGCTGCATCCGTAAGTCTGGGACCTAGCGGTTTTACCGTTCTTTGGCAGCACTCGATCTGGATGTGTGTCCTTGTTCTGTTGTGTTTAATAAAACATTCAATATTGTAATTGGGTTGTAGTGACTTCCTTATTAATAATGCACTCCCTGATAAATTGTGTTCATTGCAAACCTATAACTGTGGATAAATAGTAGTCTCTTGTATTGGTAAGGACAAAAGTGTTCCAATCTAATAATACATGCAACTAATACAGCTAGTCAGTCTCATACTGCCATCTATTACATGTGATTAATAGTCGAGACTATGAACTGGTGACTGTTTCCAATATAACAATCACAGCGCCCTCTGTAGGGCAGAATACATCCTCAATAGTGGTAATATACTACATGGGAACATGCATCCATATCCCACCATAAGATGTGGCGCCCCAGAGGTATTCGTAAGGTGCGTAATGCACAATTGTTTATATTAGCATTACCATACACATGTGAGTTGATTCATTACAATGCACTCTATGGGAACACAAACATTTTTTTTTATTTTGCATCTGAATCTATATAAGTATTATAACTCCCCCTCTAGGGCTGTAAGGTTCTTACTAATCATGAATAGAATAGAAATAGATATTCTTTTAATGCTGGGTAGATTCTATATATTATACATGAATTGCTTATATTAGCATTATCATATGCACAGCATTAAATTAAAACTGCACAGTTGCTTATATCAGCATTACCATGCGCTTGTATCATTTGTTCATTACAGCGCCCTCTGTAGGAATACAGAAATTATAGCTCCCCTATAGGGTTCTGAGATTTTCCCTGTATGAGATACTAATTGGTATCGCTTATATTAGCATGATCATACACACTGTATTCAGGTAAGGGGAATTATATTGCCCCATATCATTATCTCCACTCATATAGATTTTGACAATATCTTATTTCAATAATAATGAGTGCAAAACAGAAAGACAATTTCCCTATTATGTCACAACATGGACATAATATGCGGCAATGGTCGGTGTTACGTGTTATGTCCATGTTGTGACATAATAGGGAAATTGTCTTTCTGTTTTGCACTCATTATTATTGAAATAAGATATTGTCAAAATCTATATGAGTGGAGATAATGATATGGGGTAATATAATTCCCCTTACCTGAATACAGTGTGTATGATCATGCTAATATAAGCGATACCAATTAGTATCTCATGCAGGGAAAATTCTAGTACCCTATAGGGGAAGCTATGTTATTTGTGTGTTGTGTCACGTGTTTTGAGGGGGTTTAGGTGAGACCCTTATGGGCCACCCTCTCCCCTTGTAGCCATGGCCCTCTCCTTCTGGGGAGGGCTGAAGGTTTTTGTTCGTTCCCCAGGGGGAAGCTTCAGCCAACCCTGGGGAGAAAGGGATGACCCCGAGCCGTGAGGCGGAGGGAAGTCTGAAGACCCTTGCCCCCTAAGGGGCCTTTTGGCTCCGGGGGTCGGGGACTCAAGGGGTCTCCTCAAGCTTCAGCGAGGGAAGATCCGAAGACCCTTTTCTCCTCAGTTGACCTTTTGGTTCTGAGGAGTTGGGGAGTAACGGGGCCCTTCTCCTTTTGGAGAGGGTCCAAGGTCCTATGCCCCCTAGCACAGTTTTGCACTGTTTTCCACTGGGTGTTTGAAGCCATTGCACCTCAGGCTTCAAGTAAAAAATAAAATAAAATTTGTATTGACTCAATATAATTTTTGTATTTCTACAGAGGGCGCTGTAATAAATAGATGACATAAGACGTCAGCGGCCATGCCGCGTGCTATGTCCATGCTGTGACAAAGACGAATAGGGAAATCGTCTCTCTGTTTTACACCCAAAACTATTGGAGTAAAATAATGATAAAATCTATATGAGTGGAGATAATGATATGGGGTAATATAATTCCCCTTACCTGAATACAGTGTGTATTATCATGCTAATATAAGCGATACCAATTAGTATCTCATACAGGGAAAATCTCAGAACCCTATAGGGGAGCTATAATTTCTGTATTCCTACAGAGGGCGCTGTAATGAACAAATGATACAAGCGCATGGTAATGCTGATATAAGCAACTGTGCAGTTTTAATTTAATGCTGTGCATATGATAATGCTAATATAAGCAATTCATGTATAATATATAGAATCTACCCAGCATTAAAAGAATATCTATTTCTATTCTATTCATGATTAGTAAGAACCTTACAGCCCTAGAGGGGGAGTTATAATACTTATATAGATTCAGATGCAAAATAAAAAAAATGTTTGTGTTCCCATAGAGTGCATTGTAATGAATCAACTCACATGTGTATGGTAATGCTAATATAAACAATTGTGCATTACGCACCTTACGAATACCTCTGGGGCGCCACATCTTATAGTGGGATATGGATGCATGTTCCCATGTAGTATATTACCACTATTGAGGATGTATTCTGCCCTACAGAGGGCGCTGTGATTGTTATATTGGAAACAGTCACCAGTTCATAGTCTCGACTATTAATCACATGTAATAGATGGCAGTATGAGACTGACTAGCTGTATTAGTTGCATGTATTATTAGATTGGAACACATTTGTCCTTACCAATACAAGAGACTACTATTTATCCACAATTATAGGTTTGCAATGAACACAATTTATCAGGGAGTGCATTATTAATAAGGAAGTCACTACAACCCAATTACAATATTGAATGTTTTATTAAACACAACAGAACAAGGACACAAAGACAAACATACTATAAATTATTTAATTGATTAGTATCTATAATAAATAATCAGAGTAATATATATTTATGTGTGTGTTTGTGTTTTATTATGTATGGAATATTTCACTAGTGAGGCAAAGTGAGTTTTAAATATTTGTAATAAAAGTTATATTTTAATTTATTTTTTTATTTGTGTACCAACAAAGAGACAGTGCTTTTTTTTCTCTCTTTTCTCCTGTGTACCATTTATTACTGTCTATGGCAGCACCCCCATGGGATGATTATACATTAGGGAGTTATCAATAATTTGGGGCCATTATATTAACTATCTTTATCAAATTAAACCTTGTGCAGAGGTGCTTTCCTAGTTCCCCATCCCTAATTTGTACGTTGGAGCTGGATACTGGCTGGTAGAAGTGGTGAATAAAGCCACTAATTCAGGAGCTGCAGATATGCACGTCTCCTCCAAATTGCCGCCCTATGTTGTTTTCTTACATTCAATCCCATTCTGCTGACATTGCTTTTTTTTTTTTTTTACAGGAGACGCACTTTAAGCAGGCGAGCCATCCCTCGTTATCTACTCGACGTTTTCCTTCAACCTACTATTCGAACCATAGATCAAAACGCTGTGGGATAGCGATATTAATTTGTAACTCTGTCCCATTCACGCTGCTCGATTCACTACATGATGAAGAAGCTCGCTTCCTCATACTAAAAGGTTAACTTAATGGGAAGAACATTACACTCGTAACAATGTACGCCCCAAATTCAGGTCAGTCTGTTTTTTTCCGCAGCTTCTTTTTGGAGTTACGTAATTTCCAACATGGTGAGGTCATACTAGGGGGCGACTTTAACACAATTCTCTCACACTCCCTAGACTATTCGGGAAATTCCCCTCACTTATCCAACACTGCTAATACTAAAACATTGAATAGACACATGACTGAGGCTGGTTTGTTTGATTCCTGGAGAGCTATATACCCCACAGCCAGGGATTATACTTTTTACTCCCGTCCACATGACTTACTCTAGGATCGATATGCTCCTCTGCAGTGCCTCATTGACTTATACACTTGTAGAATCGACCATTTATGCTAACCCTTGGTCTAACCACTCTGCGTTGTTGGTTCGACTAGATTGGTCGTCCGCGCTTTTGGAGACTTAACGAGACGCTCCTGAAAATCCCAGACTTCCAAGCACTAATAACCACTAAGTTGATTGAATTTTTTGAGACCAACTCTACCCCAGATGTTTCTGCAGGGACGGTATGGGAGGCACACAAGGCCGTAATTAGAGGGGAAATTATTAGGTATGCCTCACATCGCAAAAAACCCCAAATGGCAGCAATGTTGATTCTAAACAACCAAATGAATCAACTGGAAGCAGCACATAAATGTACACACTCAGTTTCAACATTGCAGCAACTCGACAAAGCCAGGGGTGAGCTAAATAACATTCTAGCTGAAAAAAACTGAAAAAAATCTTCGCTGGCTCAAGCAAAAATTCTACGACAAAGGCAATAAGGCGGATGCTTTATTAGCTAAACAGCTGAGAACTAAACGTGCAGCTCAAGCAATAGTTTCTCTGAAAGACCGCTCGGGTAATCTGACATGTGACCCTAAAGTTATTAACCAAATATTCAAAGAATATTATGAAGCATTATATAATATACCTCCCCCCTTTAGACTCTTCTGCTTCGGCAGATAAATGTAGGGAGTTTTTCACCTCATGTAATCTCCCCACTATCAGTTCTCACACTGCACTTAGTCTTAGTCAGGATATTTCTGTAGAAGAAATCACTCAGCCTCTTATGACCCAGAAGCCTTCAAAAGCACCTGCACAGACTGCTTCCCAATTTCTTACTACAAATCCTTTGGGACCATTTTAATCCCTCACCTAACAAAATTATTCAACAATGGTTCCCTATTTCATTCGGAATCGATCAAATCCAAAATTATTGTAAACCCTAAACCAGACAAGGACCACAATTTATGCTCCAATTTCAGACCCATCTCCCTACTGAACATGGACGTCAGATTGTTTGCCAAGATTTTGGCGAACAGGCTCAATGAGCTATTGCCTGTACAAATTGATCTGGATCAAGTAGGTTTCATACCTCACCGTCAGGACCTAGACAACACTCGTAGAACTATAGATCTTATCCACAATATCAATCGCACTCCGTGCGATTGGTGCTGAGACAGCGTTCCACCAAGTATCTTGGTCGATTCTATTCTACACTTTAGAAACATTTGGATTTAACGGGCAATTTCTACAGGCCATCAGATCTCTCTATCAAAGCCCGCTTTCATTGGTTACAACAATCGGTATTTGTTCGGACGTGTTCAGTTTGGGAAATGGGACCCAACAGGGCTGCCCGCTCTCGCCCTTGCTCTTTGCTCTATGTATAGAGCCATTAGCAGCACATATTAGAAGAACAAATCCTAGTATCACAGGAGTAAGCTTGGGGCCACAACAATATAAAATATCATTGTTTGCCGACGATATGCTTCTTACATTATCCAACCTGAATGTTTCTCTCCCATCCCTGTTCCAAGTTCTGCAACAATTCGGTGAGATCTCGGGGTACAAGGTTAACGAATCAAAATCCGAAGCGCTCGCTTTACATATCCCACGTCAAATAAGGGTTGGCTTGGAGTCTACTTATAAATTTAAATGGCGCCCGGCAAAGATTCGCTATTTAGGTATATACAGTCAGGTGCATAAATATTGGGACATTGACTGAATTTTCATATTTTGGCCTCTATTCACCACCACAATGGCTGTGAAATGAAACAAACAAGATGTGCTTTAACTGCAGACTTTCAGATTTCATTTGAGGGTAATTACATCCAAATCAGTGAAGGAATTACAACGGTTTCTATATGTGCCTCCCACTTTATAAGGGGCCAAAAGTAATGGGACAAACTGAACAATCCTAAATCTAACTTTCACTTTTTAATACTTTGTTGCAAATCCTTTGCAGGCAATTACAGCCTGAAGTCTGGAACGCATAGATATCACCAGACGCTGGGTTTCATCCCTGGTGATGCTGTGCCAGGCCTCTACTGCAAATGTCTTCATTTTCTGCTTCTTCTGTGGACATTTTCCCTTCAGTTTTGTCTTCATCAAGTGAAATTCATGCTCAATCAGATTCAGGTCAGGGAATTGACTTGACCATTGCAAAACATTCCACTTTTTAGCCTTAAAAAACTCTGGTTGCTTTTGCAGTATGCTTCGGGTCATTGTCCATCTGCACTGTGAAGCGCTGTCCAATGAGTTCTAAAGCATTTGACTGAATATGAGCATACAATATTGCCCGAAACACTTCAGAATTCATTCTGCTGCTTTTGTCAGCAGTCACATCATCAATAAATACAAGGGAACCAGTTCCATTGGCAGCCATACATGCCCACGCTATGACACTACCACCACCATGCTTCACTGATGAGGTGGTATGTTTTGGATCATGAGCAGTTCCTTTCCTTCTCTTCTCTTCCCATCACTCTGGTACAAGTTGATCTTTGTCTCATCTGTCAATAGGATGTTGTTCCAGAACTGTAATGGCTTTTTTAGATGTTGTTTGGCAAACTCTAATCTGGTCTTCCTGTTTTTGTGGCTCACCAATGGTTTCCATCTTGTGGTGAACCCTCTATATTCACTCTTGTGAAGTCTTCTCTTGATTGTTGACTTTGACACATATACATCTACCTCCTGGAGAGTGTTCTTGATTTGGCCAACTGTTGTGAAGGGGTTTTTCTTCACCAGGGAAATAATTCTTTTGTCATCCACCACAGTTGTTTTCCGTGGTCTTCCGGGTCTTTTGGTGTTGCTGAGCTCTCCGGTGCGTTCTTTCTTTTTAAGAATGTTCCAAACAGTTGATTTGGCCACACCTAATGTTTTTGCTATTTCTCTGATGGGTTTGTTTTCATTTTTCAGCCTAATGATGGCTTGCTTCACTGATAGTGACAGCTCTTTGGATCTCATATTGAGAGTTGACAGCAACTGATTCCAAATGCAAATGTCACACCTGGAATCAACTCCAGACCTTTTACCTGCTTAATTGATAATGAAATAACAAGGGAATAGCCCACACCTGTCCATGAAATAGCTTTTGAGTTGATAGTCCCATTACTTTTGGCCCCTTAAAAAGTGGGAGGCACATATAGAAACCGTTGTAATTCCTTCACCGTTCACCTGATTTGGATGTAATTACCCTCAAATTAAATCTGAAAGTCTGCAGTTAAAGCACATCTTGTTTGTTTCATTTCAAAACCATTGTGGTGGTGAATAGAGGCCAAAATCTGAAAATTCTGTCAATGTCCCAATATTTATGGACCTGACTGTATATCACCAAACAGTACACCCATTTGTATCGAGCAAATTATTCCCCTCTGATTCGGGCACTGCAGGTGGACATATCGACATGGAAAAAACTGTATATATCCTGGATAGGCAAATTAAATGCAGTCAAAATGAACGCACTCTCCAGATTATTGTATCCGTTCCAGACACTACCGGTACGAGTTCCTCTGTCTGTTTTACACTCATTGCAAACGTTGCTTGGTAGATTTATCTGGGGTGGAAAAAAACCAAGATTGAGCAGGCTAGCTTTGTCCAAATCTATGAGAAATGGTGGCCTAGGTCTCCCACTACTGCAAAATTATTAGTACGCCACCCAACTGTTATAATTTCCTGGCACTCTTGCCCGGGCACAAAAAAATGGGTAGATATAGAAAATGCTTCACCCCCCACCCCCCCCCCCCGCATTTTATGACCTTCAGGATAGATATAACATCCCCTCCAATCTCCACTACCCTTACCTCCAGATGACTCATTTTATACAGACTCAATGTCAGTACAGGACTCTCCGCCAACGCGCTCAATTTGAACACCAATGGCTATACTCTGTGGGGCGTGAAGGTACGATCTCCCTGTTATACCACTCGATGTTGGCCCCTGAGCAACCCCCCAAGGAAAATTTAGAAGTAGCATGGGAACGTGATCTTGGGCTACAATTGGATGACGAGGTATGGTCCCGCATACGACTGCAAATCTCTAAGGCAGCGTTTTTCAACCGCTGTGCCGCGGCACACTAGTGTGCCGCGAGCGGTTCCCAGATGTGTCGCGATGATCCGATCCCAAGTTCCCAAGTGTGCTGCTGCAATCATTATTACCGGACTTGAACAGCGCTGGGATTTACCAGGCGCCCAGACGCGATGCGACCCACAACCTATGACTCATAGGTCACGCATGTCACTTCGCCTTACCACCCGCCCTGTGCTGCTCCTCGCCTGCCTTCCCACCCGCCCAGGCCAGCGCTGCTCCTGCTCCAGCTCCAATGCTCCGTAACATAGAAAGACGGGCACTCTGACAGTCCCTCTGCATAAACTGCTGCCGCTGGAGGAGGGAGAGGAGAACAGAACTCCTTTAAAGTAGGGGCCAGTGCATTTTTATTTATTTTATTACTGTGGGGGACAATGTGAGTGTTAATTGCTATGGGGGCCAAAGTGTTTGTTTTATTACTGTGGGGGCCAACGTCTGTGTAATGTCTGTACTGTGGGGGCCAATGTGTCTGATTACTGTACTGTGGGGGCCAATGTGTCTGATTACTGTACTGTGGGGGCCAATGTGTGGGGCCAAAGTGTTTGTTTTATTACTGTGGAGACCAAAGTGTTTGTTTCATTACTGTGGAGACCAAAGTGTTTGTTTCATTACTGTGGGTGCCAACGTGTGTGTAATGTCTGTACTGTGGGGGCCAACGTGAGTGTAATTACTATGGGGGACAATTACAGTAGGGGACAAATCTTTATTAGTGCAGGGGCCATTATTTGCTGTAGGGGCAGCAATGTGTGTGTTTGTTTTTCTGAGGGGCCAATATGTGGGTATTTTTTTCCCGTCAGGGCCAATGTGTGTGTTTTTTCCCCGGGGAGGACTGATGGTGTGCCCCAGCCATATTAAAATCTTGTTCGGTGTGCCGCGAGTTAAGAAAGGTTGACCATCACTGCTCTAAGGGCCTGATTCAGAGCCGAACGCTCTGACCAGAGCGCTCGCTCTGAATCAGGGCCCTCCTCCCTAAAAATGGAGCGGCCTCTTGGACGCTCGCATAGCTGTGGGTTACCACCCACAGCTTATGCGAGCGTCCATGATGATGGTCGCGATGGTCAAGACCATCGCGACCATCGGGCTTGCGACGAGACCCTGCGGTAGGGTCTCGCTGCCGCAAGCCCTGGAGTGATTTTGGCTCTATCAGAGCCAAAATCACTCCCACTGACATCACTACTGATGTCAGTGGGGCCGGACTCAGACGGTAGGCATTCCCATGGGAATGCCTCCGTCTGGCAGCCACGCCCCCGGCACGCCCACCAAAGGGGGCGTGCTGTCAGTCACCATCGACAGCACGCCCCCTTTGGTGCGAGACCCCGAGCGACGTATTCCTCGTTGCTCGCCGGGTCTCGCGCATGCGCACGACGGAGCTCCCTCCATCGTGCGCATGCGCAATCGGCCAACATCGACCTGCTTGCGAGCGTCCTTCGCTCGCGAGCGTGTCTGAATCTGGCCCTAAGGCCTCCATTATTGTTAGCATTAGAGAAACAGCCTTCAAAGTTTACACTCGCTGGTACTTAACACCCAACAAACTACATCACATGTACCCACACTCCTCCCACCGTTGTTGGCGTAATTGCGGTATGGAAGGTTCTTTCCTCCATATGTGGTGGGATTGCCCCGTGATTCATCAGTTTTGGTCTATGGTAATAACCTTAATATGAGAAACAATCTCTTCCAATGTACCCTTGGATCCACTAATACTATTGCTTCAAGTACCCCTGCAATTGGCATCGAAATCTGAGAATAAACTGATTGGGCATATTTGCAATGCCTCCAAACTTTTAATAGCCAAGCATTGGAAATCCCCTCATTCTCCTACCAAAACAGCTCTTATTAAAACGTCACATGGTTGTTTTACACACTGAAGCACTCTGCGTTCGCTTCCTATAGTACTCGATGGTACCGATAGTTGCCTACACTCCCTGGAGATGACGTGGGACAGTGGGCGTCTAAAAACTCACCGCGATTGCATGCTACAACACAGTGGGCCTGCTAATGCCTTGCTGTGCGATCGCGGGATTTGCATACTTTGGCTGGGTGCGAACGAATCTAGCGAGCAGGTCTGAATCGAGCCCCATGCTCACTAAAGCGCAAGGGTTTGCAGAGAAAGATGGCGGAGCATGGCAGGAGATGGCAGAGAGAGGACATTGCTTACAGAGGGCCTGATTCCGAGACGGACGCAATGGCGATTTTTACGCTGATTGAGTGATCGTTTGCCATTGCGCATGCGTATATGCGGCACTGTGATCGCATTGTGATGACAGACGCACAGAGGAATCCATTGCAAAGTGAGTGACAGGCTGTGAGCGTTTGGGGGGTGTAATGGAGGGGTGGTCAGAAAAGCGCAGGTGCGTCTGTACGTTTGAACGCCGTTTCCTGAATTAGCCACTGTGATTGCATACGCAGCATGAGAGCTCTCTGCGTGTTAGGAACGCTGCAGTGTTTGCGGCTGATCAGAACTGCCGCAAAGGGCAAGATGGCTGCTCGATGTGCATTGATGTTACCAATATTTAAGCGACGTCGTACGCAGATGAAAAAGCAGCAGTAGGTGTCCCTATGTTTAGCGATTTTTACACACGAGATCGTATTAGCGTCAATCTCTGAATCAGGCCTAGAATACCGAATAGGTTTGGGAGAGGTTTATGCCCAGGTCCTTACAGAAATGTATATAAACTGGTATAGATATGAAAAAAAGGGCCTGATTCAGAAGCGGACGCAATGGCGATATTTGTGCTGCTGATCGATTATCGGCCGACCGCGAATGTGTAGCGATTGAAAGTGACAGTTGCAGCGAGGATATATTCGCAAGTGATTGACAGACAGAGGCAGTATTGTGGGAAGTAACGGAGTGGCGGCTAAAACGCGGGCATGTTGTGACTGTTTCCGGGGTTTGTACAGTATCTGCCTCCATCTGCAATCCCACATGCAGGAAATATGGTGTCACTTCCAGCACTGAGCCGCCCGCCGCCGGTAGGCATATGAAGAAGGCAACGGCGCTGCTTTCTCGATAGGCCGGGCACCCACTGACATTGTGTTACCAGCGGGCGCCTGGAGCGCGGCACCCTCCCTGCAGCCGGAGATGGAGCTCACTCCTGAGCTCTGCCTCCCGCAGTGGGTGTTGGGAGAGACATCATGACTACTCTCCCTCTACCACAGTGCAGAGCGAGGAGCTGTCAGACGGCGGCGGGCGCAGGAGCGGGGCTTCAGGTAAGTATTTTTTTGTGTGCTTGTCTTTGTGTGTCTTTATCTGTATGTAAGGTACACTACTACTGCTATGGATACTGCTAAAAGGGGCACTACTACTGTGGGCACTATTATTGTGGCCAATGTATTGGGGCACTATTACTCTTGTGGGCAATGAATAGGGGGCACTATTACAAGAGACACTACTACTGCGGGTAATATATAGGGGGCACTACTATTGTGGTCTATGTATAGGGGCACCACTGCAATTGGCACTACTACTATTTTAGGCAATGTATAGGGGGGTACTACAACAAGGGGCAGTACTACTGTGGGCAATGTATAGGGGGCACTATTACTTTTGTGGGCAATGTATAGGGGCTCTACTACAAGGGGCACTACTACTGTGTACATTGTATACAGGGCACAGCTACTGTGGACAGTGCATAAGGAGCACTACTATTGTGGGCATTGTACAGGGGCACTACTATTGTGTGGCATAATCTGTATAAGGGGTACTATGGTATGGTACACTATACTGATTAAAAAGGGTCACGTCGTAAGGATACGCACCTATTAAAGTGGCGACGCCTCCTTTTGCGGCGCGCACATAAGTGCAACCTTGGATTTTCCATACCCCCACTTCAAAATTCCCACTTCGACCACTGGTCAGTCTAATAAACGCGATATCTTGAGTGGAGTGGGGACAGTAAAGATGCCCTGCTTAGTAAATATGTATATATAACTAAAATGAAATGCCATAACTCATGCTTTGTTTTATTGTTAAGTAGTTTTAAACCGACAATCACCAAATGAAGGTGTCAGGGTTCAGCCTAGGATCGGCCTCTCTCTCACCTCCTTGCCGGCTTCCCCTGACTTCCTTACGGTCAGACGTCTGGTGCAGTGATGGATGTGGGGCTGAGTATTCTGCCTTAGGTGCTTTTTGCGAGCTTCCATGGTCGGCTATGTGTGCTGGGGATCGGAGTTCCCATCATGGGCGCCGCCATGACAGTTCCTCTCATGTGACAGTACTCCTAACCTATGGTAGCATGATTTCAGTCAGCTGATGCTGTGCTCCAGTAATCTGCTACCCCTGGGTATAAATTCGCCTCCAGAACTCCAGGAAGTTGCTGTTCAACTTCTTCTTCTCTGTTCCAGTGATACCAGTGTTACTCTGTGCTAATCTTCCAGAGAGTTACTTCAGCCTGTTCACAGTTCTCCAGTTTCCAGTATTAGCTTCCAAGCTATTCATAGTCTGAGAGTAGTTCTCTCCCAGTATCCAGACTGTTTTGTTTTCTATGTCTGTGTGTCTTTGTATATGTACTGCTAGTATTGCAGCTTCCTTGTGTCACTGATGTGTCAGATTACCTGCTGGTATTAATTAGCTCACAGCTGGACCCCCCAGCACATGTCTGTGTCAATCTGCCCTGTGTCTTGTCAGTGCAAATCTGCACTTGCATTTAGCACTCTCCTAGTGTATGCCTGACTTCTCTTTGTGTCTTGTCTGTGCAGCCAGCACCTACATTTATAGTACCCCAGTATATGTCTGTGTTCTTTGCTCAGTGTCTTGTCTCTGGTAATCAGCTCCAATCATTTCCAGCATTCCCATATAGTCCCTGAGTCCACTCTGCTCTTGTCTTTGCAATCCCCAGTATATGTCTGTGGTTTTCTGCATATTTAACTGTTTCCAGTCCATGCCTGTGTTATAGCATTCAGTTCCTTTTCCAGAGTTCATTCATTCCATTCACCTCCAGTGCTATTGCATTCATTATAGTTTCCGGTCTTCTGCCATTCCCAGGTACCTGTCCAGAGGGCCGCGACCTACTCACTTGGTGCAGCTGAAAACCAAATCCCAATTGGAGGGGTCACTGGAGAAAACCACCAAGTGATTTAGACTCCGCGCCTCTGGGCAGGTCTAGCCAAACCTGGGTTTGGGTGCAACTAGGAGACCTAGTCTAGTCACTCCCCTAGTCACCCGAACCCCTCGGCTCACCGTCCTCCAGAGGAATTCTTGCACTGGATCGTGACAGTTTGAACAGCACAATATGCAAGCCGCCGGGTTCCAGGGTGATGCAGGGTTTCAGGATTTACTCTTTCATGTGACTGCACAGGAGACAGCTTTGCAATCCGTCAGACAGCAGCTGCAAGAACTCTCTAGTCAAATGATGGTTATTCATTCAGTTCTAGCTGCTTTGTCCCCAGACACCCCACAAGTTCCGCCAGTGAATTCTCCACAGTTTTGATCTGAAGTTTCAATTACACCTACAGATGAAAAATTTTCTGTGCAAGCTAGTGAACCTCTCAAGTGTCCTCTGGTTCCCCAATTTTCTGATATGCGTGACCCTGAACCTTTCAAGAGTTTCTACTGGCTTCTAGAACAACTACAAAATCTCCGTCCTAAAATTTTGCAAGTTATTCCCAAGCTTTCTAGTGCTACTCCTGACTTGACTAACAGCTTTTCCAAACAAACTAAAGTAAAGCATCAAAGTTTCCTGCTCCCTAAACTTACTGAGGTTGAACGTCAGCGACGCAGGGAACTGCATCTCTGTTTATATTGTGGTTATGACGATCACTTTCTTAAGGACTGTACTCTGCGCCCACTGAGAAGTGGTGACAAGTGTGTGACTCCCAATGTCTGTGTTTTCAGTTCTCCCCATCATCCATCAGTGATTCCCGTTTCTTCAGGATATTTCAACCTTCTAAAGTCAGGGACACTACTCATTCCATTTCTACTGGTCACGGCCCGAATTCCATTTCCAAGTCTCGCATCCCAGCAGGGGGTCCCAAGTCTCGCACCCCAGGAGGGGGTCCCAAGTCTCGCACCCCAGGAAGGGGTCTCAAGTCTCGCACCCCAAAAGGGGGTCTCAAGTTCCATGCCCCAGGAGGGGGTTTCAAATCTCTCATCCCAGAAGGGGGTTACAAGTGTTGTACCCCAGGAGGGGGCTTTCATTTCAAGTTTCACGCCCCAGGGGGGGTCTTCATTTCGAGTTTCATGCCCCAGGAGGGGGCCTTTGTTTCGAGTTACACGCCTCAAGAGGAGGCCATTGTTTCGAGTTTCACGCCCCAGGAGAGGGCTTTCATTTCGAGTTTCATGCCTCAAGGGGAGGCCTTCGTTTCGAGTGTTATGCCCCAGGAGCGGGCCGTAATTTCAAGTGTTACTCCCTAAGAAAGGGTCTCAAGTTCCATACCTCAAGAGGGGGTTCTGAGCCACTCACCCCAGGAGGAAGTCTGTGTTCTTGCATCCCAAAAGGGGGTTTCATATTGCGTACCCCGAAAGGAAAAGCCAAGTCAGCTTCCCCAGAAGGGGGTTTTAGGTCCCATACTCCAACAGGGAGTGTCAAGTTCTGTACTCCAGGAGGGGGCCTTGAGTCTCTCACCCCAAAAGAAGGTTTTGAATCTTGTTTCCCAGGAAGGGGCCTCAAGTCAAGTACCTCAACAGGGGTTTCCTGACTCTATACCCCAGGAGAGGGTTTCAAGTGTCGTACCCCAAGGAGGGGCCTCTAATGCTATACTCCAAGAGGGGGTTCCTAGTGTTATGCCCCAAGAGGGAGCCTTAAATATTCTTCCCCAGAAAGGGATTTCAAGTATTCCACCCCAGGATGGGGTTTCCAGTGTCATACCCCAGGAGGGGAATTCAAGTGTCTCACCCCAGGATGGGGTTCCCAGTGTTGTGCCCCAAGGGGGAGTTTCAAGTGTTATTCTCCAAGATGGGACCTCAAGTGTCTCACCCCAGGATGGGGTTCCAAGTGTTATACCTCAAGATGGGATTCCCAGTGTTATACCCCAGGAGGGGATTTTAAGCGCCTCATCCCAAGATGGGGTTCCCAGTGTTATACCCCAGGAGGGGAATTCAAGTGTTTTACCCCAGTAAAGGGTTCCCAGTGTAATGCCCCAAGATGGGGTTCATGGTGTTATTCCCCTGGAGGGGACTTCAAGTGTCTCACCCCAGGATGGGATTCCTAGTGCCATCCCCCAGGGGGGGATTTTGAGTATTACATTTCCGAAGAAGAGTTCAAGTGTCTTACCCCAGGAGGGGGTCTCAAGTCTTGTACCCCAAGAACAAGGGTTTCCAAGTGTTACTCCCCAAGATGGGGGTTCAAGCATCATACCTCCAGAGGAGGTTTCTAGTTATGTACCCCGGCAGGGGGTATCAAGTCTCATAGTCCAGGGGAAAGTCTCAAGTTTTACATCTCAAAAAGGGATTTCAAAATCTGTATCCCAAGGAAAGATCTCCGGTTCTTTACTCAAGGAAGAATCTTCTAGTGTTGTGTCAAAGTCAAATGTTTTAGTGCCCAATCCGTTAAGAGGTTCACAAGATGATGCTACCACTACATTTAAAGGTATACCTCAGGATCCATCTGATGTTTCTATGTCCATTTTTTTTGATGGAGATATAATGCAGTATAATGCTTTGGTGGATCATTTCATCGCTATTATGAAATCCTCTCCATGGTCTGAAATCAAGCCTACTAATGTAGTAAAATTTATAATTTCATCTTTCCGAGGTAAAGCTTGGGACTGGGTTGAGCCTATTTATGATTCAAAGGATCCGATGCTGTCAGATTTAGTAGCCTTTACTGCGGCAGTCATTAAAGAATTTGGTCCAACTTATCCTTACAGTTCTCTCGAGGATACTCATCTCAACAAAGTCTCAAGTTCTGGGGTACCACCCACTGCTATTAAGCTCAGATGCATTTCTTTGAGTCCTTCTCAAAAAGATCCAGTACAAAAACAACCTGTCCAGAAGGATAAGACTCAAGGAGGCATAAGGATGATGAATTATAACACAGATTCAGACCATGATCCTGAGTACGATGAAAAAACAATTTCGGTAGTTCCCATGAAAGACACTTTGCAACTTTAAGTCTTCTTCTTCTTCAAGTGGTTCAAAAAAGTCTCGGAAAAAGAAGAAGAATCGATGACTTCCTGGTGACCAACCTTTCTTGGACCAAGTTGACTATTTCTTCCAATTATTAGTCTCAGAATCCATCTGGTATTGGGAACCTTGTTCTTCTAAATTTTCCAGTTCTTATTGTATCTTCAATCAAGATTTTCGAGTGTCCTGTGTTTTTCAAATATATTTTTTGTGTCTTTCGGAGGCGTTCCAGTTGAGCCTTTATGGGTGTTCGGTGCCAACCCTAAAAGGAGGGGGTACTGTCAGGGTTCAGCCTAGGATTGGCCTCTCTCACCTCCTTGCCAGCTTCCCCTGACTTCCTTACGGTCAGATGTCTGGTGCAGTGATGGATGTGGGGCTGAGTATTCTGCCTTAGGTGCTTTTTGCGAGCTTCCATGGTCTGCTGTGTGTGCTGGGGATCGGAGTTCCCATCATGGGCGCCGCCAAGACAGTTCCTCTCATGTGACAGTACTCCTAACCTATGGTAGCATGATTTCAGTCAGCTGATGCTGTGCTCCAGTAATCTGCTACCCCTGGGTATAAATCCGCCTCCAGAACTCCAGGAAGTTGCTGTTCAACTTCTTCTCTGTTCCAGTGATACTAGCGTTGCTCTGTGCTAATCTTCCAGAGAGTTACTTCAGCCTGTTCACAGTTCTCCAGTTTCCAGTATTAGCTTCCAAGCTATTCATAGTCTGAGGGTAGTTGTCTCACAGTATCCAGACTGTTTTGTTTTCTATGTCTGTGTGTCTTTGTATATGTGCTGCTAGTATTGCAGCTTCCTTGTGTCACTGAGGTGTCAGATTACCTGCTGGTATTAATTAGCTCACAGCTGGACCCCCCAGCACATGTCTGTGTCAATCTGCCCTGTGTCTTGTCAGTGCAAATCTGCACTTGCATTTAGCACTCTCCTAGTGTATGCCTGACTTCTCTTTGTGTCCTGTCTGTGCAGCCAGCACCTACATTTATAGTACCCCAGTATATGTCTGTGCTCTTTGCTCAGTGTCTTGTCTCTGGTAATCAGCTCCAATCATTTCCAGCATTCCCATATATTCCCTGAGTCCACTCTGCTCTTGTCTGTGCAAACTCCAGTATATGTCTGTGTTCTTTGCTCAGTGTCTTGTCTCTGGTAATCAGCTCCAATCATTTCTAGCATTCCCATATATTCCCTGAGTCCACTCTGCTCTTGCCTTTGCAATCCCCAGTATATGTCTGTGTTTTTCTGCATATTTAACTGTTTCCAGACCATGCCTGTGTTATAGCATTCAGTTCCTTTTCCAGAGTTCATTCATTCCATTCACCTCCAGTGCTATTGCATTCATTATAGTTTCCGGTCTTCTGCCATTCCCAGGTACCTGGCCAGAGGGCCACGACCTGCTCACTTGGTGCAGCTGAAAACCAAATCCCAATTGGAGGGGTCACTGGAGAAAACCACCAAGTGGGCAGGTCTAGCCAAACCTGGGTTTGGCCGCAACTAGGAGACCTAGTCTAGTCACTCCCCTAGTCACCCGAACCCCTCGGCTCACCGTCCTCCAGAGGAATTCTTGCACTGGATCGTGACAGAAGGCTTGTAACCAAATATTGTAAATTGGGTGGTGGGGATGGCTATTACCGTTGTACCTAGGGGTTTCCTGACCCTCAAATATGCCCATGACATACTGAATGCCACGTTCCTCAGAGAAGCATGTGCCATTGGGCAGACAAATATTCCACAAAATTATTTTATTTTTCAGTTTTTAAAGTTTTGCTTTATCTTTAGTGAATAGGTGATGTGTTCTGCATACCGAAGAGTACACATTGCACAACAGTGGGCCTGACACAGAGGTGGACGCAGGAACGACTGCTGGTATTGCAGCCGCTTGTCAGCGACTCTATGCTTATGCCGCTACAAAGCCCTTCACTGGTGTACATCCATGTGTATGGATGAGCAAATGACTGAGGACCTCATTCAGAGTCGGTCGTTGCGGCCGCACGGTCGTAGGGGAAAAGGGCCGGATATGCAAATTAAGCGATCACAAGTTGCGGTCCTAAGATGAGATCGTTGGCTGAACGACCGATGGCAAGAAGCGGCCGTAAGACTAAATCACGCCCCCTTCTCGTTCACCACACACGTCATCTCCTGGGATATAAGGATTAATCGCAAGCATCGGGAAGCATCGGAACTGGTCGTAGTGCTTAAGGTTGACCATACCCTCTCTTAAGCACTACGATCAAGTCAGTGTACAAACCTCCCATGTCACATGTACCATGACACTACTTTGTTAATTATGCACTCCCATTAAACGCCGTTCGCATAATTAGGCACGCCTGCGTTCGGATCTCCACTCCCCCGTTCACAAGCACCTTCCCCTGTTACCACCCACAAACGCCTCATTCTGTCACTCAAACTAACGACCTGGCTGTGTTCAAGGAGAGAGAAATTTCTGATCGTAACAGCTAGTTTGCGCACGCGCATTGCGAACTTTACGCATGCGCAGTTTAGCGAACATTGGTGGCATATGACCGTGCGGCCGCAACGACTGACTCTGAATGAGGTCCTGAGACCCCACTTAGATGCCACCATCGGTCTCACCATCTATACTTGCATCTGCCCTATGGCAGGTGCAGATTATTCGTAGAGAATGACCTCAGCTGTGAACGACTGAGCATCTGTGTATACAAACACTTCAGCGGCACGCCTGCAACTCACCCATCTTCATGCATCACTTTAGACATCGTAGCAGCGCTGTGATTGAGACGCACGCGCTGTAGCAAAACATCCCTCAACATCCGCTCTGAATCAGGACTAATGAGTGGAAATGTGAATGCTTTACTGTCCCGCCATCAACTGGAACCCTTTGTTTGAACTTTGCTTTACAGTTTCCATCAGGGCTTCTTTTTCTAGAGGATGAAGGATCTACAGGGGACAACAAAATGCTAGTACCGTTTTTGCATGTTGAACAAGACTGATAGGCCATAAGGCAATAGATGCTGACTTTGGGCCTGATTCAGAAATGGAGAAAATGCTGCTGGTTTTGCAGTTGAGCGATTATACGAGGGTGGTTCCATAAGTGAGGTAACAAGACTTACCGCATGTGTAGTGTTCTCTATTTCGTTCTAACTTCCCGCCAGGCCCGGAGCAGGTAGACCACTGCTTCCCTTCACGGCTATTAGACTGCACCTCATATCAGTCATAGTGTCCCAACATCAGCTGTAAGATGGCATGGTTACCTGAAACATGGTCAGACATTGAGGTGTGTAGTGTGATCAGATTTATGCATCTAAAGGGCAGATCAGCAGCTGACATTCATCGCCAACTTGTCGAGGTGTAAGGTGATAACGTCATGTCACGGAAACAGGTTTGGCCTTTGATAGCAGCAGGACAGACGTTCAAGATGAGCAGTGATCCGGCTGGCCAGGCACGTCCACCACAGATGACAATTTGTGCCACGTTGAAGGTCTGATTCAGGAGGACGGACGCATCCCACTTAGTAATATCGCTGACAAACTGAACATCTCAGTGGGTGCTGTGCACAACATCGTTCATGAGTAGCTGGGGTACATGTCCTTGCTTCAGGCACTTGACACCGTACCGTTGGAACAAATGCTTAGACAAGTATGGGGACTATGTGGAAAAATAATCTGTACCAAGGCCATACAGTACTATTTAATATACGTTTATGTACGAGTTGAATAAATTTACGCAATGAGAGGTCTTGTTACCTTATTTATTGAGCCACTCTCGTAGTAATCTGCGCATGTGTCAAGTTTCATTTTTGTTGTTGCTCGCAGCGAGGATTAATTCACAAAGAAATTAACGGGCAGGAACCGTTTGTGAGCGGCAACAGGGGGGCTTAAGCACAGGAGTGTCATAACTATTTTTGCTGTGTGTCTCAGCCTGCGACTGCGATGCTGTAGGCAGAAAAATGGCTCCGGCATCTCAATGTAGCTGCGACATTTGCACGTTTTTGCACAACCGCTGCGTACGGAATCACATTTGCAATGTCATTTGCATCCATCTTTGAATCAGGCTCTTAATGTATGGCGCTATTTCATTTTCCTACCACAGGATGGCAGTATTACAACACAAGTCTAAATATTCTGAAATTTCTTGGCTGTTGTAAGATTAGGATTAATTGAACATTTCTTCATAAATTTATTAGCAAACAGTAGCTAAAATAATGATTTCAGGACACAATGTGGCATACAATGTGATATGGGGATACGTGTCATTTAATGTGAAATGGGGGCACAATGTGGCATATAATGTAATCATTTTAAGGGGCCTAACGCTTCAGTCTTAACTAGTGACAGACGTTTTTTTTTTAAAAAGCATGCATTTTACACAAAGGCCTTAAATCTTCTTCCATTCAACAAGTGTGTGCACGCATCACGTGGTATTCATTCCTGTCCTGCTTCACTCACTATTCATTTCTTAGTTCCACCACCTCTCTAGGACCATTTTAAGCCATGCTCCTTCCAACTCTGTACCTATCGGGAAGGGATGGGGCCCCAAAAATAAGTGAACTGGGCCCCAGGATTCTTGTTGTAACTGATACATTTTTATTCATAAGATAAGAAATCATGGTGCTGTGAATCTGGACAGATCCAAGTCGCGGTTCTGATTTTCCCGGGGTTCGGAATTTGGGTATTAAATCCAAATTTCGGGATTTGGATTGCAAAAATTACATGATTTTAGATGTTTTTTTTTTTTTAAATCCAAATCTAAAACAAAAACTCTTGAGGGTGGATTTCCAGAACCAAAAAAAAATAAAATACACACAGATGTAATCCAGATCCAAAACAAAAACACAACATCAGTGTACATCTCTAGTGATAATGCATCCTGTGCCATCCCTGCCCCCTACTGAGAACGCTCCAGGCAGCTTTCTAGAACTGCATTCCAAATGCAGGTGCCATAGGGGAGTCATGGTGCAGCAGCTTAGATAAGCAGAGTCACACATGCAGCAGCTCAGATAAGCAGAGTCACACATGCAGCAGCTCAGATAAGCAGAGTCACACATGCAGCAGCTCAGATAAGCAGAGTCACACATGCAGCAGCTCAGATAAGCAGAGTCACACATGCAGCAGCTCAGATAAGCAGAGTCACTCATGCAGCAGCTCAGATAAGCAGAGTCACTCATGCAGCAGCTTAGATAAGCAGAGTCACACATGCAGCAGCTCAGATAAGCAGAGTCACACATGCAGCAGCTTAGATAAGCAGAGTCACACATCCAGCTGATCACATATGCAGTAGGGGTGTGCACCGGCCACTTTTCGTGTTTTGGTTTTGGATCTGGATCTTTCTTCGTGTTTTGGATCTGGATTGGTTTTGCCAAAACCACCCTTCCGTGTTTTGGGTTCTGGGTTTTGTGTTTTGGATCTGTATTTTTTTGAAAAAAGCATAAAAACAGCTAAAATCACAGAATTTGTAGGTTTTTCTGCTCCTATGCTATTATTAACCTCAATAACCTTAATTTCCACTCATTTCCAGTCTATTCTGAATACCTCACACCTCACAATAGTGTTTTTATGTCCAAAAGGTTGCACCGAGGTAGCTGGATGACTATGCTAAGCGACACGAGTGGGCGGCACAAACACGTGACCCATCTAGGCGTGAAACTGCAGTGGCAGACAGGATGGCATTGAAAAACTAGGCCCCAAACTGTACATAATGCAAAGAAAAAAAAGAGGTGCAAGATGGAATTGTCCTTGGGCCCTCCCACCCACCCTTATGTTGTATAAACAGGACATGCACACTTTAACAAACCAATCATTTCAGCGCCAGGGTCTGCCACACAACTGTGGCTGAAATGATTGGTTCGTTTGGGCCCCCACAAAACAAGCTGGCAATTAATCTGTCCCTGCACAAACTGGCTCTACGGAGGCAAGATGTCATCCTCATCCTCCTCATCCACCGATTCCTCACCCTCTTCAGTGTGTACATCCTCATCCTCACAGAGTATTAATTCGTCCCTGCTGGAACCACAGGTCCCTCTGTACGTTCTGGAGGCTGGTCTCCCTGGAAGAGTTGATAATTCATTTTATGAACATCATCTTCTCCACATTTTGTGGAAGCAACCTCCTACGCCTTTCGCTGACAAGGTTCCCGGCTGCACTAAACACTCTTTCGGAGTACACACTGGAGGGGGGGCAACTCAGGTAAAATAGAGCCAGTTTGTACAGGGACCTCCAAATTGCTTCTTTTTCCTGCCAGTACAGGTACGGACTGTCTGACATGCCTACTTGGATGCTGTCACCGATGTAATCCTTTAACAGACAGACGCACGCTTGTCGCTGCTGCTTTGAGGATTCAAGTGCGGCTACAGCCCACACAATTCACAAAGACAGAAAAAAAAAAAGAATATTTTTATTGTTTGTGGAGCACACTTTGAGGGTTACACCACCCTTTAACAGACAGACGCACGCTTGTCGCTGCTGCTTTGAGGATGCAAGTGCGGCTACAGCCCACACAATTCACAAAGACAGAAAAAAGAAGAAGAATATTTTTATTGTTTGTGTAGCACACTTTGAGGGTGTCACCACCCTTTAACAGACAGACGCACGCTTGTCGCTGCTGCTTTAAGGATGCAGGTGCGGCTACAGCCCACACATTTCACAAAGACCAAAAAAAAAAGAACAATATTTTAATTGTTTGTGTAGCACACTTTGAGGGTGTCACCACCCTTTAACAGACAGACGCACGCTTGTCGCTGCTGCTTTAAGGATGCAGGTGCGGCTACAGCCCACACAATTCACAAAGACAGAAAAAAGAATATTTTTATTGTTTGTGTAGCACACTTTGAGGGTGTCACCACCCTTTAACAGACAGACGCACGCTTGTCGCTGCTGCTTTGAGGATGCAAGTGCGGCTACATCGCACACAAGTCACAAACACATTAAAGAAATAGTTTTTTATTTTTTGGAGCACTTTGAGAGTTACACCACCCTTTAACAGACAGACGCACGCTTGTCGCTGCTGCTTTAAGGATGCAGGTGCGGCTACAGCCCACACATTTCACAAAGACAGAAAAAAAAAGAACAATATTTTAATTGTTTGTGTAGCACACTTTGAGGGTGTCACCACCCTTTAACAGACAGACGCACGCTTGTCGCTGCTGCTTTGAGGATGCAGGTGGAATCTAGACGGGATTTGGAACCGAGGACACACTACCTCCATCAATTGTCTAAATCCCACTGCACTAATGTCGGATACCGGACGCACGTCTAACACCAACATAGCAGTCAAGGCCTCAGTTATACGTTTTGCTTCAGGATGACTGCTGTCGTACTTCATCCTCATCGCTAGGGACTGTTGGAGGGTCAATTGTTTAGTAAAAGTAGTGATGTTCCTACTTCCTCTCTGGGATGATGAACAACTCCCAGCAGCAGCAACAGCACTAGGAGGAAGTGGTTCTTGATCTTTCCCTATTTTATTTTTATCGGAGAAAGTTTGGTCCTCCATTTATGTTATATTGATATATAATATACGTGCGGCTAAAGCGCACACAAACACAGAAAATATTTTTTTATTTTTGCTGGAGAGTAGTGCACTTTGTGGGTTACACCACCCTTTAAGAAATGAGCCAGCCGGCTCTTTACTTATGGGACACAGGCGCACGCTTGGCGCTGCTCCTTTGTTGATGCACGTGCAGCCACAGTGCACACAAGTCACAAACACAGAAAATATATATTTTTTTGGTTTGGACTGGAGTGTACTTTGGGGGTTACAGCACCCTTTAACGGTCAAGCCAGCCGGCCCTTTACTTATGACACAGGCGCACGCTTGGCACTACTTTGTTGATGCACGTGCGGCTACTGCGCACACAATTCACAAACACAGAAAATAATTTTTTTTTTGGTTTGGACTGGAGTGTACTTTCGGGGGTTACAGCACCCTTTAACGGTCAAGCCAGCCGGCCCTTTACTTATGACACAGGCGCATGCTTGGCACTACTTTGTTGATGCACGTGCGGCTACTGCGCACACAATTCACAAACATAGAAAATAATTTTTTTTTTGGTTTGGACTGGAGTGTACTTTCGGGGGTTACAGCACCCTTTAACGGTCAAGCCAGCCGGCCCTTTACTTATGACACAGGCGCACGCTTGGCACTACTTTGTTGATGCACGTGCGGCTACTGCGCACACAATTCACAAACACAGAAAATTTTTTTTTTGGTTTGGACTGGAGTGTACTTTGGGGGTTACAGCACCCTTTAACGGTCAAGCCAGCTGGCCCTTTACTTATGACACAGGCGCACGCTTGGCACTACTTTGTTGATGCACGTGCGGCTACTGCGCACACAATTCACAAACACAGAAAATAATTATTTTTTTGGTTTGGACTGGAGTGTACTTTCGGGGGTTACAGCACCCTTAACGGTCAAGCCAGCCGGCCCTTTACTTATGACACAGGCGCACGCTTGGCACTACTTTGTTGATGCACGTGCGGCTACTGCGCACACAATTCACAAACACAGAAAATAATTTTTTTTTTTGTTTTGGACTGGAGTGTACTTTCGGGGGTTACAGCACCCTTAACGGTCAAGCCAGCCGGCCCTTTACTTATGACACAGGCGCACGCTTGGCACTACTTTGTTGATGCACGTGCGGCTACTGCGCACACAATTCACAAACACAGAAAATAATTTTTTTTTTGGTTTGGACTGGAGTGTACTTTCGGGGGTTACAGCACCCTTTAACGGTCAAGCCAGCCGGCCCTTTACTTATGACACAGGCGCACGCTTGGCACTACTTTGTTGATGCAGGTGCGGCTACTGCGCACACAATTCACAAACACAGAAAATATATTATTTTTTTAGCACTTGGGGGGAGCACCCCTGATGGACAGAGCACCCCCTGGACAACACTACAGCACCCCTTTAGGACTGGGACACTGCACAGGACTTTGGAGTCGACACAGCCCCTATGGAGAACTGACTGCACAACACAGTCCAGCCAGCCCCTATGGACTTTGAAGTAGTGGACACAGCCCCTATTAACAACAGCAGCACAGCACAACACAGCCAGCCCCTATGGACTTTGAAGTAGTGGACAACAGCAGCACTACACTACACTACACTACACAGCCCTAACTCCCACCCTCCCTCTTCACTGTCCACAGCCGAGTGAGAAAATGGCGCAGACGCGGGTACCTTATATAGGATCCAAAACCCGCGAGACTCGGAAGGCGGGATGATGACGTTTTGCCTCGATTTCAGATCCGAGTCAGGCGGGAAAAGTCGAGCCTGATTCGGATCGGACTCGGATCGGGGGGGTTCGGATTTCAGAAATCCGAACCCGCTCACCCCTAATATGCAGTCACACATGCAGCAGCTCAGATAAGCAGTCACTCATGCAGCAGCTCAGATAAGCAGAATCACACATGCAGCAGCTCAGATAAGCAGAGTCACTCATGCAGCAGCTCAGATAAGCAGAGTCACACATGCAGCAGCTTAGATAAGCAGAGTCACACATGCAGCAGCTTAGATAAGCAGAACCACATATGCAACAGCTCAGATAAGTAGAGCCACACATGCAGCAAATCACATATGCAGAGTCACACATGCAGAGGATCATATAAGCAGTTACATGCAGCTGATCACATATGCAGAGTCACACATTCAGCAGCTCAGATAAGTTAAGATGCAAAGTCACACATGCAGCAGCTCAGATAAGCAGAGTCACACATGCAGCAGCTCAGATAAGCAGAGTCACACATGCAGCAGCTCATATAAGCAGAGTCACACATGCAGCAGCTCAGATAAGCAGAGTCACACATGCAGCAGCTTAGATAAGCAGAACCACATATGCAACAGCTCAGATAAGTAGAGCCACACATGCAGCAAATCACATATGCAGAGTCACACATGCAGAGGATCATATAAGCAGTTACATGCAGCTGATCACATATGCAGAGTCACACATTCAGCAGCTCAGATAAGCAGAGTCACACATGCAGCAGCTCAGATAAGCAGAGTCACACATGCAGCAGCTCAGATAAGCAGAATCACACATGCAGCAGCTCAGATAAGCAGAGTCACACATGCAGCAGCTCAGATAAGCAGAGTCACACATGCAGCAGCTCATATAAGCAGAGTCACACATGCAGCAGCTCAGATAAGCAGAGTCACACATGCAGCAGCTCAGATAAGCAGAGTCACACATGCAGCAGCTCAGATAAGCAGAATCACACATGCAGCAGCTCAGATAAGCAGAGTCACACATGCAGCAGCTCAGATAAGCAGAGTCACACATGCAGCAGCTCATATAAGCAGAGTCACACATGCAGCAGCTCAGATAAGCAGAGTCACACATGCAGCAGCTCAGATAAGCAGAATCACACATGCAGCAGCTCAGATAAGCAGAGGATCACATGCAGCAGCTCGGATAAGCAGAGTCACACATGCAGTGCATCACATGCAGCAGCTCAGATAAGCAGAGTCACACATGCAGTGCATCACATGCAGCAGCTCAGATAAGTTAAGATGCAAAGTCACACATGCAGCAGCTCAGATAAGTAGAGCCACACATGCAGCAGCTCAGATAAGCAGAGTCACACATGCAGCAGCTCAGATAAGCAGAGTCACACATGCAGCAGCTCATATAAGCAGAGTCACACATGCAGCAGCTCAGATAACCAGAGTCACACATGCAGCAGCTCAGATAAGCAGAATCACACATGCAGCAGCTCAGATAAGCAGAGTCACACATGCAGCAGCTCAGATAAGTAGAATCACACATGCAGCAGCTCAGATAAGCAGAGGATCACATGCAGCAGCTCGGATAAGCAGAGTCACACATGCAGTGCATCACATGCAGCAGCTCAGATAAGCAGAGTCACACATGCAGTGCATCACATGCAGCAGCTCAGATAAGTTAAGATGCAAAGTCACACATGCAGCAGCTCAGATAAGTAGAGCCACACATGCAGCAGCTCAGATAAGCAGAGTCACACATGCAGCAGCTCAGATAAGCAGAGTCACACATGCAGCAGCTCAGATAAGCAGAGTCACACATGCAGCAGCTCAGATAAGCAGAGTCACACATGCAGCAGCTCATATAAGCAGAGTCACACATGCAGCAGCTCAGATAAGCAGAGTCACACATGCAGCAGCTCAGATAAGCAGAATCACACATGCAGCAGCTCAGATAAGCAGAGGATCACATGCAGCAGCTCGGATAAGCAGAGTCACACATGCAGTGCATCACATGCAGCAGCTCAGATAAGCAGAGTCACACATGCAGTGCATCACATGCAGCAGCTCAGATAAGTTAAGATGCAAAGTCACACATGCAGCAGCTCAGATAAGCAGAGTCACACATGCAGCAGCTCAGATAAGCAGAGTCACACATGCAGCAGCTCAGATAAGCAGAGTCACACATGCAGCAGCTCATATAAGCAGAGTCACACATGCAGCAGCTCAGATAAGCAGAGTCACACATGCAGCAGCTCAGATAAGCAGAATCACACATGCAGCAGCTCAGATAAGCAGAGGATCACATGCAGCAGCTCGGATAAGCAGAGTCACACATGCAGTGCATCACATGCAGCAGCTCAGATAAGCAGAGTCACACATGCAGTGCATCACATGCAGCAGCTCAGATAAGTTAAGATGCAAAGTCACACATGCAGCAGCTCAGATAAGTAGAGCCACACATGCAGCGGATCACATATGCAGAGTCACACATGCAGCAGCTCAGATAAGCAGAGTCACACATGCAGTGAATTACATATGCAGAGTCACACATGCAGCAGTTCAGATAAGTTAAGATGCAAAGTCACACATGCAGTGGGTCACACATACAGGGGATCACATATGCAGAGTCACACATACTGCAGTATCCTGTACATACATACATTCGGGGCATACTTATTATTTATGGGTACCTCGCTAAAAACAACCGTCAATATTAATTGATACATATGCCCTCAATAGCTGGAATAAATGGTCTCCTCCATGGGCCCTTATTAGCTGGAATAAATGGTCTCCTCCATAGTTTTGCCTCACCGGCTCTAATCCCAGCATATCCGTATGCAATAGGACGTTGAGCACACTCGGGAGAGCGCACACGCTGTAGCGGGTTTTCTGGACTTTTCACGCATGCACAGTAGCAAATAATCGCTCAATTGCTCAAACGTCAGCATTGGTTCACCTCTGACCCTCATTATTCAAATGATTTCAATATTAGCCTCTCCTACATGACTGTGCTTTCTGTTATTGTGTCCTGTATTGCATATTACTTACAGGGAATCCCTGCAATAGGGAAATATAGCAATCAGCATTAATACGCACGGTTATAGAGCAGCGATTCCCAACGTCAGTCCTCAAGGCACACTAACAGTCCTGGTTTTAGTGTTATCCATGCTAAAGCACAGATGATAAATCGAAATAACTGAGGTACTAATTAAGGGCCTGATTCAGACCCACTTGCAGGCGGCTGTCCGTTCGCAAGTGGGTCGATGTTGTGCACTGCGCATGCGCACGACGGTGGGAGCTCCGTCGTGCACATGCGCCAGACGCGACGAGCGAAGGACTTTCCTTCGCTCGTTGTGTCAGATCAAAGGGGGCGTGCTGTTGATGTTGATTGACAGCACGCCCCCTTTGATGGGCGTGCCAGGGGCGTGCCTCCCTGACGGGGGCATTCCCAAGGGAACGCCTACCGTCAGAAGCCAGGGGCGTGCCTCCCTGACGGGGGCGTTCCCAAGGGAACGCCTACCGTCAGAAGCCGGCCCACTGACATCACTAGTGATGTCAGTGGGAGTGATTTTGGCTCTGATAGAGCCAAAATCACTCCAGGCCTTGCGGTTGAAAAACTCAACCGCAGGCTCCGGCTCGCAGTGGCAATGGTCGCGATGGTCAAGACCATCGCGGCCATCAAACTGCACGCTCGTAGAGGCTGTGGGTGGTGACCCACAGCTATACGAGCGTCCAGGAGCACGCTCCATAATTATGGAGGGCGGCCCTCATTCAGAGCGTGCGCTCTGCTCAGAGCGTACGGCTCTGAATGAGGGCCTAAGTCAACTGTGTTCAAATATGGCTATCCTTAAAAACCTGGACTGTTAGTGTGCCTTGAGGACCGTGGCTGGGAACCCCTGCTATAGTGGATATAGAAATGAGTCACCATTGGGTCAATAGCTGTGTTTTCAAAAAACTTTATTAGTTCAAACAAAGATTTAAGTATTTTTTTTCTTATTATCTTCTATGTTTTAAAAAACGCTTCCTTAATGGGATACATATTTATTTAATCCTTGCCGAACCTTTGGGCTGTCCCCCTCGTGAGCAAAAGTGGGCGGTGCTGTGGGCGTGGTGACGCAATTACGTCATTGTGGACCCCACCCCCTGCAAGACTATACTGTGATTTCCGGCGTTGTGAAGCTGGGGGCGGGTCCTGATGAATAACGATGATGCGAATCATTGGCCACCTGTACATTACGTAAAATACTCTACAAACACTATTATACTTGTAATCACAAATTGTGTAACACACCATATGCTCATAATTTGGACGACTGCACCACACATCTGACTTTGCCACCCGAACTGACTGCTCTGAAAACTGATCTGTCCTATAAACAAATTAGATTACTCTGTGACGCGAGATATTATTATCATCATCATCACTATCAAGTTTATTTATAATGCAAATGCTAGGCAACTAATAAAACCACTAAGCAAATAAAACAAAACAGACAAGAACTGTGAAGTCATGTGAGTACAAGTGACACACCTTAATGACTGCAAGCATTATTATAAAACATAACTCCTTACCCGAACCACCTCTAATGACCTATGATCTAATGATCTAATGACCTATTCCAAAATTATACATTAAATCCTGCCCAAGTGGTTATAGCCATAGCAGTGTATCATTAATTTAACTACTTATCCCAGTCCTTCACGAATGGGAACATAACTATCCTTTTCAATATATTGCCAACACCTAACAATACTAAAAAGCTATGACTGTACAAATACTAGGAATATTACTCCTTATAAATTAGATTCTATAATCCTCTTACCTCCATATACATATATATATATGAGGCTTTATAGATAAACAATTATCTCTGTATTCGCATTATCTTATTACATTTAGGATGACTTAAAGAAGCAAATTTCACACAATAAGCCTCCTTAATCCCCTTAAAATGGGAATGCCTTAAACATTGCCCCCTTCACATACACACTCCTTGAATAGAATAATAAGAATGGCAGTCTTTTTAATATATATTGGATAGGAACGTGTTGGTGCACTTAGGGTGACCGCTTGAGACCCGGGATTCTTTTTCCTTCACCCGGCGTGAGGTCTCTCCTAGGTTTGTAATTAAAGGCTTTTTGACAAAGATACTCTATTAAAACGCATTAAAGCATTCACAGGAGAGACGTGAGGATCACGTACCGGATTTGATGGGTCACAAGGAGAAACCCGGGACAGATCCGAATGTTTGTTTTTTGACATGCACATACAGGTTTCCTTCTGGTAGGAATCCATTTTATATGAAATAGTCTTCAAGGATGTTGTGACCTGTCTGGATTCTGGTTTTATCTTGTAAGTGCCATGTATTAAAGAACACCTTTACAGATTTACAAAAGGTGCTGCACTAGATATTCCTTCTGTTTCAGTCTACATATAAAATCAAATGAGAACATGATGATGATGGAAGCGTTTTGAGGAATCACTAAAAGATTGCAAAAAAATAAAATAAAGTGTATGTGAAGAGTTTTCACCTTATTACCTGGAAGGAAGGGGTACTTACGGGCCGATGATTAAGTATCCAACTTGCTGAAAGTTGCAGTGGTGGATATTGATTACCGAAGCAATTCAGCATTGCTCTGATGAGGGGACAGTAGATCCGAAAAGCAGCTCTCACCAGTATCAGTAACACTGCTACCAGGGGCGTTTCTAGAGAGGAGGGGGCCCGTCCTCTCTGTCCGGCGGCCAGCAGCGCACTGAGCTGTGTGCGGCCAGCGCGGGAGTTATAGACTGGGCACTAGAGTGCCCCCAGAGTCTATAGAATATGCGCAGGTCACTGGGAAAATGGCCACGGCGGCCATTTTCCCTGTACTGCGCATGCGCAAACGACGGGAATATGGCTGCAGTGGCCATTTTCCAGTCGTTTTTACAGCGCCAACGTGGGACTCTGGAGAGGTAAGTAATACTATGGGTACAGTGTGTGTGGTGTGGGGCCCCCTGCACCCATTATAGATCCCAGACCTCCTTCCCATAGGACGGATGGGGGTCAAGGAAGATGAATATATGAAGATGGCGTTGATCCTTGCAAGCAAACTTTCAGTTTTCGACCGTATCGGGCCCCTAATACTGAATGGCCCAGTTACATACGGAAACTGTTTCAGCAAGTGTAACGTGCCCATAAGTTATACTGAATAGGCCCCAAAGTCACACATGTTACAGGCTGTTTGAAAAATTGGAGCTGATTGGCTGGTACTTTATCTCCATGCACTTTATCTTTACCCAAAGCTTAGTACATAGACCCCTAAAAGCTCTCGCTGCTGCCCGCACCTCCTGGGTTGTGAGCATACTTGGCCAACCTGTGTGGTCACACGGACGGTCACCTACAGCGGTGACAGGTGCCAATGTAAATCATAAGTGTTCTGGCTGCTCTGCCCAAGTGCAGAACGGCCGGTGAACGTATTGACAGCTTATAGTGCAGTTAAAACATTATTATTTCCTTTATTTGGAATTGTAAAAGTTAAAAATGGCATAAGCTGAGAATCTGGATGATGTCTTCAGTGATGTCCTCACTTCTCACAATTATTAGGAAGTTTGAAGTAAGCTGGGTATTCCCCAGAGCCAGACGGGACCTGATATTGTCAGCTGCCAGTGTACAGTTCTTCACTTTTACAGTCTAAGATGAGTGATGTGTGATTCAGATTTGTACATAAGAAGCAGGACACACAGGGTGTGTGGCTGTAGGGGGCGTGGCCAGTATGGCTTGACAGTAACTTGTAGAAACTCCTACCACAAAGGCCGTGGAGGGATTAACTTTAAGTTGCAGTGCAAGGTAGCAGGTGTGCGTGCGCTGCTGCGTGCGCTGTTAGCCGGGGGGAAGAGCCAGTGTGAGAGCGATTGTGTGCCTGGGGCGGGAACAGTGAGGGGCTTAAGGACTACATTTATATAGAGACGTTATCTCAGAGTCAGGTGGGGGGCGATTCAATTGGTTTTTATGTCGCATTAATTAATGGGCACCCAACGTTGCAATTCAATTGGTTTGGGCACCCATTAACTATGCTGGTATTAGACAGGGTTTAGCACCGAAAAACGGCTAATCCCATCTAAAGTCCAGGTTAGGGCACCCACACTCCAGTATGGGCGCCCAAAACCAGGATTTATCGCATATTTCCGCTCGCCTCCTCAGGAGGGGGTGAGCAGAAATGCAGGCGATGGGGGCTGTTCGCGCCACCAATGGAGCAACAATTCAATTGCTCCGTTGGGCGCCTGACATTACAAGCTGCCAGCGAAAACAATTGACTTTGCCCCCAGGGAGTCAATTCGGGAGCCTGCAGTCTGGGCTGACATGACGGAGGGTCCAGGCTTGTTCAAGGGAAATGGAAGGGGTCATGGGCCAACTATTGAGGAGGACAAATACTCTGTATCACAGCTTGCGACGCGCATAGTATTTTTCATTCAATTATTTGAAAGGGGCATGGCCACTCCTCCTAAATTTGGGCACCACCCCAAAGTATCGCCCGGGATTGCTGTATGTCTGGACGGCCCTGGTTGCAGTTACTGATTGAGAGAGATCCCCGCTTCCATGCCAGGACTGGTGGGCAGTACTAAAGACTAGCAGTCCTGAGTGGCTGATAATAAGGAACCTCAGCAATACCTACTCTTTGAAGAACATAATTTTACCAAAGGGCTGATATAGTTTTAGATGAACATCAGACTGGACCTCTCCTCCAGGATCTCCCACGGGGCAGTGAGAAGAGATAGGCATATGTGTCTGTTATACAACTACTATCAATTAGAGAGAAATGTGAGCTGGGGAATTCTCATATTCCTGCTATTAGATAAGAGACCTTTGCCCACCTATCATACCCGTCAAAATTAATTGACAGCCTTAGACCTGCTATGAATGATCTCCTGTGCTAATTACAGCGTGTTGGGGGGTTTCCACAGGAGGGACCAAAGTGCTATTACTGGTAGGGGAAATTATTCAGCATTTGATATTAAAGGTGGAAACTTCCCTTAAGGATGAGCCAAATGCTGTGTATTATGTAATTGAATTTATCTTAAGCAACCAGCTGTAGCAATTCCTTATTCAGATGGCTACATGGAAAGCCTCCACAATTTTCTGCAGATTGTTCATATCATCATGCATATAATTAACATTAGATTTTAGTATATGGGGGCTGACATGGATCATGTTCAGAACAGGAGCTATGTGATACATGCATTTGATCTGAGTATTTAAAGTGTTACGTGTATCCAGCGGCACCTGAGACAGAGTGAGGGGGTATTTCCGCTTGCTAGATATAACTCCAAATAACTGCTTTACTGTATTAGTAAAAAAAAAACTATGTACAGACTGTAACAAGGGCTATATAGTCAATAGTCTTAGGTAAGAAATATGGTAGCTGGACAGGGGCGGAGGGATCCAAAGGAAGGAGCGGGTTGCGATCCACAAGCGGGAGCATTCGTCATCTGAAGATGGTGAATGCTATCGCACTCAAGCTACCAAAATATTGTATTTTCGGAGCTTGGTGAATTCTGTCCCCATACTAGTGTATGGGGACAGCGGGCCATTCCAGTGAGAGGAAGGTAAGCAGGAGATATCTGTGATACTAGTGTATGGGGACAGCGGGCCATTCCACCAGAGGAAGGTAAGTAGGAGATATCTGTGATACTAGTGTATGAGGACAGCGGGCCATTCCGCCAGAGGAAGGTAAGTAGGAGATATATGTGATACTAGTGTATGGGGACAGCGGGCCATTCCAGTGAGAGGAAGGTAAGCAGGAGATATCTGTGATACTAGTGTATGGGGACAGCGGGCCATGCCGGGAGAGAAAGGTAAGCAGGAGATATCTGTGATACTAGTGTATGGGGAAAGCGGGCCATTCCAGTGAGAGGAAGGTAAGCAGGAGATATCTGTGATACTAGTGTATGGGGACAGCGGGTCATTCCTGTGAGAGGAAGGTAAGCAGGAGATATCTGTGATACTAGTGTATGGGGACAGCGGGCCATTCCGCCAGAGGAAGGTAAGCAGGAGATATCTGTGATACTAGTGAATGGGGACAACGAGCCATTCCGCTAGAGGAAGGTAAGTAGGAGATATCTTGGATACTACTGTATATGGACAGCGGACCATTCTGCCAGAGGAAGGTAAGCGGGAGATATCTGTGATACTAGTGTATGGGGACAGCGGGCCATTCCAGTGAGAGGAAGGTAAGCAGGAGATATCTGTGATACTAGTGTATGGGGACAGCGGGCCATTCCAGTGAGAGGAAGGTAAGTAGGAGATATCTGTGATACTAGTGTATGGGGACAGCGGGCTGTTAAATTTGTAAATAAACCTTTTAATATATTCCTTCCTATAAACCTCTAAGATTCACCTGCCTAGAACCTCTAAGACAAAACCCTGCCTAAAAAGCTCTAAGACAAAACCTGTCTATAAACCTCTAAACACAACGCTAATTGCGTACGCAGTATGACCGCAAATAAAGACAGGAGTGGAATCTTGTGGTTCCAATGCACAAGTATTATTCAGGTAAAAGTACAGTCAGTTACACACAATCTATACATACATAATTTAGGCGTAAAAGGAAATAATATAGACCAAGTACGGTTATACATACGCTGCGCCTCTGGACCCAGAGATAGACTTCTGACTAGATATCCTCAGTTCACCCAAAATTCAGCATGAGCTGGCAAACCAGTGTTTGGACACATGTATTTATTCCTCCCCAGACTGAAACAGGACAAATGGGAAACTTCCTGCTGATCTCATTGGTTCCCAGAGGAGGAGCATATGTAACGACACATTTAACAGGTTGTTTCAAATAGACTTTCCCTGCCTCTAACAGCCGGGGTCTTTCTGGTAACGCCTCCTGTAACATTCCATCAACTAAAACATTTTGTTGCTTATAAGTTCTGCGATCCGTAACTTGAGTTTGCATGATGCGATCTCTCCACCGATAACACCGGGATTCTGTAAAAAGCGTATGCATCAGAACGAGACCAAACATACCTTGCTTATCATGTATAATACCTTAGATATCAAAAACCTCTATTTCTTAGCATTTAAACTAACTTAACCAACTTGAATCATACATTTTGATGCTTATGGAACCTTATGTGCGAATATGTAGTGTGTGGGTATTCGGGGTTTGATATAAGGACGCTAGTTATTAATGCATAGGCAAACGCAGGGGGGGGGGGGTTCTGGTTGCCTGGAAACCCCCCTTCCAAGCCAACACCATGATGACTACAATAGAAATAGCATATAATACTAAAGTTGCATTTTTTTAAGATTCCCTCAGTGTCACAAATTAAATAATTAGCACCACCTGTTGATCTGTTAAAATGTCTGAGCCAGTAAAAATACACCTGTGCACCAACTAGGAGATCTGGAAAACATGCACTGCTAGGGGTGCACTGATATAGACCATCGATAGGGTTAATTAGTAATACTGTATAATAATGAACTAGCCAGTACATAAAGAGACCAATCTGTAAATATATGTCCAGGGCAGTGCTAAGTTCTTTTGCTGCTCCCCCAGATTCCCGAACTTGCTGAAATTATCTGGAATGGAGCTCACATCTGAAATAAAAACATTCAGCTCAGGCAGGATGGCCCTACATATGCATATAATGGAATAATGTGATTGTTGGTCCTGTATATCTCAGAATTATTACATACATTATACTTCGTATGATGTATATTATAGCTGGTTATTTGCTGATTATGCCCTCTTCGTGGACTGGCCACACTTGCTTTAAATTCAAGCATTTGGAAACCCCCCTCTAGAAATCCTGCGTTTGCCACTGTAATGGGTGAGATTTAAGTGCATAAGCTCTCATACACGAAGTGAACATCCAGCAGTGTGGATGGCTGAGGGTTGTAATTCTACATGCCCTCTGTCAGCAGGCCCCCACCTGCTGTGTTCAAAGGAAAACAAAACCTCTTTTGTTCTCACAGACTCTTGTGTGAAGTGCAAATGTATTATCACCTCAAACTGTGGGATTTGGAGCCATATTCAGGCAAATCCAATTGTGTAGATATTATATTACAATTGCCACAACTATACTTTATCTGCATCCAGGGATTCCCAATTTGTATGTAAAAATACCCATTGTCTCTTCTTATTTACTTCTACTCAGACAGCTGGTTTTTCCCGTTGCCCTTGGTAGGTTAACAAAAACATTGCCATCTGTTCTTAGCTCCTGGGTTATAACTTGAATTAATGCTGACCACACAAAATGGTGTCTTGCGATCTCATTTCCAACATGGAGTCTTGCGGCCATTCGCAAGATGGCGTCGCTGCGATTAAATTTTAAACTGAACTTGTCTCACTCAATTATTCAGCTTCGACAGGGCCATTCCGTCAGAGGAAGGTAAGCAGGAGATATCTGTGATACTAGTGTATGGGGACAGCGGGCCATTCCGCCAGAGGAAGGTAAGCAGGAGATATCTGTGATACTAGTGTATGGGGACAGCGGGCCATTCCGCCAGAGGAAGGTAAGAAGGAGATATCTGTGATATCTCCTGCTTTATCTTTTTAATGAGTGGCCTGATAACTTCATTTTTACAATTGCAAAAATGTTCATTTTCACCTGCTTTTGTAAAAATTAAGTGATGATGAATAGGCCCCATAATGATTATCGGAAATGTTGCTGTTGCAAATTAATCGATCAGGTTATTGCCTATAGATTGTGATTATCTTTAAAGTACTTGCTGTCTCCTAATCGAATCCTATACTTTTTACTCTATAAATATTCCCAGTTTATACGCAGTCTGAAAACACACAAGATCCGTCTGCAAAACTCACTTGAGTTTCTCTCTGCATCAGCCCCATAATTGTTATACCCAAATATGATGGAGATCACTGTGATTGTGTAAACTATAAGCTAATATTGATAAGGCCACTTACACTTATTAACTCTGATCTTAGCTTCCCATGTAAGTACATTTTTGGATGACAATATAGAAAGGGACATATCATGTGTCTGACTACACTACGATCTAAGATCTAAACTAGGGGTGGGCAATAAGCACCCCCCAGCTGTTGAACTACACATCCCAGCATGTTGCCACAGTTTTGCTATTTGGCCATGCTAAAACTTTTACAAGGCATGCTGGGATTTATAGTTCAACAGCATCAGGCGGGACGCTTATTGCCCACCCCTGATTTATTTTTCTAATCTGTTTGGTCCAATCTAATTGGATGGGTTTCAGAGCAGACGTGTCTATTTTTAGATGTAAATACTACCTTGATACTGTCTCATGGAACTATCTTTATATTTTAATGTCGCTTTCAATTTTATAATGTGTTGTTGTTATATTCTTTTTACACTTAATCAAAATTTTTACATTACTTTCCATTATCTATAGTTGCTGTAAAAGGCTATGATTTGGATAAACTTAGGATCACAAAGATGGCCCTCTCTCTGCCATTTTATCTTTGCAGTGGAATCCTTGGTAGCAGTCACCCGTGGCAACAAACACATCATCGATAGGGAAAGGTAAACATGAATATTTATTATTTGTGGGTGACATCGCCTAAATAGATGAAAATCGGATGCATTAAACCATTTATTCTTGACAAAATTGATGGAATTGATAAATAAAATTAAATATACCCCAAGTTTGAAGCTCTCAAAAGTAACAGCTGACTCACAAGTTTCCTTAGTAGAAATGATTCTCTCAATATAATATATACTTTACCAAAACCTAGATAATTCCACATGATGACTCCTCATTAGCTGCCCTCTCCTATAGGGGCTTCTCCTTCTCCCACACCCCCAGGCCTGAAGGCCACCATTGTGGTAGAGCTGGTATTCTGCTATTCCCCAGCTGCATCTTCCGGGATATTCCCCTCAAGCCCTCTCTTCCCTTTTTCTCCTTTAAGATCCAATCGCCCACCTCTTCCATCCTGTCCACTTTCAAGTAGCATCCATCTACCGACCACCTGGTTCCGCCTCCCCCCCCACGTACTCACCTCTAACTTTCCCTCGCTCATCCATGGAGACTTTAATAATTGATGACTCCACCAACCCTAATGCCTCCTAAATTTCTCACCCTCTCTTCCTAATTTGGAATCTCTCAATGGACCCCTTCCAATAACAGCAACTACTTCCTTGACTTGGTCTTCACAAGAAAAATGTCCCACAATGGCACAAACACAAATATAAGGATTATAAATCAAGTACAGTTCAAGTAAAAAATTAAATATTGTAAAGTTCCTTACTCTTTTCAGGTACTTGGAATAAACTGCAATAATCTATCCTTCTTTTTTGTGCCAAAATGAGTTTAGAATTTTTCTCTTTTTCAGCATACAATTTTCATATAATGCGTCCTTCAACCTCTCAAATGCATTAGATGAATGACTGTGCAGTCCGAAACGCGTTAAATAGATAAATTCTGTATGGACTGAGGTCTATGGGGCAGATGTACTAAGCTCTGGAGAGTGATAAAGTGGAGAGTGATAAACTACCAACAAATCGGCTCCTGTCATTTTTCAAACACAGCCTGTAACATGACAGTTAGGAGCTGAGTGGCTGGTAGTTTATCACTTTCCAATTTATCAATTTCCAGAGCTTAGTACATCTCCCCTTGAAGAGAGCCTGCTGCTCTGTGACCTGAGTTATCTACTGACGCACAGCAATGTGGAGAGATAAAACTTCACAGAGCACAATCCAATCGGGTGTGGATCATTAGGTCTACATTGTTTATATAGACAATGTTTGGGTAGACAATGGAAGATAGACAGGCAAAAGGTCGACAGGGTCTGAAGGTAGACACACTAAAGGTTGACTAGTAAGGTCGACAGGGTCTGAAGGTTGACACACTAAAAGTCAACTAGTAACAAGGTCAACAAGTAACAAGGTCGACGGGTACTGAAGGTCGACATGGTCATTAGGTCGACACTCATGTGGTCGACATGCAAATGGTCGACAGAAGTTTTTTGTTTTAGCCCTAACCTTAACACTAACCCTTCTCTTGGTGCTTAACCCTAACCCCCAAACCCTAACCCTAATCATCGGGGTAAGGGTTTTAAGTGCCTAACCCTAACCATTGGGGTAAGTGCTTAACCCTAACCATCAGGGTAATTGCCTAACCCTTACTGTCTGGGTTAGTGCCTAACCCTAACCCTCCGGTAAGTGCCTAACCCTAACGACCATTTGCATGTTTACCTAATGACCATGTCAACCTACAGTACCTCTCGACCTTGTTACTAGTCAACCTTTAGTGTGTCGACCTTCAGACCCTGTCGACCTATTGCCTGTCTATCTTCCATTGTCTACCCAAACATTGTCTATCTAGATAATGTAGACCTAATGACCGGATACCAATCCAATCTCACTGTTGTACATTAGTGTGTCTTCAGTTCTAAGTGGTCAAGAACTAGATCAGAGGCCAAAGGCCATCACAGGTAAATGGAGGTACCATTTAGTGGAAGCCAGGCAAAGCATTGATTGATTCACTGTCTGTGAATGCGTTTGAGCACTGAAAACTTGCCATTTGCAGGCATTCTGTATAATGGGGATTTCTTTAAAAAAAATATTTCACAAGTAGAATTAATAAGCAAAATAATTTATTGTATTTTCGTTATCAATTTCATGTATCAAAATGACTGCAAAATTTTATACTAAAGGAAAAATGTTTTCAAAATGAAGCTTCATTGGACCATCTTAAATGACCACCTTTAGTAGATGTTGAAGTACTATGACTGGCCGCAGCACTAGTAATGGGTTGCTGCTCCTGCTCTTCTATCAACTGATCTGATATTTACTAAAGTGAGACTTTTTAGAAGTGGAGATGTTGCCCATAGCATCCAGTCAGATTCTAGCTATTATCTTCTAGAAGGTGCTAGTTAACTGTTAAGTAGAATCTGATTGGTTGCTATGGGGAACATCTAAATTTCAGGGACTGTTACCTTTACAATGCAGTTTTTTTACACCAGCTAAGAAAATAATTTTTTACTCTTGAGATTTGTTTTGGGGTGCAGATGATGGGGAGGGGTGGACCACCACATACCGTTGCTTACACTGGAAGGAAAACAGACCCAAGCTTTTTTGCAGTAATTTCTTTTTTTCTACACAAACACTGTCAATTGTTTTCATACACTAGGAAGAACAGGTCTCCTTTTTGAGAATTGTTTTTGGGTTAAGATGATGGGGGACACCACTGCACACACTGTCGCTTACACTAGGAAAACACACTATGCAAATGATTTTGCACTCATTTCTTTGTTATTCATACACAACACTGGCAATTATTTTTACACACTTTAAGGAACAGGTCTTTGTAAAAATTGTTTTGGGGTGCAGATGATGGGTAGACCCCACCGCACGCACTCGCTTACACTGGAAGAATAACAAACTATGCAAATTTTTTTGCACTAATGTCTTTTTCTTTTATACGTAAACAACACTGGAAATAGTTTTCACAGTGACGTCACTTACCTTAATTGCACCCGGTGGGGTGATCATTCTGGGGTCCAGAGGTGCGGAGGTGGAAGGGGGTGTGGCTTCATCCTGTTAAGCCACGCCCACTTGTTTGGCAACCTTGTGGACGTGACGCGCCCCCCCGTTTACTGCAGTCAATGGGCAGGGGAGAGGCTAGGGGCTGCTGTGCTGCTCCGCTGAGTAAGCCCAACTCAGCGCAGCAGCAGCTGCTGGACAGCAAACAGCCTTTCCCCTGCATCTCACGAGTGTGACTGCTTGGTGACACCATCCAAGGGGGTGACACCAAAATAGCAGAGCAGCTATTTTAGTGTCAACCCCTCGGATGGTGTCACATGGTGTGGCCCGCACTCTGCTTGTGACACCAGTGAGTTTTTACGCACTAGGAGGTACAGGTCTCTGTGAGAATTGCTTTTGGGGTGCACACAGAATAGTAATATACGCTGCATCACTCGTCTGAACACACTCTTCTTGAAATACACAATATCATTTTTAAATTCAAACAGAAAAGGCTGCAGTTTTTTTTGCTTTAGACATATATAACCGGGAAAAAACTCAAAACAAAGAGGTTTCCTTGGGGTGCAGCAGCCTCAGACACAGTAGAGGATTTTTTGGGCAGATAAACTATATACAGCGGGTAAAATAAGTATTGAACACATCAACATTTTTCTCAGTAAATATATTTGTAATGGGGCTATTGTAATGAAATGTTCACCAAATGTCAGCAGCAACCCATGTAATCCACACATGCAAAGAAATCAATCCATGGATGTCCATAAACTAACGTGTAATAATGTGAAATGACATAGGGAAAAAGTATTGAAAACATGAAGAAAGCCAGGGCCGTAGCTAGGATAGTGCGGCCGGTGCCAACGCACAGGGCACCACAGGTCAGGGGGCGCTGTTTGGGCCTGTCAAATTTCTGTTTAGCATAATTTTCACTTGTAGCTTCTTCTTATTTCATCCCCAGCATCTCCTGGCCTCTCCTATCTCTTCCCTGGCCCTTCCCCATGAAGCCATGGCCCTTTTTTGGGTGCATTATGTCCCTTTGAAAAATGAGGGAGGCGCCAATGCGCTTTCTGGCACAGGGCGCCAAAAAGTCTAGTTACGGCTCTGAAGAAAGGGAGGTTCAAAGAGGCACGTAAAGTCAAGACATCAGCTGAAATCTATCAGTAATTAGAAAACAATCCTGCCCTTTGTCAATGCAGATTAATATAAGCTGGTTCACTCCCAACTGATGGCCTATAAAAAGGTGTCTTATTACCAAGGTGTCACACAAGAAACATCTCATGATGGGTAAAAGCAAAGAGCTCTCTCAAGACCTTCGCAACCTTATTGCTGCAAAACATACTGATGGCATTGGTTACAGAAGGATTCTAAACGTCTGAATGTTCCAGTGAGCACTGTTGGGGCCATAATCTGGAAGTGGAAATATCATAATTTCACCATATACCGGCCACGACCAGGTGCTCCTTGCAAGATTTCTGACAGGAGTGAAAATAATTATCAGAAGAGGTGCCCAAGAGCCAAGGTTCAGAAAGCTTCAGAAAGACCTGGAATTAGCAGGTACAATTGTTTCAAAGAAAACAATAAGTAATGCACTGAACCGCCATGGCCTGTATGCACTCATGGGCTGTTGTTGACATTTCATTACAATAGCCCCATTACAAATATATTTACTGAGAAAAATGTTGATGTGTTCAATACTTATTTTACCCGCTGTATATACCATATATATATATATATATATATATATATATATATATATATATATTGTCGAAGCTGGATAATTGGCTGAGACAAGATCAGCTTAAAATTAGATCGAAATGACGCCGTCTTGCGAATGGCCGCCCAGCGCCATTTTAAGTTACAATTCACGAGCTCAGTACATATGGCAATGTTTTAATAATCCTTTCAGAAACCACAACCTTGCATAAAAAATACCATAACAAACACAGTATTCACGCAGAGTCTAGAAAAACAGCTTCCTGAGAAAAGTAATTAGAAAAGACAATATACCAGGAACTGTGGGTGTTTTTGCATGTAAAGGGAGAGACCCCACATGTGGACAGGTGTAGCTGTGGCAATTGTAATATGGCCCAGACACTTGCATTTGACTGAATGAACAATGGTAAGAAATCTGCTTGAAAAGAACTGACACAGGTATCCTAATTAGGCAGAAGAAAGCTTTTAGACTCACTCTCAGACAGGATGGCACCAGCAATCAGTGGGGGGTCTCCACCCTTTTTGAGAGTGAAGCTCACTGCCCATAACACATTGCATTGCAGTTTAAAAATGTTAGTAAGGAGTGTATATATATATATATATATATATATTAAATCCATCATAAATAGAATCACATGCATAAACACCGCACATTATGCACAGTTGCGCTGTTAACATGTCGCACATTAGCGAATGAACACTGTTTATTAGCTTCATGCGTATTCATCTGCCCCAAGTTAACTAGCATCTTTTTCCAAACCCCTAATACTTACACACTGCACATTCACGTAAAAGGTTCCATAGCTTCAAAGTATAAGATTCAAGTTTTATCCATTTATTACTAATGCTGTGAAATAAAAGATTATTTGGTATCTTAGGTTTAGTACATGATAAGCAAACAGTGTTTGGTGTTGTACTGATCGACTCTTTCTCAGCAGCTTTCCGGTATCATCGGTGAGAAGATCGCAACATGCATTCTCAACTTATGAACAATAGAGAGTTAAAACACTAAAATGTACTTTGTAAAATTAACAGCTTAGATTTGCATGCAGGGGGAATAGAGGAGACAATAGGCTGTCGGAGGCTGATCTGTGTCCATTTGAATCGACCTGTTAAATGTCCTGTAACAGAAGCACCGTGATGGAGAACCAATGGGATCGCAACAAACCTCTCTATTGTATTGTCTATTTCTGTAAGGGTATATATATATGTCTGTTCTGACCCCAGTCTTCAGTCTTCATGCTGATGCTGTTGATGGAGGTTTCTTGTTGATACCAGAATCTGTTCCCAGAGCGCATGCGTATGTATAACTATACCTTGGGTCTGTATAATTTCTTTGCGCTAAATTGTACTTAGATCACAGCGTGTAACTATCTGTACTTTGCTTGAATAATACTTTGTGCTTTGGAAACACATGTTCAAGGTCTGAAGCCTTTATTTTACTGTATGACTGCGTACGCAAATAGCGTCAATTTTAGAAGGTATAGGCAGGTTTTTAGAAGGTATAGGCAGGAGCGTATAGGGGTTTAAATTCAGAATCCTTAATATATATATATATATATATATATATATATATATGTATATATATATATATATATATATATATAGATATACACCAAATGAACCCTTACATCGCGCTTGCACTGGTTCAGCTGCACCAATTAGGTGGACCTCTGCTAGTAGAGGACCTAAAAATAGAAATGGAAAAGAGGGTCATCGCTTTGAAAAACCTGCACCTACCACATGAGAGGTCCACCTAAGAGCTCACACCCGTAAGGGGGTAGGTGGCAGATAACATCTATCCTTCTGTACTGGGGCAGGTTTACTAAAAGTTGTTTGATGCTATTTATGTATTGATTTGTATTGTAAATTGTTTTATATATTTTTACCTCTGTTGATATACTAATAATAAAATATTCAGGTATAAGAATTATGGGCTGCCATAGGGCTTTTATTTTATGAATAATATCCAAACATAAGCAAATGGTGATTGAAGAGTAACTAGAAGGTTGTGTTTGACCAACAGCTAATATTGCAATAAATTCCCCTAAGTGGCGGAAATTTCTCCTATTCAATTAATATTCAAAGTTCTAGTGCACCAAAGTTACCCCCTCTATATATATTCATTTAGAGGGGCACTCTTGGATCAGAAGATGTAAATGCCGGGGTGCCTTCCTTTAAATGGGATACAACAAGCAGATGTCCGTAACAAAGGACTAGGCGGCACTCACACGGACTTCAAGTAGTCCAATAACATGAGTTTATTGCCAACGTTTCAAGGCCACGCAGGCCTTTTCGTCAGGGTGAAAGAAGTGCATACAGTAAATGTGCTTACCTTATATAAGGGGATGTAATCCCAGAAATGACCAAGGGATCCTCCGTCTCTCGCCGCTGGAGCGGGTTTCGCGTGTGACGTCATCAAAGAGAGCAAAATGGCACAGCTGTGCTGGGAGATTGCCAAGGAAACCAAGTTACAGAATCAAATGGTGCTGTAACTACAGCATCCGGCTACCGGGGTGAGAGAGAGAGAAGCGCTGGCCTGTAAATGTTAAAACAGTGACAAGTTGAAAAGTATATATAAGCTTACATGTACAATAAATATATAAAACAATAATACAATGAAATAAACATAATATAACAGACCAAGAAACCTATTGCTGCTGACATACAAAAATAACAATGATGAAAGGAGACAAGAAAAACAGGGACAGAAAAAAACATGGTAATGCTAGGATAGGGTAAATGTATATATCCAGACATATATGATATACTGGAACACAATGTCTTATATTTTTAAGTGGTCTAACCAACAAAGTAATGTTATAAAATGAATGCACTCCACGTAGTTTTATAATTTAACCCTCTAGGGTGTATGGTGTCTAAGGTGTGAATCCATCTGGATTCTATTTGGAGTAACCTACCAAGCAGTGGGACATTGTCAATAATTTGTAGGGCAAGGTGGCTAGAGAATGCCTGGCTTCTTTGAAATGACGGGCTACTGGTTGATCTGAATCTTTCCCCGCAATAGCTGTTCTAATGGTCGATCGGTGCATAGCCATCCGTTCTTTAAACATGCGTGTGGTTTGGTCCACATAACTTAAACCGCATGGGCATATTGATTAAATAGACTACATATCTAGATGAGCACGTAAGTACATGATTGATTTTGTACTTTTTACCTGAGTGGGGATGATGGAAACTGGATATTGTCTCTAAGTAGCTACATGTAACACAGGAATTATACTTATAACACCCTGATTTATTTTTATAATAGGTGTTAGTGCTTTTTTGTAAAAGTGGGGTAATGTCAGTTTTGACTAACATATCTCTAAGGTTGCGCCTTCTTCTATAGCTAATAAGGGGTTTACTGTTGTGAAGCACTGGAAGGTCTTTGTCAGAAGAAATAATGGGCCATAAAGATTTAGTGGCTTTAGAGATGGTCGGGCTAGCAAGAGTAAACTCAGTTACACATGGAACCTCAGCCTTGAGTGGTTGTTTTTTTCGGGATGTTAGAAGAGATTCTCTAGACAAAGTCATCACTTCTGCTTTTTGTTTCAAAAGGTGGTGCATATTATATCCCCGCTGGATGAATTTTTGCACTATTCTGTCAATTTGTGATTCGACCTCACGGGTGTCACTCGCACTTTATTACGGACATCTGCTTGCTATATATATATATATATATATATATATATATATATATATATATATATATATTATACATATACTGTATATACACACACACAGTGGTGGCCAAAATTGCTGACACTTTTTGAAATTGTAATGTTTTTCACCTTCGATTGCTTATAAAAACTGTTACACTTCATGAAGTGCAATGATTTATATATCAAATGAAAGGAAATTTAATGCTGAATTCAACACAATAAACAGAGGTCAAATATTTGCATTACAAGGGAAGTTATGCAGTGAAAACAACACTTATGGTGAAAATCCCTGTGTACTTATGATGTTACTGTCCTATCAGTATTTTGTTGGGTATCCTTTATTTTTCAAGACAGCAGCACAGCGACATGGCATTGAGCCAACCAATGTTTGGAGCTCTTCCTTCTTTATTATGTGGTGCCTTGAGAAAATTATAGCCTCAATTAATTGTCTTTTATTGGATGGATGCCTCAGATGTACCGTTTTTTTCAAACGGAACCACAAATGTTCTATGGGGTTCAGGTCTGGTCTGTTTCCTGACCATCCCAGCACCTGTATGTCATTCTCCGTGAACCACTGTTGGCATATCCATGCAGTGTGGCAGGGAGCAAAATCCTGCTGGAAAAAAAATGGGGCATTATCTGGACAAAGATCCCTGATAGAAGGTAGAAGTTTTGGTTGTAGGATGGTGTCAATGTACTTTCTGCTGTTCAGTGTGCCATCTATGACATAAAGGCGGCCTACAGCATCTGCTGTCATACATGCCTAGATCATAACACTTGTAGGATTCTTTGTTGTCGCTTGAATGAAATCTGGAAGTACCTCTTCCCCGATGTGACGTCTCACATATTTTCCCCCATCACTACCAAATATCGATATCTTAGTTTTGTCACTCCATATCACTTGTTTCCACTGACCTTCTGTCCATGCAATGTGTTCTTTTGCCCACTGTATTCGTTTCTGCTGCTGCTTTTTATTCAGCAATTGCTTTTTTCAGGGAATCCTACCTTTTAGGTCAACCTCCGTTAGTCTTCTCCATACTGTTCTTGCAAAAACACCAGTTGCACCCAGGTCACTGCTAATGGCCGCAGATGACATCCATCTGTCCCTGACGCAAATTCATTTTATTCTCCTATTATCAACAGCTGTTGTGCATGTTTTCCGGCCTTTTCCTTCTTTGTTTTGTATAGATTGTGGATCTCTTCCTGGGTGACCAGTCACCACTTTGCCTGGATGACATTGTTGTATTTATTTTTTACACCATCAATAGCACTAAACAATACACACAAACATCCAACCGTAATTGCACTTCAGTAACCAACTTTATTCTGCAAAATGAAACAGCCAAACTGACATTTCCCACCTCTGAACATGACCTTGCACCTGCTCATAAACCACAGCTGATTGGTCCTCAGAACGACAATTCCGATTGGCTGGTACGGTAGTAGCTGTTACTACAATCCGCTTCTTGAATCTCAAGCATCTGTTCTTCTTTGTCTGACTGAAAGTAGCATAACTTCCCTTGTAATGCAAATATTTGACCTCTGTTTATTGTGTTGAATTCAGCATTAAATTTCCTTTCATTTGATATATGAATCATTGCACTGTGTGAAGGGAAACAGTTTTTATAAGCTTGCAAAGTTGAAAAACATTCAAATTTCAAAATGTGTCCGCAATTTTGGCCACCAGTGTGTGTATGTGTATATATATATATATATATATATATATATCTAATCTATATTAGTATTCTGCAGTGATAGATTATGCTGGGCTGCTGTGATGTAAAAGGGGGGGGCAGCGCCGGACACGGGCTGCCGCCTGCCCCCTCCAGCTAGCCCGTGTAATTAGTACCTACCCCCCACCTCTCTCCGTGCCCCTGTGTGTGGGTGCAGACGCCTGAGTAACCCTATCCCTTTCCACCAGGCACTTACTCCAGCTACTACTTAAAAATCTATTTGAACTCCTACCTACTCCATCTAGTCCTAATGGCACCCTGTTGGCATTGTTTTATATAGAGTGCTCCGACTCACAGTCCCACTCCCTCTCCCTCCGCTCTTCTGTGTGAAATGGTGATGATCATGAGGGAGGGACTTTCCTATGTAATCCAAAACACACGAGATTCGACGCCGTGCAGATGATGTTTTGCCTCGTTTTGGGACCCAAACTTGGAGGGAAGACCAGAATCGGGACTTGGAAACACTCGTAACCTCTAAGTTCGGGTGTGTTTGGTTTCCAGGGAAATCAAACCTCTCATCTCTATTGACTGCACCAATATGTACATACCCTGACTCTACTGACTGCACCAATATGTACATACCCTGACTCTACTGACTGCATCAATATGTACATACCCTGACTCTACTCACTGCACCAATATGTACATACAATGACTCTACTGACTGCACCAATATGTACATACCCTGACTCTACTGACTGCACCAATATGTACATACCATGACTCTACTGACTGCACCAATATGTACATACCCTGACTCTACTGACTGCACCAATATGTACATACCCTGACTCTACTGACTGCGCCAATATGTACATACCCTGACTCTTCTGACTGCGCCAATATGTACATACCCTGACTCTACTGACTGCACCAATATGTACATACCCTGACTCTACTGACTGCACCAATATGTACATACCCTGACTCTACTCACTGCACCAATATGTACATACCCTGACTCTACTGACTGCACCAATATGTACATACAATGACTGTACTGACTGCACCAATATGTACATACACTGACTCTACTGACTGCACCAATATGTACATACCCTGACTGTACTGACTGCACCAATATGTACATACCCTGACTCTTCTGACTGCGCCAATATGTACATACCCTGACTCTTCTGACTGCGCCAATATGTACATACCCTGACTCTACTGACTGCACCAATATGTACATACCCTGACTCTACTGACTGCACCAATATGTACATACCCTGACTCTACTCACTGCACCAATATGTACATACCCTGACTCTACTGACTGCACCAATATGTACATACAATGACTCTACTGACTGCGCCAATATGTACATACCCTGACTCTTCTGACTGCGCCAATATGTACATACCCTGACTCTACTGACTGCGCCAATATGTACATACCCTGACTCTACTCACTGCACCAATATGTACATACCCTGACTCTACTGACTGCACCAATATGTACATACCCTGACTCTACTGACTGCACCAATATGTACATACAATGACTGTACTGACTGCACCAATATGTACATACACTGACTCTACTGACTGCACCAATATGTACATACCCTGACTGTACTGACTGCACCAATATGTACATACCCTGACTCTACTGACTGCACCAATATGTACATACTCTGCTGACTGCACCAATATGTACATACCCTGACTCTACTGACTGCACCAATATGTACATACACTGACTCTACTGACTGCGCCAATATGTACATACACTGACTCTACTGACTGCACCAATATGTACATAAACTGACTCTACTGACTGCGCCAATATGTACATACCCTGACTCTTCTGACTGCACCAATATGTACATACCCTGACTCTACTGACTGCACCAATATGTACATACTCTGACTCTACTGACTGCACCAATATGTACATACACTGACTCTACTCACTGCACCAATATGTTCATACACTGACTTTACTGACTGCGCCAATATGTACATACACTGACTCTACTGACTGCACCAATATGTACATACACTGACTCTACTGACTGCACCAATATGTACATACCCTGACTACTGACTGCACCAAGATGTTGTGATACTTGGATTTAATTAGTTCGGTAGACTGGGGTCAGTGGTGCAGTGAGTAGGTGCAGAATTAGAGTCCACACGTAGCATTCCAGTTAAATAAGCATAAGTGCTGCTTTACTTCCAGCATGTGAAATCAGGAAACAGAAAAATAATAAACAAACCTAGCCCTTGTTTAGGACACTAACTCACTTCTTGAACCTTCTCTACAGAAGCAGCTACTCTGCATGAAAGTCTCTCACAGTCTCTGAGATTGGTGGTCCTTCTTGCCACATGCAGGAGTGGACAGTGGCCTCCTGGCCTGGTATAGCTTCCTTAGCTTGCTGGCTGCTGTCTCTCACAGTCTGGCCTGCTTACTTGCAGTACCATAGCTCAGTCCCAGCATTTGTTAGCCTTCCCTGTATCTCACAGGTCTATGTTCTGGCCTCCTGGCCCTCACTGGCTCGCTAGCACAGTGAGCTCTGTCTGACTGGTCTGCCTCAGTCGTCCCTGGACTGCATTCCCTTGGCAGCCATTAGGCATCTTCCCACAATGCCTTTCTAAAGCTCTTATCCACTTTTCCAAGACAGACTTTTAGGGAATTTCCCAACTTTGATACAACTATTTTAGACGCTGCCACTTTTAATACACATTGCAACTCCAGTTCTTTGGTATTCCTCTCCGCTTGGAATCTTTGCAACTGGTCCTGTGTACTTAGCAGACACTTTTCAAGCTGCAGCTTAGGGGGCACTAGGAGCGATCTGCCAGAACGAGATCTGCACATGTGCAGTGCGGCATATTCTCATGCACAGATCTCACACCATCGGAAATGTACATAAACCATCTGGTTTGCGAACATCTCTGTATTAGGCCCATAGTTAAAGAACCAAGTTTGTCATATATATACCCATGGAATCTGATGTAGAGGAAGGAGCCGATGTCATCTTACGATCATGCAAAACTATTTGTCAGAACATTATTGATACCTGAATACTCCATAACATGCATTTTTTATGGTGCCCTCGTCCACAGCAATAATTACCCATATGTTGAAAAAAAAAAAAGAAGATCATCAAAGTGTTTGAATGCTGTTACCCCATTCATGTGAGTGGGTGTGGAGTGGAATTCCCACTGTAAACTTAGAGTCCTTTGTCTGACTCACGTTCTTGACTTTGGTTTACATAACCCTGAAATGAGCTGTTACAGTATGTACGGTATTTTATGAATAAGACAAAGGAAAAAAATTCACACGTTTAACACAATAATCTCACATTGCAACAATAAAGTATATATCTACTTAAAGTGCACGTACAGTATAGGCAGCACAGGGGTTAAAGTGGGCCGGAACTTAGGGCCTGATTCAGACCCGCTCGTAAGCGGATCGATGGTCCCCCACTGCGCATGCGCACACCGGAGCCGGCTCCGGCGTGCGCATGCGCGAGACCCGGCCAGCGATGGGAGCTCCGTTCCTATGGGTCTCGCACCAAAACAGGACGGCTGTTGATTATGATTGACAGCTCTCCCCGTTTTGGAGGCAGGCAGGGGGGTGGCTACACAAACGGAGGCGTTCCCGAAGGAACACCTGCCGTTTGTGGGAGGCACCACTGACATCACCACTAAATAGAGCCGGAAGCTCACTGGGGCTTGCGGGAATGAGACCCTGCCACAAGGGTCTCGTCGCAAGCCCCGATGGTTGCTATGGTCGCGACCATCACCTGGCCACTCGCAAAAGCTGTGGGTGGCAATCCACAGCTATGCGAGCGGCCAGGAGGCCGAAACAAACAAACAAAAAAACCGCCCTGATTCAGAGCTCTGAATCAGGCCCCGAGTTCCGTCACTTCTATTTGGAGACGGAACCAGTTCTGCCTCCTCTGACCCACCTAACCCCGGCGCTGTTGGGCATTTGCGGGACACTCGCTGAGATTTTGTTACCAGTGGGCGCCCGGCTCCCTCCCCGCAACACCAGCTGGAGGCTGGATCTCACACCTGAGCTCCGGTTTCTGGTTCCTGCAGTGTGCAGTGCACTATGGGAGAGGCATCATGACATCTCTCCAATAGTTCAGAGGAGCAGCCAGGTGGACCAGACGGCAGCGGATGCGGGACCGTGGCTTTAGGGAAGTATTAGGGTTATTTTTTGTGTAAGCGGCTTCACTAAAGGGGGCACTACTACTGGGGGCATTACTCATGGGACATTACTACTGGGGGCATTACTCAGGGTGTACTACTACTGGGGGCACTACTATTGGGGGCATTACTCAGGGGACATTACTATTGGGGGCATTACTACAAGGGGCATTACTCTTGGGGGCACTATTACAGGGGGATTACTAATGGGGGCATTGCATAGGGGGCACCACTCCCGGGGGCTCTGCATAAAGGGCACTACCACTGTGGGCACTGCATAAGGGGTGCTAACACTACTGAGGGCACAGCATAAGGGGCACCACTACTGAGGGCACTGTAAGGGGTACCACTACAGTGGGCATTGCATAAGGGGCACTACCACTACTGGGGGCACTGCATAAGGGGCACCACTACTGAGGGCACTGCATAAAGGCACCACTACAGTGGGCATTGCATAAGGGGCATCACTACAGTGGGCATTATGTGTAAGGGGCACTACTACTGTGGGCATTGTGTATAAGTGATGAAATCTGGGCATTGTGCAAAAGGGGCACTTCTGTGTGTCATACGTGAATAAAGGACACTACTATGTGGTATAATGTGAAATAAGATTGGGCATCTGTGTGGCGTAATTTGAATTGCGAATACTATTGTGTGACCACACCCCTTTTCTTTTGAGACCATGCACCTTTGTTCAGGCGCGTTCTGTCCCTTTATTGAAAAAGCACTGAGGGGGGCGCGGTGAGTTCCACCACTTCTCTAGGACCACTTTAAGCACTGAGGCAGTGTTTGACAATAATATATGTGAAAGCTGTGTCAGGGTCGTATGTATAACGCACCAACCAAAGGCAGCTGACTCAGGCAGCAAGTTTTGGGGGTCAATAAAATGCTAAGAGAATGAACTTATTAAATGTATTCTTAATATAACAATATCTGTCTTCCAAAGTGTGTACAACTGATGTACAAATGTCTATGGTAGTTTTCAAAGGAGTGCCAGATGTTACCGCTAGGCTAAGACTTTTGGTGGGTTTTCATTTGCCTGGAAAAAAATTCTTCCCCTAAGTTTGGGAAAGAGCTAGTTGTTTAATAAATGTCTGATCTGGATGTGATATGGGAGCCTGGCAGTTGGGATGGTGGCGGTCAAAAGACCGTCAGCGGCATCCTGATGCTGAGAATCCCGACAGGGGCTCTGTAAGTATCCTAACCTTCCCCCATTCACCCCCTAACCCTCCCTTCCTGCATCCTAACCCATCCCTAACCCTCCCCGTTAGTGCCTAAACCTAACCCTCTCCCCTTGGTGCCTAAACCTAACCCTCCCCCTTGGTGTCTAACCCCCTGCCCGCAACCTAACCCTAACCTTTTCCCCCTGCAGCCTAACTCTAACCTCCCCGGTGGTGCCTTAACTTAACCCTCCCCCCTGCAGCATAAACCTAAGCCGGCCTGCTATACTTACGCTCGGAAACTGACAAACCTCCGGTGCACAACTCCAAATTACTAATAATATATAAATGCAATAACATTTTGCAATCAATAGAGGTTTTTAGAATAATCATGGCCAAGGTTATGGGCCTACCCACCATATCCAGGTAACCTCTGTGGGATAGGTCCCTAAGATACTAGGGTTCAAATCCAGAGCGCAGGACACTCCCAAACTAGCCCAGCTAAGCCGCCCCAGGGCACCGCCATAGTAAGAAAAGTGCAGTGTAAAAGAGATAGTTAAGAGCAGCCACAGCTGCATATAATGAATGAAAATAAAAAAGTGAAGTACATGTATAATAAACAAACAGTAAAGGGTTAAAATGTGTTATAAAAGTAAAATGTGTTATAATGCTGGTGCCCTAAAACAGCTCATCCAAAGCAATCCAGGGGGACCCACGCCCCAAAAATGAACCAAAGTTGCACTACAGTATATAACTTTTAGGACTTACCTAGAATTGTGCCTAATACTAATGTGCATATACATTACCAGACTCCATGCTTTTAAACCAATAAGGAAGAGGTGCTAATCCAGACTGAGGGCGTCTCCTTTCCCTCAGGTGTGCAATAAAGCACATTAAATGGAGTATATAGGAAAGGTTCCTGGACTGCACACCCTGAATATATATAATGGGAGGTGCTACCTGATGAGACTAATTGCAGGCACAGGAACAGACAAATCTCAGGTGCACAACTCCAAATTACTAATAATATATAATTCAATACAATTTTGCAATCTTTAGAGGTTTTTAGCATAATCATGGCCAAGGTTATGGGCCTACCCACCATATCCAGGTAACCGCTTTAGGGTATGTCCCTAACATACTTGGGTTCAAATCCAGAGAGCAGGACACCCCTAAACTGGCCCAGCTAAGCCGCCCCAGGGCACTGCACTTTTCTTACTATGGCAGTGCCCTGGGGCGGCTTAGCTGGGCTAGTTTGGGAAAATGAAGAGTCTTGCTAGAAGCTACATGTGGTGGCCATAAATCAACGGTCAAATTGAAACATTGACAAAAGGATGTGAAGGATGCCAAAGAGTTCAAAATTCACCACCCTTAGCCCTGTTACACCCCTGGGAATGGCCATCATCTGGATTTGAACCATAGTGTGGTGTATATAGTTCTAATTGTTTTGTATGTATTCTGGTGGAAGGTTACAACGGATCTTATTATTTGTTTGTATTAGTTGGCGTATGAATCTCTAGTCTATGTCTTTGGTTTTCCTGCTGTTTTACAGTAAAGAAGCATTGCTCACTCACTGTGTCCAAGTTGTTAAGAAACCGTTACTGAAGTATAAGTCACTGACTTAACACTGGCGATGAGGATTGAAATCTTCAGCATTGCTCCAGTGATCAGTGGAGCACCAGTGGACTGACACAGCACAATTGGAGGTGCAAGAGGACCAGCACATGCAGACTGCCAGCATCACCTAGCCTGAATAAAGGGGCACGTGAGGACATAAAGCAAATTGTTAGGATTTATTGGCACAATAGCTGCTTTTGATAGTACTATAGAGGACTGGGCTACATATATTGAGAGAGTGGAATTATACTGTCATGCTAATTCTGTGCAGGAAGACAAGAAAGTAGCAGTCTTTCTCAGTGTAATGGGTGCCAAACATACAGTTTGCTAAGGAGTTTAAAAACACCTGAAAAGCAAGCTATCAAGTCATTGACTGACATAGTGGACATTTTAAAAAAGCATTTAAATCCTAAACCACTAGTGATTGCTGAAAGATTCAGGTTTCATAGAAGGGATCAAACTAAAAGCTAAACTGAGAAAGATATCTGAAAACTGTGAGTTTGGAGCAAGGTTACTAGTTGCCCTAAGAGACCGTTTAGTTTGTGGGATGACAAGTGCTAGTGTACAAAAGAAATTGCTGGCTGAGCCTGAACTGACCTTAGGGCCTGATTCAGACCCGCTCGCGAGCGCTGAGCGCTCGCAAGCGGGTCGAAGGTGCCCTAGTGCACATGCGCACGACGGAGGGAGCTCCTCCAGGGGTAGCCGTCGTTATGGGTCTCGCACCAAAGGGGGCGTGCTGTCGATGGTGAGTGACAGCACGCCCCCTTTGGTGGGCGTGCCGGGGGCGTGGCTGCCAGACGGAGGCGTTCCCATGGGAACGCCTACCGTCTGGGTCCGGCCCCACTGACATCACTAGTGATGTCAGTGGGAGTGATTTTGGCTCTGATAGAGCCAAAATCACTCCAGGGCTTGCAGTCACCGAGACCCTACCGAAGGGTCTTGTTGCAAGCCCGATGGTCTTGACCATCGCGACCTTCATCATGGACGCTCGCATAAGCTGTGGGTGGTAACCCACAGCTATGCGAGTGTCCAAAAGGCCGCTTTGCAAAAAAAAAAAAACACGCCCTGATTCAGAGCGGGCGCTTGTTCAGAGCGTCCGGCTCTGAATCAGGCCTTTAGAGCGAGCACTATCCATAGCTATTTCAATGGAGACTGCAACCAGGGATGCATCAGAATTACAACAAAAGGGACCAGAATGTACTGCTAATCCAACTCATTGGAATCAGAGACAGTCCTGTGTATGCTGTGGCAAATCCTCACATGATGCCAGTCAGTGCTGGTTTAAAGACAAAGGCCCTCATTCAGAGGCGGTCGCAAGAAGTGATCGCTCTCTCTGAATGAGGGCAGACGCTTCTTTTTTTTAGTGCGGCCTCCTGGTCGCTAGCTAAGCTGTGGGTTAAGCCCCAGGGAGCTTCCTGCTCTGTTCGAGCAGGAAGCTCCCCACTGACATCACCTTAAGGAACGCCTCCATTTGTGAAACCACCCCCCCGCCCCGCCTACAAAACAGGTCGAGCTGTCGATCACCATCGACAGCCGCTCCTTTTGTAGTGAGCTCCAGAGCGAGAGAAATTCTTTCTTGCTTTGGGGCTTGCGCATGCGCAGCGTGGCCACTGGGCGTGTGCAGGGCCTTAACATCGACCCGGATGCGAGCGCTCAGCGCTTGCGACCGGGTCTGAATGAGGTCCAAAGTGTGTAGAAAATTTAATAAAAGAGGCCATATTGAAAGAGTGTGCCAGTCGGGAAGAACACCCAACCGCCCACAAGTATCCAAAGCCCATAGGAGAAGATATACAACACCCCAGGTACATTTGGTAGCTGACAATGAGTCAGACTCTACTGATAGTCCTGGGACAGACAAAGGTTTAGGCAGCCAGGAGGTGCACTCTATAACAGCAAAAGAGCGCCAAGTGATTTGGGTCACCTTGGAAGTAGCAGGTATTGACTTAAAAATGGAATTAGACACAGGCCCTGCTCTGTCAGTGATAAATGCAAGTGATTACAAATGCCTATTTGCTGAGATTCCTTTAAAGAAAACATCAGTAGCACTCCACACATATACTGGCGAACCTGTGTCCCCATTGGGAAAAATAAAAGTATTTGTGAAATACAAAGGCAATACCCATAAGCTGTATTTATACGTACTTCCACAGGGTGGACCAGCACTATTGGGCCGCGAATGGATAAGGACAATTCAACTTGATGGCAGTCCATTCACATGATTCAGCCAACCGCATCTAATGTATCCAAAAGTGACGCAGCTACTAAAGGACTTTCAAAATTGTTAGCTGCTGCACAACCCATTTTCCAACAAGGGATAGGCACACTAAAGGGCATTAAGGCCAGTATAGAGTTGGATCCACATGCCGTTCCAAAGTTTCATAAAGCTCGTACAGTACCATATGCTATCCGACCAGGGGTTGAGGAGGAATTAAGGAAACTGGAAGACTCTGGTATACTCTCCTCTATAGAATGGAGTGAATGGGCTACGCCTATAGTTCCGGTAGTAAAGAAGGACAAAGCGGGAAGTATCCGAATTTGCGGAGATTTAAAAATTACAATAAATCCAGTACTATGTACTGTACAGTATCCTTTGCCTAAAATAGAGAACATCTTTACAGCTCTCTCAGGGGGCGACCGCTTCTCCAAAATTGATCTAGCTCAAGCGTACTTACAGATGGAATTAGAGGACGCATCCAAGAAATATCTAACCATCAATACACACAAAGGTTTATTGCAATATAATCGTCTTGTGTTTGGACTGTTTCCCGCCCCAGCACTTTGGCAGAGAGCAATGGACCAAGTCCTACAAGGAATACCAGGTACACAATGTTACCTGGATGACATAATTGTAACAGGCAAAGATGACGTGGACCATTTAAGTAATTTGGAGAGTATTAACCCGACTGCAAGAATACGGACTCAGAGTAAATAAAGACAAATGTGCTTTTTTCCAAGAAAGCATTTCCTATTGTGGACATGTAATTGATAGAGAGGGCCTGCACAAGTCAAATTATAAAATTGAGGCAGTACTGCAAGCACCCCGGCCCCAGTCTGTGTCACTACTGAGATCTTACTTGGGCCTAGTGAATTATTATCACAAGTTCTTACCAGACATCTCCACAGTACTATACCCATTAAATTTCCTACTACAGAAATATGCACTTTGGAAATGGACAAAAGACTGTGAGAAAGCATTTTCAGAGAAACCAAAAAAATGATTACATCTGATAAAGTCCTTACTCATTTTGATCCAAATTTGCCCATCAGACTGGCATGTGATGCCTCACCATATGGCATTGGAGCAGTGTTGTCACATCAACTGAGAGATGGAAGCAAGAAACCAATAGCATTTGCTTCACGGTCCTTGACAGTGGCAGAGAAATGTTATGCTCAAATTGATCGAGAGGCCTTAAGTCTAGTATGGGGAGTAAAGAAATTTCATCAATATTTGTATGGACAAAAGTTTACATTAATAACTAATCATCAACCCTTGGTATCAATTTTTAACCCCCAAAAGGGAGTCCCAGCCATGACAGCTGCTCGTCTTCAACGTTGGTCATTATTCCTGGGTGCACACACATATGACCTTGAGTTTAAAGGAACAAAACTTCATGGCAATGCTGATGGTCTATCGCGTTCCCCCTGCCCCATAGTGAGGAGGACAATGGTAGAGACCCACTGGAAGTGTATCACAATATGTTAATAGCACAGCTACCTATTACCAATGACATGATCAATCGGGAAACAAGGAAAGACCCGGTACTATCTAAAGTAATGGACTTAACTATCAAAGGTTGGCCTAAACATGGCAATGCTCAATATTAGGATTTTCGGCCAGGAGAGATCAACTTTCTGCCTATCAAGGAACTCTAATATGTGGGTCCAGAGTGGTAATACCATCTAAACTACAAAATAGAGTTTTGGAAAATTTACATGAGGGTCACCTGGGCACGGTGAAAATTAAGAGTCTTGCTAGAAGCTACGTGTGGTGGCCAGGAATCGACGGGCAAATTGAAACATTGACAAAAGGTTGTGAAGGATGACAAAGAGTTCAAAATTCACCGCCCTTAGCAGCATTACACACCTGGGAATGGCCATCATCTCCGTGGCAGCGGGTACATATTGACTTTGCTGGTCCATTCATGGATTGTATGTTTCTCATTGCAGTGGATGCTCATTCAAAATGGCCAGAGGTAATAAAGATGAAATCCACTACATCTGAGAAAACAATTGCTGTTCTGCAAATCATCTTTGCCAGAAATGGTCTACCGGAGCAAGTATGCAGTGACAATGGGCCACAATTTGTGTCCACGGAATTCAAAAAGTTAATGCGAGACAATGGCATTAAACATTTTACATCAGCTCCACACCATCCAGCTACTAACGGTTTGGCTGAGAGATTTGTACAAACATTCAAAAGAGCTATCAAGTTCATGTACAATGAACATCTGCCTTTGCAACACAAGACTGACAACTTCCTGTTCATTTATCGTAGAACTGAGCACTCCACTACCGGTCAGCCACCTGCTGTGCTCTTTATGCAATGGAACTTGAGGTCTCAGTGGGACTTGATAAAACCAGTTGTAAGACAAAAGATACACGACAAACAGTTTCAAACTGTTTATCAGAAACCTATTCGGACCTTCGACATTGGCCAGCAGGTGCTTGTCCATGATTACAGAGGAGACAAATGGCAACCAGGAATAGTTTCTTCCAAATCCGGCCCTCTGATGTACGTGATTGAAGTGCGAGGAGAATTGTGGCGATGCCACATTGATCAAATAATTGAGGCCAGGAGGCAAACGGACTGTACGTCGACACCTGGACATAACCAAGCAAGTGATTTAGGAGTTTATGTATACCCCTCTGGGTCTGTTACAGAGACTGTTCTTGGCACTGTAGAGAATGTATACCCCTCCGGGTCTGCTACAGAGACTGTTCCCAAGCCTGTTATGCAGTCACCTGAGCATGAGGTTCCCTTAGTGACAACTGATCCTGAACCTTCTAGTGTGATTTTGGTGGAGCAGCCTGTCACTCTGGAACCTAAACATCGTTATCCAGACAGAGTTCGTAAGGCACCCAAAAGGCTTGTTTTGTAGCCTTCTGGGGTAACATATACATTGTGTAATGCTAACCACTTTCTATGTCTGCATTTATCTAAGTTGGGAGGAGTGTGGTGTATATAGTTCTCATTGCTTTGAATGTATTCTGGTGGAAGGTTACAACAGATCTTATTTGTTTGTATTAGTTGGCGTATGAATCTCTAGTCTATCTCTTTGGTTTTCCTGCTGTTTTACAGTAAAGAAGCATGCTCACTCACTGTGTCCAAGTTATTAAGAAACCCTTATTGAGATATGTCACAGACTTAACACCTAGTATGTTTGGGACCTAAGAGGTTACCTGGATATGGTTGGTAGGCCCATAACCTTGGCCATGATTATGCTAAAACCTCTATTGATTGCAAAATTTTAATGCATTTACAGTATATATTATTAGTAATTTGGAGTTGTGCACCTGAGATTTGTCTGTTTCTGTGCCTGCAATTAGTCTCATCAGGTAGCACCTCCCATTATATATATTCAGGGTGTGCAGTCCAGGAACCTTTCCTATATACTTACGCTCGGAATGCTGGCTGTCAGGATGCCAGCGTCAGCATCTCAAGTGATGTTGGAATTCCGGCGCCGGTATTCTGGCCTCGGGTCAGGATTCCAGCACCAGGATTTCGACAGCCGGCATCCAGAATGCTGATCCATCCTACTCCCAAGACCAGCCATCTTACTACTTGTGGCTGCAGATTGGACCAACATTTCCTCCATTTTCCCTCTGTCCCGTGCTAATCTCTTATCACTGAAGCTCATTGTGAGGAAATAGGTTTATTTATTAAATGTGAGTGCTATTACCTGTCATGGGTAGTTTATGGGGAAATACGTCTATTTATCAAATGTAAATACTATTTATTTTGTAACGGGCTGGTTGCATTGGGAAACACCTAATTACTAAATGTGGCTGCTATTGATTAAATGGCTTGGCTGGTTGGGAGGTTTGAGGCCTTGAGTGATCACTCATTGATTGGCTTTCCATATTTTCATTTCCTGATCCTTTTTCCAAACAGGGCCCCAACATACCAGGAAATAGACACACTGTAACCGAACTTAAGATACGAGTAGCAACAGGTAGTAATAGCTGCAAGAATAGCTAGGGGAGAGCAGGACACTCTGCCAGCTGTCCTTAAGTTGGTGGTGAGTTCCCGATGTTGGATAATTGTTTCTCTCATTCAGGAGTTGATCCTGGCTTCAAGGACAGTTGGGAGATATGTCCTGCTTCATTCTGCATAATAGTCAAACCCATTCTGGTTATATAGCATGTAAACCTTTTATAGGAATCCTGCATTTGTCCCTGACCAACGGTAGCAGAATAGCTGAGAACACTATTGACCTGTGTATTGCTGAGCTGAATAATATAGCTGAAATAAAGTATTACAATTTTGGAGGGCACTCCTGGGATCCTGAGAGAGTAGGCCAGTCTCCCATATACACTCACTTCCCCAGTGAAGTGGATGGTCCAAGCAGGGCTGCCATCAGAAATGGTGGGGCCCAGGACTGACAAAATAGGCAGGGACCCCCGGCCCCACCCCTCGTCTTTTGAACAGCAGCAATTATGTGTGGGTATAAGTATTTTCAGTGGAGCATTAATAATTATATGCCCTTGATAATTGAGAATCTATCTGTCTATCACTAATGTGACACCAGGCAGCGCAGTTTTTTGGCTTTTTAATTTGACACCTCTAAACCTCTGTCTCTCCAGTCCAGCGCTGCTGTCTGACACTTGTCTCCAGTTAAGCCCCACAGCAAGTCCCAGGTCCAGATAGTCAGCCAGCTTCAGCCCCTGATAGTCAGCCAGCCTCAGCCCCTGATAGTCAGCCAGCCTCAGCCCGATAGTCAGGCAAACTCAGCCCCTGCTAGTCAGCCATCCTCAGCCCCTGATAGTCAGCCAGCCTCAGCCCCTGATAGTCAGGCAAACTCAGCCCCAGATAGTCAGCCAGCCTCAGCCCCAGATAGTCAGCCAGCCAGCCAGCCTCAGCCCCAGATAGTCAACCAACCAGCCTCAGCCCCAGTTAGTCAGCCAGCCTCAGCCTCAGATAGTCAGCCAGCCAGCCTCAGTCCCAGATAGTCAGCCAGCCAGCCTCAGCCCCAGATAGTCAGCCTCAGCCCCAGATAGCCAGCCAGCATCAGCCCCAGATAGTCAGCCAGCCAGCCAGCCAGCCTCAGCCCCAGCCAGTAGAGATGGCTACTGAGTGAGTGTCTCAACACAATGACTGGAATCATTCAGTTGTTCGAATGATTCGAGTCACTCAATGACACGCGTCGATAGCCTCTCTCTAAAAGAAAAAAAATCAGGTTTTGTTTTGATGCACAGCGGGCAGCAGGCGAGTGGGCAGCGACAGTGGACCAGTGGGTAAACGTGCAGTGGACAAGCGAGCAGGCCCCCTTCTCTGTGCGGGCTCAGGACTCCAGGTCCGACAGTCCCCCCTTGATGGTGGCCCTAGGTCCAGGGACATGATGACTCAATTTGCAGTGAATCACATCACCATCGTCCTGACATCCGATGGGTGGGCCTTCAATGATACAATTTACCAGCTTTTGCCCTCCTACACCCCCCATCTGCAGCTGCCCCCCCCCGAGGGCATTTTTTAAATGTCATCAACATCAAGTAAGGTACATATGTAACTAAATGTAAGTCTTCCTGGGGAGTTGTGTGCATGCATGTCTCCTCAGCACATACCTGCCCTTGTGTCTGCTACCTGGGTAGCTCAGTTTCTCTTGTGTCAGGTCCTCATGGGTGACTCAGAAAACAGGGGCTCCTATACATGCATTTACTTGACAATATTGAGTATGCTGCAACACTGGCCATACACAGGGGCTGGCCTGGTCTGCCATATTGTCTCTCGCTTCTCCTTCCGGCTCAGTTCAGGCCAAACCAGCATTTCTCTTATACTGGACAGTGACACACTCCTCCCTACCCCTGGCTACACTTGATAAACTAACAAGTACAGTTTCACTACTTATGGATGCCTCTCTGAACGAACACCCACACACACTGCTCAAAATCCTGAAAGAGTGGGTCAGCATGACCCTGCTGTATAGTCCCTTGCACAGTGTCAATGCAGTGCGGTACTGTGTCCTGTGCCACCCCCTCCCCCTCAAAACGTGACGTCATGATGTCATGCGGAAGGGCCGGGGCCACCAGCACTGTAAAATACAGCATCCTACAAGCTAAATGCAGCTGCCATGGGGCAGCTACGGTGCCACCCCCGGGTCCCTGTGTCCTGGGCGATGACACTGTTCCCACATCCCTAGTTCTGGCCCTGCTCCGCACGCTCACTCCTCCTAAGCAGTTTCTCCTCTCACACTGGGCACCAGAGTCTCGCTCTATTAACTAAGCCTCACTTGAGGGGAGTTGTATCAATACTTTTAAAGAGAAAAAAAAATGCCTGTGTCATCCAATCAGCTCCTAAATGTCATTGCATAGAAAGTGCTAGGGAGATTTGTTATACCTCTGCCTCGGTCACATAGCAACCTATCAACTCAAAATTATACCCCTTTTACACCAAAATCCCGGGTCCGACCCTGGAATTTGAACACTGGTCAATCCCGGGTCGAACTCGGCTTCAGACCCCGTTTACACTGCAACTCGACCCGGGTTATTCCCGGGTTTGCCCCGTTTACACTGAACCCGGGTAATCCCTGCTTTTCTCTATAGAAGTCATTAAAAATGGTCTGTTTTAAGGTCTGACAAAGGTGGTCACAAAAGGCAAAAAAAGAGAGGGGTGGGGACTGCTTACAGCATTGCTACAGGCTGCTGTTCTGGCTGTGGCAGGCTGTGTATCACCTGCATTTGTGGCTGCTGGTCAGGCTGTGGTGCAGGTTGCAGTTCTGGCTGTGGCAGGCTGTGTATCAGCCTGCTTCTGTGGCTGCTGGTCGGGCTGCTGTGGTGCAGGAGGTTAGGCAGGCAAGCGATGGCTTCATGTGCGTCTCTCTCTGCAGGGCACAGACAAATTACATCATCTGCCAGTGCCCCAGAAGCTCCAATCAGCATCTTTCAGAGCTAGCCGGGTCAAATAAGCAGGGCAGCACCCGTTTACACTGCCTCATGACCCGGTAACAACCTGTTTTCAACCCTGCTCTCAACCCGAGTAAGATTGCCCAGTAAATCGACCCGGGTTTTTTTGATGGGAGCCGTTCACACAGAGCCTCAACCCGGATTGACCTGGCAATAACCCGGGTTATTTGTTTGGTGTAAAAGGGGTATTAAGCACACCTCCTCCAAAAGAGGGGGATTATTCTGAAAGATTAGACAAGCAGGCCCTAGACATACTTGGAACTCCCAAGACCTTTTTGTTGAAGACTTGGGTATCGCTATTCACTGTGCGCTTTACCCACACATCCGACAATAACACATTATGGATCTGAGGTCACAAGTGACGATTTGGAGAAACATGGGGAGCCCAAGGGCTGCCTGGTGTCCAACGCTGCTTCTAGGCAGACCTGATTTGAAGAAATGCACTGTGTGTAATGATGGATTTATACAGAGGGAGAAGATCAGTGATGTCACAGCAGCTCAAAGCCAGCAGCCTCAAGTCACCAGGACACTGTCCTCAGTATGCGGGAGGAGTTTCGACTGTCTGTAATTGAGTGGGAGGTAACATTACGACAGGTTCATATTCAGGCTGCTAATGGAATAAGGGGAATATTAGTGGGTTTAATATGCCAACAATACTAAAGAAAATAATTGAGAACCAGTACATACAAATGGATCAAAAAAGATTGGGTGATGCATGAACAATGTGACCGTGGAAAATGTGAATTGTACTGTAGAAAGTCCCGATAACTTCTCCTTATATCATACTTATTGTTGATTTAACTTTATTAATTCATCTGTGAATGCTGTAACCTTAAGAGTGATCATCTAGCATACACTTCCTTATTGTTAAGTGTCTTTTCAAAGGTCTATTTATATCCGTTCTGTTATTTCTAATTTCCAACCTTATCTATATATGGAAATGTTTGCGTTGTTCTGTAATTCATTGAAAAAATTCAATAAGCAAATAAAAAAAAATACCCACCAGAGACCAGCAACCTATGTTATTGCGGTCTTTGATCTGGTTACTGCATTGATAATGATGTGTAAATTACTCACATAGGGGTAGGGCCACTGGGACACCAATTGGGCCACTTATCGCAGCCATAGAAAGCTATTGTCCTATCATAATTTGCCAAGAATATATTTCTGGAGCAGCTAAGTGATCAAGTTAAGAAAATAAATAAAACAAAGTTAAAAATAGAACATAAGAAATATAAACATTTTATTATTATGTTGCGAGTATTCCGATTTGAAAATGCTTTACTTAAATAAATTAGGCAGTTTTTCAATGTATATCTTATTCTATCATCATCGAGAAAGGCATTGACACGCCTGCAACACTCCCATAATACGCCCACTGAATGGACCATGTTTGCGTGCACGACTTGCCACCTCCCAATCACCGCTCAGGAAGGCTCATCACATTTCTGCAACATTTCTGATACCGTCTGTCCTGATTGCATCAGTGACTTTGTGATTATACTGTGTAACGCATGTGCCGTATGGGTTTTCTGGCATTATTGCTCATGCGCAGTTGCAAAAAATCACTCTACTATGTGAACATTCGGCAGTGTGTGCTGATTGCATGCAACTCACATTCAGGCCCAGTGTATGTAAAGTTATATGTGGACTGTGTAGAGGGGAGGTTTTTGGGCAGTGAGGCTTATGGAAGTTATGTGGTGGGCTCTAAAATATGATAAGCTTGTCTAAAGAGGGCAGTTTTCAGGGAACGCTTGAAGGTTTGGAGTCTAGAGGAAAGTCTTGTAGTGCATGGTAGGGCATCCCACAGAGTGGGTGCAGCCTGAAAAAGGTCCTGTAAACATAAAAAGGAGCTGGTAATGAGTGTGGATGAGAAACAAAGATCTTGTAGGTAGCAGAGGGATCGAGCTGGGAGATATTTTGAGATGTATGTTGGGTTAGTTTGGTTGAAAGCCTTATGTGTAAGCAGGAAATCCAGGCACCCAATATTGGGACTGACAGAACGTAGCATGCAAGGAAAAATAAGAATTATGGTATGACATACCCTTGTTAACTCTCTTTCTTCGAGGTCCATGGGGTCCACAGCCAATACGTTGGGGTATGAATACCAGTCACCAAACAGTTAATACAAAAGAGCTCTCTGCTCCCAGGATGCACCGGGTCCCTCCTCATATACCCCACCCCCTGCCTCAGATAGCCAGTTCGTTACCAAGCTCAAGCAGACAGAGACAAAACAAGGGGTAAGAAAGAAGAAACCCATATTCATGAGTCCAGACTCTCAAGAGAAAACATTTTCCGGAAACCCCCCCCCCCGGAACTACAGGTGCGTCTGGGTGGGTGTCCTGTGGACCCCATGGACCTCGAAGAAAAAGAGTTAACGAAGGTGTATCATACCATAACTCGTATTTTCTTCTTTGGGGTCCATGGGGTCCACAGCCAATATGTTGGGGATATCCCAAAGCACTAACCTTACGGGCGGGGACGCTCCTGACTCTCGAAAGAGAGGAGAATTCTACACCCAAAAGAGGCATCCTGAGAGGCAAAGGTGTCAAAGGAATAAAATTTGACAAAGGTATGGTTGGAAGACCATGTGGCTGCCCTGCATAATTGCTCAGCAGAAGCACCCCGACGGGATGCCCACGACGGACCTACCGTCCTAGTAGAATGTGCCGTTACTGAATCCGGCACCCACATGCCAGCCTGTGTATAAGCCAATGAAATTGCCATGCGAATCAACCTGGCTAGTGTCTGTTTATTGGAAGGCCAGCCACGCTTATGACAACCATAAAGCACAAAGAGTGAATCAGACTTCCTCCATTTGCTCGTGCGTTTCACATAAATTCTCCTGTCAAGAGACTAGTGCCCTAAAATGCTGGAACTACTATTTCTTCATTAATATGAAATTTAGACACTACTTTCGGAATGTAACCCTCCCTAGTATGTAGTACTGCTCTATCTTGATGAAACACCAAGAACGGCTCACGGAAGGAAAGTGCAGCTAAATCCGACACTCTGCATGCAGATGCTATAGCAAGAAGAAATACTGTCTTCGCTGTTAGCCACTCTATTGAATTTAAAGGCTCAAACGGAGGAGCCTGTAAAACCCTCAAAACTAGAGTCAAATCCCACGGAACAACCGGGGGAACGTAGGGAGGCTGAATCCTCAACACCCCCTGAAAAAAGGCCCTTATATCTGGTCTCAGAGCAATTTTTTGTTGGAACCAGACCGAAAGAGCAGACACCTGTACCCTCAAAGAGGCCAGGCGGAGACATTTTTCCAGACCGCTTTGAAGAAAATCAAGCACTCTGGAGATCAGAAATTTCTCTGGGTCATACCTTTTCAGTTCACACCACTGAAAGAAAGTATGCCAAATTCTATAGTATATACGAGCTGAGGATGGTTTCCGTGCCTTCAGCAATGTCCATATAACAGCCTCGGAAAACCCTTTCTTCCTCAAGACGGAGGCCTCAAGAGCCATGCCATCAAAGATAGCCGATGAAGATCCGGGTACCAGCAGGGACCCTGTAGCAACAGATCTGGTCTCAATGCAGAGGCCATGGAGTGTCTATGGAGAGAGACTGTAGATCTGTGAACCACTGCCGTCTCAGCCATGCCGGAGCTATTAATATCACGGTACTGCCCTCTTGTTTGATCTTTCTGATGACTCTGGGAAGAAGACCAAACGGGGGGAATAGATATACCAGCTTGTAACGCCACTTTACTGTTAGTGCATCTACAAACTCGGCTCTTGGATCTCTGATCCAGGATCCATACCTGGGAACCTTGTTGTTCCTTCTTGACGCCATAAGATCTATTTCTGGTAGACCCCACCTGTCCACGAGGTTCCGAAAAACCTGTGAATGTAGGGCTCACTCTCCTGCATTTATCTCCTGCCGACTGAGCAAGTCGGCCTCCCAATTCAGGACCCCCGGAATGAACACGGCAGATATCGTGAGAAGATGACCCTCTGCCCACACCAGGATTTTTGATAGCTCTGCCAAGGCAGCCCGACTCCTTGTGCCCCCCTGATGATTTAGGTAGGCAACTGCGGTGCGATTGTCTGACTGTATTTGCACCGGCCTGCCCTTTAGGATTTCCTGAGCATGAACTAAAGCTTTGAATATAGCTCTTAGTTCCAGGATGTTTTTCGGTAGCCGGCTTTCCGCCACTGACCACTTTCCTTGGAAAGTGTGTGACCCCGTCATCGCCCCCCAACCCTGAAGATTGGCGTCGGTTTTGAGCAACGTCCAATCCAACACCCAAAAGGGGCGACCCTGCCTGAGATGCTTTGTCTGCAACCACCAGGACAGGGGCAAACGCACCTCTGGAGAGAGACGCAGCAACTGAGACCTGATCGTGCGGTAATCCTTGTTCCAGCGAGACAGAATTACTTGCTGCAGTGGTCTGGAGTGGAATTGAGCGTATTCCACCATCCTGAAAGTGGCCACCATCGACCCCAGGACCTGCATGGCCACTAGAACAGATATCTGTCTGTTGCAGAGCAATCTGCGTATTCGCAATTGTAAAGCAAGAATCTTCTCTTCCGGAGAATATATATTTTCTGCACCACCGAGTCCAATCTTGCTCCCAAGTGACACATCTGTTGTACCGGACAGGGTGACGACTTTTTCCAGTTTATGATCCAGCCGTGACTGTACAGACATGATACTGTCAGCCCCAAATGATCCTGTAACTGCTGTGGGGACTGCCCTAGCAACAGGAGATCGTCCAAGTAAGGCAAGATTCTGACGCCTTGGCGTCTGAGACATGCCATCATCCCCGCCATCACCTTGTGAAAACCTGAGGGGCTGTGGACAGGCCAAAAGGTAGGGCCTGGAACTGAAAATGTTACTCCCCTATCGCAAAACAAAGAAATTTTTGATGAGCCTGTGTGATTGGTATGTGGAGGTAGGCATCCTGTATATCCAAGGATACCATTGCCAACACAATCGATCTTAACATATCCATCCTGAAACCGGGGGCTCTAATCTGTTGAGCTCTCTCAGATTTAGAATGGGCTGGTATGACCCATTCGGTTTTTGATCCAAAAACAGATTGGAGTAGAACCCCTCTCGGAGCTGATTCTTTGGCACCGGAACCACTACCTCCGATGCTAGTAATGCAAGAATTGCTTTCTGAAGGGCAAGAGCCCTTTCTGAACCCTCCTGTGGGCTTATACGAAAAAATCTTTGAGGAGGAGTCCTCCAAAACGTCAAGGCGTACCCTTGGGAGACGACTCCGTCGTGAGGTGCCAGGGCTCTGAGAACCGAAGCAGTTGGCCCCCCACCCTGGGATCCCCCAGAGGGAGGCCCGTCCCATCAGGCCACTGGTTTATCCTGGACCCTCAAACCTGGCCGCTTGTTCTGCCAGGGCTTCCTGGGTCCCACCTTTTTAGGTGGAAATCTCACCAAGGGCTGACCCTTGGCCTTGCCCTGTGGCCGAAACCCCCGAAAAGGACGCCCGTCTAAGTTTAGACGAGGCTGCTGATGGCAGACCTGCCGTCTTTGAGGCTGCCATGGAGGCTACAATTTTATTCAATTCTGGACCAAAGAGAACTCCCCCTGTGAATAGAAGGGATTCTAGGGCCTTCTTGGACCCGGTATCCGCCTTCCAATCTTTTAACCAGAGAATCCTACGTGCCACCATGGATTCCGCCGAAACCTTAGTGGAAAGGATCCCTGCATCCAAGGCAGCATCTCCCAGATAAGACGCCCCTTCTCTAATAAAGGAGATCATGTCCAGCTGCTCCTTGGAGGCATCTGGTAAAGACTCTGCTAGAGTTTTAACCCAATCCTCAATAGCTCTTGCTACCCAAGCAGTAGCCATAGCTGGACGGGTGGCCGTTCCCGCCAGTGAGAAGATTGATTTGAGGCAACTCTCTAGTCTCCTATCCGTGGCTTCCTTCAGTGAAGCCACTGGGATTAGCAGAGTGGTGCACTAAATCAGCTGTGCCACATGCGCATCAACTGACGATGGATTCTCCCACCTAGCACAGTCCTCTGCTGGAAAAGGATATAGAAGCGCCACTCTTTTAGAAGGATGGCTTTTCTTATCCGGACAGACCCACGCTTCTTCCATAAGTTCTGATAAATGCTCAGACTTTGGGAATTCTGCCTTGACCACTTTCTGGCATTTGAACAGTGGGTGCCTTCCTAAGCGGAGGATCCCTTTCCTCGATATTTAATACCGATTTCACAGCCCTAATCAGAAAGGGGACATCGGCTACTGGGAAATGATCATCACCCTCCTCAGAGCTAGACTCCTGAGAAGAGTCCAGTGCCTGCTCCTCCTTGGAGGAGGCGCTGGAGTACTCACCTATGTGAGAAGGTAAATGGCACCTGGATTTAGGCTGCTTTGGTTTGACAGCCTGAGGAGGCTGAAAAACCCCTGAGGACGATGCCATAACCTTACCAGTACCAGGGTCCATCCAAGGCGGCCACATCATGGGCATAGGATGCATCTTCTGAGGCAAACTCCAAACCGGTGGTGCCGGGGCAGCCAGCCGCTCCGCCACCTGAGCCATAACCTGAGAAAATGATGCCCAAAGGGCTCAGGGTCAGTAATAGGCAGACTAAATTAGTGTGGTGGCTGTCTAAAACAGTTCCCACAAAGCCCATTTTGTAGAAAGTCCTGTGGGGATAAGCCTGCCTTGCAGGCTATACAGGATATCAGCAACGGGGCTCCTGCCACCTGACCCTCAGACTCCTTAGACATGTCAACTATGCCAAGGTTCTGAGTGTATATGTGCTGCTTTATACTCTCAACCCACACACCTGTAGTAAGGGAAAGGGAGAGACAGTGACAGTTTACAGGAATTACAGTTCTTTTACATATGAAACAGTATCCACAGACAACAATCACATGTCATGCATAAACACTTTTATGAGTCAGACGCATATAAGCTCTCACTACCATAATCAGCGCTAGGCTTAGTAGGATAGAGCCCTGTAAAAATCTGAACCAGCAGTAGGAAAGGTATACAGGGAGACTGCCCAGCGTCCTGAAGGAGCAGCGATCAGAGAGCAACTGACATACACGATGGCTGCCTTATATGGAGGTTGGGAGGAGCAACCCACCCCGTTGCACCAGAAGACTGGACTAATGTGTGGATTGGGGGAGGGGCCGCCGGGGAAGCGGACCTCCCCTATGCTGCTTGGACCTGCCCGGTAAACTGACATGGCCGCCGCCACAAGCCCCGGCTTGTCAGGAACATCACATCCCGGCGGTCTAGTGTAGGCGACAGGCTGTTCTGCCCCTGACTGCAGCTGACCTCCGGCCAGTCTCACCGCCGGAGGCCGGACCACCACATGGCCCCACCTGCCCACCTGCTTACCTGCCATCCCCTTGATCTGGATGTGGTCCAGGGCATGAGAGCCCCTGCCGAAGCCCTAGCCATGGACCTGCCAAGGTTAGCAGTGCGGCGCCGGAGGAGGTAGTTGTAGCGGGTGGCCGGTGCATCTTCGATCAGACGCGAGGCTGCTTCCATTACAGCTCAGACCACCCGCCTAGATGGAGAGAGTAAAACTCTCTTTTTTTTTTGTTACTCATCTGCGGGACTGCTCCTGCAGTCCCACTGTCATTGTGGTGTACACACCAAACAGGAAGAACTGGCTACCTGAGGCAGGGGGTGGGGTATATGAGGAGGGACCCGGTGCATCCTGAGAGCAGAGAGCTCGTTTGTATTAACTGTTTGGTGACCGGGATTCATACCCCAACGTATTGGCTGTGGACCCCATGGACCCCGAAGAAGAAATCAGTGTAGCCGCTGCATTCAAAATAGATTGTATTTATTTTATTAAGTCATTTATATTTTATTCATTCAGTCCCTACCCCAGCTGAGCTTACAATCTATGAGCCTGATTCCGCACGGATCACTATTGCGATCATGCACGCAGGTCTGCTGCGAAAATATGCTAATGTTTGCAATCGCAGAGCCAGCATAGATGCCCACTACCACTTTCTCACGTCCGTAATACCTCGCTGTCCTGTGTACACATTGGTGACATCGACCCTTGCACAGAATTACGGCAGCTCTGACCTGACTCAGAAATTGCAAGTCTCGTCGCACGCAGGGAGTACACAAGCTGCGTATGCCATCACAGTGGCTAATTTATGCACCCCCAATTAAGGGCGTACAAACGGAATGGCACGCCTGCGTTTCTCCGACCACTCCCCCGTCACCATCTCCAAACGCTGACGTCCTGTCACTCTCTATGATGGCTTTCTTTTTGCTTGATCGCTGACTGATTGCAATGCTATCATACGCAGGCGCACTGTGGTGCATACAAATGTGCAGTGCGCACCATCAACCGATCTGCAGTTGCAATTGTGATCCACGCTGAATCAGGCCCTATTTTCCCTATCACATGAACACACACACACACTAGGGTTCATTTATTTGTCAGCAGCAAATTAACCTACCAGTACGTTTTTGGAGGTGAAAATCTGTTTATAGGGGAAGACCAGGAAGGATTCTACTGCAATAATTAATGGAAGAGATAATGAGATAATCAGAGCATGAATAAAACATCTGGCAGTGTCTTACGTGAAATATAGGCGTATTTTGGAAATCTTCCTTAGCCGTGGTATATAAGAGTACACAGTGTCGGTATCTTTTATTTTGTATAATTTCTAGTTTGTAACTAGTTCAAGAAACAGGAAGAAATCAGTGATATTGATAAAAATCTGAAAAGAATAAATCGAGTGTCTGAAAACGTATTCAGAGTGTATCAGCTTGTAACTTTAGGTAAGTACTGGTACCTTCTGTCATAGAGAAGAGCACTGATTATCTGTATACAAAAATATACTGGTAGGTTAATTGGCTCCCCACAAAAAATGACCATAGTGTGTATGTTTGTGAGCAAGTGGTAGGGAATATAAATTGTAAGCTCCACTGAGGCAGGGACTGATGTGTATGGTAAACTATTCTCTGTACAGCGCTGTGGAATATGTGTGTGCTACATAAATAACTGATAATAATAATAATGCAAAGGCATTTGGATATAGACTGAGGACCTGAGGCAGAGATGTACGCTAACCCAATGGTTGGCATTCATCTCCGATGTTTAGGAGTCTGCACAGCAGCAGGACCCATTATGGGCATGTGTAGAACGGGTCACTCACAGCCCCCCCCCCTAACTGCAGCATGATTGACTTGCTGCGACAATTGTGGGGCGTGGCTGGCAACGATTCCCGGAAACGGAGGTGGGTCACGCCCATTTTCCAGGAGGGACGAGGCCTCGCAAGTGACCAGACACCTGTCAGGCTGAGGTAAGCTTCAGCTCATGCAGCCTGGCCAATAAAACAACCATCGCGGTGATTGGTTGCGATAGTTGCAATGGTTATCCGAGACACCTCATGCTGCCAGAGGAGCAGCGTGGAACTATAGTGCCCGGGGAAATTGCATGTCGCAGCGCCCCCCCCCACTCCCTGTACTCAACTGTGCCTGCGGGGGAAAACTGAAATGAAGAGAAAATCAGCAAACAGTGGCAGTATTACGCTGGGCATTGAGGGCTATGGATGTAGTTTAGTCGCTAATGAAAAATGATTGCTTTCCAGTCTAATTGTGTGGTTCCAAAGCACAAAAAGTTATATTATGTAAAAAAAAGTAACATGATAGATAACAATTATAGTAAAAAGCAAGAAATATACAATGAGTACAGCCGATACATACGCAAGCACACTGGATCCAGTATACAGTCATTCAGTCCGGAAGCCTATGGTCACAAAATGGAGATGACTGAACACTGGACTCAGTACACAGGTATATATACAATTCAGTTTACATTGGAAACAAAAGGACAAAGTTGGCAGGTTTTCATTGGTCCCTGCTTCAAACCAGTCTGGTCATTGGTCAGTTTATACGGTGTCATCAAGGGTATGAATCAGTCTTCCAACGGTCACATTGTGTATCTTCCCGCCGAAGAACTGGTTAAAACTGACTACAACACTGCATACAAGAAATAGCATTCTAATCAATAACTCCCTATTAGCCATATCTATGGGACGCATGATGCAACTTCTTTGCCGATTGAAACGGATATCTACAAATAAAAAGGGATTTACTATGATACCAAACATGACATGTCCATTGTATTCTGAACCTTGGATCTCTTTTACATACATCTGACATCGTACTTATTAACTAACAATACCTTTAATAATTCTGGTTATTATCTATAATATGTGGGAACCATTTTATACGTGCGCGAGTGTGTGTATGTATGTGTATACATGTGTGCGTTCGCATATGTGCGTCTGCCTATGTGTGTGTTGGATTCGCACCAGCACGCAGTAGCATGCCAGTCACACACTATTCAACAATGGACGATAGCATCAATAGATATTAATTGTAATACTGATCTCATCCAATCATCTGACTTCGACCGGTCCCATTGGGGGAATAGAATGCTTCGGTGATGCACTATCTGACATTAAGGGGTAGCTGCTTTGACACTGTTTTATTTATGTATAGCACCTAGGATCTGACTTTTATCTCCTTTGAATCATTGTCATTAGTCAATAGAGGAGATTGTATTATATATGTATATATATATTATATGAAGTTCCACAGGGTGCACAGCTTATTACTGCAATTACTGCCCCAAGCAGCTGTCACTGGAGTGGGGACACCTAGGGGAAGCTCCATTCTCAGCTATGCTCCTACTTTGCAAATATACATTGCACCATGCAGCTATATTAAAGTGAGCGCTACTAATCATGTTCTGTCTGCCACCATAAACTTCAGGTGTCCCGTTACAGTATTTTTTAAAAGATCTTTCAAATAACACTTTGTGGTCATGCCTGGGATCACCTCATCACTTTATATTGCAAAGCAGTGACTTTTTTTTAAACTCATATCTGCCAATAAGAAATGAAGAGGAGAGGGGTGGTGACAGAAGCCAATAAGAAAAGGAGAGGAGAGGGGTGGTGACAGAAGCCAATAAGAAAAGGAGAGGAGAGGGGTGGTGACAGAAGCCAATAAGAAAAGGAGAGGAGAGGGGTGGTGACAGAAGCCAATAAGAAAAGAAGAGGAGAGGGGTGGTGACAGAAGCCAATAAGGAGAGGAGAGCGGTGGTGACAGAAGCCAATAAGAAAGGAGAGGGGAGGGATAAAGAATTGATCAGAGAGGGGTGGTGACAGAAGTCAATAAGAAAGGAGGGGGGAGGGACAAAGAATTGATCAGAGAGGGGTGGTGACAGAAGCCAATAAGAAAGGAGTGGATAGGGGCAAAGAGCCGATCCCATGGTAGAGAGGGGAGGGAATTAAAGAGGTGAGAAGTGAACATAATCAATCTGACAGGAAAGGGGAGGTACAGAAAAAAGAAGATTCCCTCCAGCACACTGCAGCAAAATTAGCAAAAATACTTGAATCCTACATGATAATAAAAATTCAGAGGTATTGGTTGCATACATTTGCAAATATATGATTAAGCGCCGGGCCAGCGTCAAGGCTCCTCTATACCGGCGTCCCTAACATTAAGGGGTTCACGTCCGAGGTGCAGAGCAGCTCAAAAGAACCCAGCCAAGGACCACTCCCAGGGCATCACACGAAAAATGGGAAAGATGATCACAGAGGAGGGAGGGTCGGAGGGGAGACAATCTGGGCAGCTTGAGGGAGCATGAAATGTAGAAACGAGATAAAACTAACAGGCGGCCGTCATAATGTGCAGCACCCCATGAATTCCGGTAACCTGAATGGCGCCCTCTGTCCAGTTTGGCACCCGGAGCTCATGCTCCACTGGAACCACCCTCGCTACTACCCTGCCTGCTGCATTAACATTTTGTTGAAGGAGCCACTTCTGTGCGGCTGTGCAATACCATCCATCTCCAGGGCCGACAAGAGCAGTGCTGGGCCCAGGTGACAGGGGGGGTGGCCTAATCGCGGGAGGCGTGGCCACACCCCCTTAGAAAAAAAAATTAAAGCACAAATTAATTCAGCGCCGCTGCGCACTGGGGAGAGGTGCGCTATGTGCCCCTCAGCCCGGCGCACAGTCAATGGGGGGTGTGATCAGCATAATCTCTGCCTCCATAGGCATAGGAGACTGCTTTAGCAGCCATGAGCAGTCTCCCAGTGCAGCTAAGCCAGTGTGTGCTGGGCTGCTGTGACTTAAGAGGGAGGGGTGCGGTGCCGGACCTTGGCCCGGGTAATTTGTACCCGCTCCCCCATCCTCTCGGTGCCCCTGTCCATCTCTGTATCAGGCCCTGAATGCGGGGAGCAGAGAATAGTTCTGCATCAAAGATAACACTGAGGCATTGAGTTTGAAGGTATTGGGGTCTACTTATTAATCCTTGGGTGGAAATACAGTGAACGAAGATAAAGTACCAGCTAATCAGCTCCTAGCTGCCATGTCACAGGCTGTTTGAAGACAGTTAGGAGCTGATTGGCTGATACCTTATCTCGGTCGACTATATATCCATCCAAGGCTTAGTAAATAGACCCTATTGTTTGTTATCACGTTGTCAACAGGAATACAGGCGTCAGGTCAGGCGACAATATTATTACCTTTGTTTTTTGATGAAAGGTGGGGAAACTGGAGGTAATTCACAGTACAGATAAATAAGTGTCTATATTAAAACTAGATTTTACAGTTCCTGATGGGGCACAATTGCTGATAGACATAACGATGATAACAGTGCCACTAATGGATATTAGAACAATGAGGGATCCTAAGTAGCAATCTCCTGTGATTCTACAACTAGTGCAAAATCCTGCTGCAGAATCGCTTAATCAGCTGTTTACCACCTTCTGGCTCAACGTAGGCGCATTGGGGCAGAAATAAAGAAAAAGAAAATCCAATAATGGCGCCAATGGTATAATATATATAAATAAATAGAGTGTCTGCTGCTCTCTAGGACAGGGGGTTACTCAATCCCCGTATGTACAGTATATGAGCTAAAAAACAATAAAAAGTTAGCGCTAACACAAAATTAAACTTAGAAAGTAAGATTTATTAATATCTTTCTTATATATGAATTATCAACTCTTTAACACAGATGTATAGCAATATTCTTAGACCATATTATACATCAATAATACCATTGAGAAAATATGACAATCAAGAATTTTACAGCCAAATTTGACTCTATTAGGAAATAAAAACACCCCTATATATAGGACTATAAGATCCAAATATTAAGCATCGCTGTATGGTAAAACACAGAATGATATAACACTTTAGTTAGATTGAGACTCAGGGCCTGATTCAGAGTTGGGAATAGAGAGATATCTCTCTCTCAACTGATCATCTTGGTGACACCATGCTGCACTGCAGGTGGGGAAGATTTAAAATGTGCAGAGAGATTTAGATTTGGGAGGAGTGTTTCCAAACTGACATCTAAATTGTAGAGTAATAATAAAGCTGTGCAGTATTTGTGGGCTACATGTAAAAGCAGCCAGTATTTACCCTACATGCAAAAACAAAATGATGTATTTACACCCCTTGCCCTGCAACATGGTTTGTCCAGGTTCACAGTTAAGTGCTATCTCTCTCTCTATTCCCAACTCTGAATCCGGCCCTCTGTTTCACAGTATTTTGTCACATTTAATTTCCTGGTAACACTTTAGAGAGAAACAGATATTATGTGTCAGTTTGTTTAGATACTCCAGGGTTTTTCTTGCTGTGGTTTAAACAGCACAACTTTCCACAGTATAAAGTGATTTCTTTGAACTTTTTTAATAGTTCCTTCAGGAAAATATATTTATCCGTGAAAACCAATTAGGTTCTTAGCATTCAAATGTTCACATTACATTAATACATACCGAACAAATGAATAATTAATACAAAATCCGAACTCGGCGTGCAAACTCGAACCTATCCGAGCCTGCACATCCCTAGACGGGACACATCTATATATATGTATATATGTATATATATATATATATATATATATATATATATATATATACATATAAGTTTATCATTGTTTAGAATTTAAAATAAATTGTTAGAAGTTTTATTTTTGTATACAATATAGATATGTTTAATTTAATGTAGGTTTGTTTAATAGGTGTAAATTATTTTGCTTAGATAATTTTCACGTTTGTAATCATGGTTAATTGTATGCTATTATATGAGAGACATATGATTATTATAGATATTCTTGTGTATTTATTTCATTTAAATTTTAGTGTGTAAATAGTTCCCGCTAATGATTACGGCTTTCTACTGGGTATTCTTACATGTGCATTTATTTCATCAATTTCCATCATTTTAGTTTGAGACCAAATTATATTTTATGTGTCTAGTCTACATGTTGTGTCTTAAGTCATTTTAAAAAAAACAAAATTTAGTTAATTAATTTAATAAAGTAAGAATGTATTACAGAACAAGAGGTACGGTGGGAGATGTATCGAAGCTTGGAGAGAGATAAAGTAGCAACCAATCAGCTCCTAACTGTCACTTTACAGGCTGTGTTTGAAAAATTAAAGTTAGGAGCTGAGTGGCTGGCACTTTATCTCTCTCCACTTTATTACACAGTGAGACTGGTTGAGCACCCAGTGATCAGACAACCTTGAGTTAGCACAACAATGGAGGTGAATGAGAAAAAAAAAGTTTTCTTAAAGCAAATGTACAAAATTGTGGGTTTTACCATATCGGTGGATCTTATAATGCTGAACTATTACAATATCTGTCGTATGAAGTGCCCACAGCTTATATACAAATATTTATAATAGTTTGAGGAATGAGAATAATGCTCAGTGCTGGCAGGGGTCCATTGGGAAGTGGTAATAATTACCCGGGCCTGGGATTGTTTGAGGGTTCTGGCAGGAGCCATGGTCCGACGCACCCCTGCCCTCATTGAAAAATACTCAGACCCAGCCAAGCTTTCTATGGCCCTGGGTGCTGGTACTCATCAAAAAAGGAGCCGGTACTACACCTAAAGTTACAAGGAGGTATGAGATTTACTAGCTTCCACACTTTGGATACGTGTGCAGATAATTATTTTATTAATTTCTGAAAGTATTTCACTGATTTTCTCCTTTTTCTGGAACTAGTTATAACAATTATAAATTATGCAAAAATAAAATATGCTAGTACAGTACTTCGTACCCCTGAGTACCACCACAAAAAAAGACACCGATACGCACTGATTTTGCTATTTCTATTTCCGCCTTAATGCCATATCTGCCAAAATGAACCATATAACACTGGATGTTTTACCCACATTTCCATGGTGTCTTTACCTCATGTACTGGCTGTACACAGTACTGTACAGGCAGATCGTCTCACAAGCATTGACACAAGGTACAGACAGCTATTGCTCAGCATTTCTATGTAGCCACTATGTACAAAAATATCAAGGCCGCTACTACATTCCCAATACGTCATTTGTGGTTGTCTCACATGAAAATTACACAAATTCACGTCTGGTCAGAGAATGTTGATTGAATTTATTTTGCCAGACCGTGGAGCTGTCAGAGGCAGAATTACATGAAAACGATAGAATTTATAAACAAATTATGGTAAGTAGTGAATCAGTGATGTGAGGTAATAAATGAGAAATTCACGAGAAACATATTATTAGAAAATGACAATTTTTATATTCATCCAAGATGGGTATTTTTTTTATTGTTGCTGACATTGACCTAGCAAAAAATAGCATTTTGCCTATTTATATATTGACACCGTTTGATAGCTTGAATTTCTGTTTTGTGCTTTTAGTAAGGGCCTAATTCATAGTCTTTGTAGGCAGCGGGACGCAGGAGGCGGCTTGTGTAAATGGACACAAACTGTTATATCTGGAAGCTCTGTACCATGATAGATAGGAAATCTTAAATAAAAATAACACAATAGATTTATATGCATTTTCCTAAAATAATGTAAATCTATGATTTTTAAAGTTCTTTTAAATTAATTATTTTAAAGGTATTGCTTAACCCTGTTATTTACGCATACACAATCCATATAACACTTTGGTGGAATATTCTACCACCTCCCATCCCTGACAAAACCAAACTAAGGGATATAACCAATTGCAGGCAACATTTTGAAAAACTTGCAGCCCCAAGGTATTTCCTATTCAATTGCCAGGTAATCAGTTGCTGTATTTTCTATAGGAAGTACTGCAGCTATTTTCTCTCCCCAGAGCAGGTGTAATAAAAAATTTAAATCCCTAATTTAAGATAAAAATGTTGGAAACCCCTTCAGAACCCTTGGACACTACCCTACTAATGACTAATTAGGCAATTGGAAGTTTTCGCTTAGCCTAACTGGTCCAATAATTACATTTCATTATTTATTGGTATAACCAATAATGGTCTCAAATTGCCTCAAATTAATATATTTTGTTAAATTTTGCACACCAAATTTAATTAAAGCATTTATTTAAATGAAAAAAAAAATGCTTTATTAATTATTTTTTTAATTGACCTAAAATTACCCCAAAATCACTTCTTTTTGTTTTGGCACTTTCATTTAATTTGTTTGTAATAAAAAAGTTAGATTTTATAAAAAAAACTGCACAAATCAGCTATTTAATGCATTTTTAAAAAAAGAATATACTTTTATTTGGGACAGTATAACCATGATTACTGTAACCCAATATTTTTTTAATTTTTTTAGGGTACTGGCTGTTCCCCATATTTTTGTAATTTCCTGCAGGGTTTTGGGCAAAAAAAAATTGCGACCGATTATTCTTCTAATGGATATCATGGCTATCGGAAACACGCATGCCCGCAGTAATAGAAAATTGGTTGTGATGGGCGCGTACATTTTTGCTGGTAAAATCTCTCGGCCAATTGAATATGCCTCATACCAGCTTGCAGCCGTGCACCATCAGTGCTGATGGTATGGGGAAATCAGTATGTACCCCGGGGGATCACCAGCTAAGGAGCATACGAAGATGGTAAAATCCATAGTACTGAATTTCAAAAAGTGCAAATCCCTTCATTGGTATAAAAGTGAGTTGATTTTCCTGTCAGATTCACTCCTCTTGGGTTTACAAAAACTGTGAAGTAAGTGTACGCCATCTAATTTGCATTTCTGTAGGAGCAGAGCATTCTGGACTCTGATTCAAACCTGGTAATCAATGAGGATCCCACCATTTACAGGATTCAACCAAAAACCATATACTGTAAGCCTGAGTTTCCCAAACTCTGCCATTACAATCCAGGTTTTAAGGATTTCCATGCTTAAGCACAGGTGACTAGTGCCGCAGTCAATTTGATTTAACCATCTGGACTCATCCTTAAAACCTGGACTGTAATGGCAGAATTTGGGAAACTCTGCTGTACACAATCACTGGCTCTGCAAGAAAACTAGAGCCATGCATGCATAAATATCCAGTATACTACTATATTTTCTACATAAATTCCAGTCTTGATTTATTACGCTTTATAGGAAATAGACAGCATAAACTATGGAGAGAATCTGACACAGTGTACATTATTCTTAGAAAACACAAAATATCAAATGGAGGCATTCAATTATTATCTGTGAGGTAAAGGTATCAATTTGGGCTCTTAACATTACCTCACAGCAGACATACGTTACAATGGGAGTTTTCAGAATGTTAGCTGCTTGGACATGCAGTGTACCAGTGATCACAACAAATGATTGTGCCACTAGGAGCCACGTACTGAAATACATGTTGAAACAAGTGCGAATAAGCCGGAAATACAGCCTAGTTATAAAGTGTACCGAAAATACTAAGTAAACAATGGATTTTATATAGCTTTACTGCAGGTGATTTTATTGTGCTATGCTTTGCCAGATTTTTGTTGAACCCTAATTAGCTGGGACTGGTGTATAAATCTGACTTAGAATATGTGTAAATCGTTCCCACAGAAGAGGGACGGCTGTATTTTGAGAGACTGAATGAAATGCTATGTTTAGGTTTTAATGAGATGACTGCAGGGGCCTTAATAGAGCACAGCTGTCATCACCGAAGTCCACTCTGAAGTTTTCTGGGTTTCCATTATGAGGAAGCCGCTGCCACTAAACAGCCTACACCCTACACGGTATACTGTGGCAGTATAGTTCTTACAATGTTAATGAGCGAACAGCATAAAAAACATATATCAGTTTAAGTTTTGTAAAATGTCTGATTACCTCTGATGCGGTAACTTGCATGTATGGTTGTCTTTTCATAGATCATTTCACTTGTATCATAAATGTGCAAAAATAGTGTATTTATATAGGACGTGTGAGGAGTTTGTATGTTTTCCCAGTGTTTGCATGGGTTTCCCTCAGATGCTGATGTTTTTCCCCTTGTCTCTTAAAAAAACATTTTGGTAGATTAGTGGGTCACCCTACGCCGTGCAGCGGACCCTCCCCCCTCCTATAGGCTATGCAATGCCCCCTGTATTAGAAACCCTTATGCAAAGCCCCCTGTAGTTGTGCCCATTATACAGTGTCCCCTGTAGTTATGCCCTTTACACAATTCCCCCTGTAGTTGTGCCCATTATGCAGTGCCCAAGTAGTTGTGCACATTATGCAATGCCCTCTGTAGTAGTGCCCCTTATGCAATGCCCCCTGTATCTGTGCCCTTTAAACAATTCCCCTTGTAGTTGTGCCCATTATGCAGTGCCCATGTAGTTGTGCCCATTATGCAATGCCCTCTGTAGTAGTGCCCCATATGCAATGCCCCCTGTATCTGTGCCCATTATGCAGTGCCCCCTGTAGTTGTGCCCATTATACAGTGCTCCCTATGCAATGCCCCCTGTAGTTGTGCCCATTATGCAATGCCCCTGTAGTTGTGCCCATTATACAGTGCCACCTGTAGTAGAGCCCCTTATGCAGTGCCCCCTGTATTTGTGCCTCTTATGCTGTGCCCCTTAAAGTAGTGCCCCCAGTACTGGTGCCCCCTCCCAGTATAAAACAGCCCCCACACCCCTGTGCAGTACTTACCTGACTACACGCTGGGCAACGCTCTCGCTGTTCCTTCCGCTGCTGTGCTGACTGGATCTACAGTAACTGGATCCAGCAGGTGCGCAGACTCTGCATCACTGGGAACGCTAGTCTCTGAAGTGATCAGAGGCCACCAATCCCAGTTTCCCAGTTACTGTAGGCAAGTTAGTCTGGCTGGAACTCCCGGTAGCTCGCGATCAACATTTTGGCTTGGCCGGCTTTATATCATGTAACCAGTAGTTTAATTATTTTACAAATGATGCTGAAAATACAGTTCATAAACATACTCAGTGAAAATCAAAGATACCATGCTTTGCTGAACTAATGTCAAAACAGGAAAAAGAGACCTGTGTCGTAATATTTTTCAATCCAAAAAGTAGCAAATTGTAACCAAAGTCTGATTGTGTGTTTACATTGCCTCGAAAAACGATTCAGTCTCCCACCGTTTCTTCACACTTCTCTCTGTCTGGAATTTTTGTATTTTAGGATGGGAATTTTTTACTTGTGAGTCACACTCTTCTCAGAACCCCCCTTCCCCAAAGAAAACAAAGAAAATTGTGGACAATTAGGTAATGAATACTTGCTAATTATTAATGATATATTTCTTTGTCATTTGTGTAAAAATATTTATTTTGATTTTAAACAGAATATACTGAACACTTTGTGCCAAATACTTCTACTTCACTCTATTTTAGATTTGGTATCTGCTACAAAAAAAGGGGAAAAATGTGTTTCTGTAACGGTGACACTTACCGGCGAGGTCACACTTACATTACAGTGTAATGTTGACACTTACCGGTGAAGTCACACTTACATTACGGTGTAACGGTGACACTTACCGGTGAGGTCACACTTACATTACGGTGTAACGGTGACACTTACCGGTGAGGTCACTTACTTTGGAGGAAGGATTGGGGACTCCAACGCCCTATTAGGCCCCTAATAATGAATGGGCCCATTACTTAAAACGTTTCCGCATGTCTAATAAGCCCATTATTGATAATGAATCAGCCCCTAAACATGATAAAAACTCTATTCTGCTAATCTATTAGTGAGGACTCCAGCCTCTAAAGCTGGGTACACACTAGACAATATATTGGGACGACTTGAGGCGAATCAGAACAAAAAATCATCCACAGCGTCCAGTGTGTACGCACTGTCCCGCACGTTGTTCGTCGTATATTCAGATCTGCTCTGCATAAATGGCAGGTCAGAAGATACGGCGGCTGATACTGGATCGTGCAGTGTGTACGGACCACCCGATATATATCTGCCTTCTAGTGTGTACCTCAGCTAATGATATGAATAGGTTGTAAACTAGCACCACCAAGCTGGTAACAGTCACTATTGGGTATAATTATTAACTAGAAAAGGCCATATCTCCAGTAAATCTGGTGATTTTGCCAAAAATAGGACTTTTCCCTATACATCCATGGCTACCGCCGGTGAATAGAGTTGCCAGCTATTCCGGCAATAGCCTTCACCATGCAAACCATGGGGACCATCATTAACAAGTAACTTGGCGTTATGTACTTCCGAAATCTTCCTTTCAAGCTGTCTCAAGGATGCCCATGGCTGTCTGTGATAAGCAATGATAGAAAATCACTGCACAATAATAAATAGGGAGCTATGTCTATACCTCTCATTTGTAACTTTGTACAGGGTATTAATGGAGAATACAATTGGCAAGATGGACTTACCTACAGTAGGTATATTGTGGATTATCAAAATTATCACTTGTAATTTACCAATAATAGTACAATAATAGTGCTTGTCATAAGTAGACATTACTAGGAGATCACAGGTTTTCACCACTGTGTTGATTATCAGCTGGGACTCCAGTACTTGTAGCATCTCCAAGTGATGTCCTCACAGCAGCAGTAACCACACAATGCGTTTCATTGAACCTCAACTTCATCAGCGATATTTTGCACACATTTTTAGCACTGAATTAAATTAGTGGGATAACTTTTCTCAGAAACATCAGATAGGGATGATAATAAGTTCAATAAATTCATTATGATTTTATGCACACATACACTGGAAATATCATTATGTAACATTAATTATTAAAGAATGGGTATTTCCATGCTTTTTGATGGGTTTGCTATCTATTGCTGACACATTATGCAACTGTTACATTTGTTACAAAATGCACCGAGATCTCCGGAAAGGGTAGAAATATGCACCGAGATCTCTCCTTAAAAACTGGTATTGATGTACTATGTTGCCTATATGGATACATCATGCCCTCTCTCGTCCTTTCTAATAAAAGTCGTTTCTGAAATCACTCAAGTAGGGTGGTGTAATAAAACACAGTCTGTGACATTTTGGCATCTCTGCAAACATAGGTCCTGATTCAGAGATTACGCAATACCAATATTCACGCAGTTGAATGACTATCGGCAAACTGCGCACGTGTCCAAGTCACACTGCACATGCGTCAAGGTATATATTTACCGTAGTCACTCGCAGCGACTGTTTACTCACAGTGTGATTGACAGTCAGGGGACGTTTGTGGGAGGTAATGGGAAGTGGCGGCAATAAACGCAGGCGTGCCGCGACTGTTTTCGGGGCATGTTACAGCCTGCGTCTGCGATCCCATATGCAGTGAAAGGATCACAGTATAATTATTTCTCTGCGAGTCGACCGTAAACAACTGATTCCTGACACATATACAGAACTCTCTTTGGACCCAATGACGTCCAGAGAACCAGATTCGTCGGCGTACAATCTGAATCAAGCCCTTATTCCTTTTAATGACACAATGCAGACCCTTATAAGTAACATCAAGATATATTAACCCATGATTTATTTACACACAAGAAATTCACAAGTACTCATATACAGTATGTGAGATAACCATGAACACATCCACATATAATGTTCTGGACTACTGATTATGCCATAACCACGACTCTCACGTAGATTCATTTAATTCTCCAAGCCCAGTTTCACAATAATATGTAACAGCTATGGTTTTGGTGTTTTAGTCTCCAGGTTTCAGATCCTAAAATAAAGTTTAATATGAGTAATTTCTTTCCAATAAGGAAATAATTAGCATATTTACAAACTGGCGTAAAAGGATTGGGGTGTAGCCAGTGCTTCAGAAACGCTGAGATTTAAATAAAAAAAAATGATAAGAAGTAGAAGGGAGAAGTGTGTTCTGCATAAGGAGAAGTTACAGAGTGAGAGGTCATGACTTGGTTTAAATGGACGGAATTAGAGGCAGAAGGGTGATAACATTTAGTTGAGATCCGCATAGACATACTGCGCATCTATTGCCGAGAGGAGCAAGCATACCCCCTTATGTACATTTCTGCATAGCTTTAATTAGATTTTCCCTTTGCTCGGAGAAGAGGAATGGGGATGGACAATCATAGGCTGTGAATACAGTAAGGGCGCCTTTTAGGTGGTATACTGTACCTCTACAGAGTGCTGGAGGGCAGGTGCGAGGATATGCAACGATTCAGAAAATGCCGATCATCAGCACTAGCTCGCCGATTCTAGTAGATGGTCACTATCTCATATTTCTGTTTTATGCAGACATACCGTAAGGAATGGAAAATATGTCATACAGTCTATATGATATGTATCTGGACTGTTATCGTATTGCTAAGTGTCTTACTTGCATGGGTTGAGACTTTATGAAGATCACCTATTTTGTCATGGATGGTATCAGTGAACAATATGCCCATTGGAACTATGCCCCAAGTTGGGAGCCAACTTGCATCATTGCGTCTATCGCCTCTAAACTTTTGGCTTGTTCAGACTGAGTAGTGTGGGTTATAACTTGGATAACAAGGTACTTGCACTTGTAATGTAAGATAAAACAAGCGAAAGATGTGCACAACACACTGTGAGTTGGTATAAATAAGGGTGGCAGAGATCCTAGGCCAGACTGAGTCAAAAGCAAGTGGGTACGCGGATGGACATGGCGGATTTCAACTTACTGCGCTTACGCCAAAGGAAGAAATCAATGACTGTGCATGTGCCAGAACAGGCGTACACATGCGCATGGAGATCACTAGTGCGTGCAGAATGATCGGTCAAAGGAGCACAATCTAGGTAAAGTGGGCATCTCTGGGTGGTAACTGGACGGCGACCATGTGAAGGCAAGGAAATGTTCAGCCGCGTGGGTATGTCATCAGCCTGTGTGCTGGCCTCCATGCGCCATCGTAGCATGCAGACGGAAATTGGTCGCCTGTTGCAAGTGGATCTTTTGGTGCAAGTACAGTACATATATCTCTGATGACGGCTGCAGCTGCTGGCGTAAGAACAGTGGCCGGGATAGGCCTCTACATGCCGACACACAGGTTTTTTTGTATACGCAGGTGGATTGTTAAATTAGTATAAATAATGATCAGGCTATCATGTCCGACTCATAATCAGAACCTCTCTCTTTAAAATCCATATATAGTCAATGTCATATCTAGTGCATTTCACCAAGGACCTCCATAGTTACAAACTCCCTAATTTCCAGACACATTCCCCAGTTTTAAAGATTTGCCCCCGGTAACATCCCTACTTTTCGTTATTAGTCATCTGCATCTTAGAACTCTACTTTTACTGTTAGATGTCATTCTTACCATATATTCTCAGTGTGTATGTGTGGTACCCTCAAATTTGTGCCCAAATAGGGGTCCCTCAACTTTTTTATACTGTGTGTCTGTGTGTATATATATATATATATATAAAACAAGAGATATGGTAAGAACTTACCTTTGTTATCTCTGTTTCTACGAAGTCCATAGGGTCCACAGGGTTGACCTTGGGGTATAGCTGGATCTGGGTCCATGGGCACCACGCAGTTAAAGCTTTAGCTGCTCCCAGGATGCACTTGGGTCCGTCCTCCTCTATACCCCGCCCCCGAGCCACAGCACCTCAGTTGGTAAGCAGCCAAGGCCGGAGGAGGAGACTAAACAGAGAGAAGGAAGACTGGAACACACAAGAAACCATACTCACAGAAATGGGAGACGGAAAACCGGTGACCAGCCACACAGCCCATTTGAAGCCAGGTGCGTCATGGCGGGTGCCCTGTGGACCCTATGGACTTCGTAGAAACAGAGATAACAAAGGTAAGTTCTTACCATATCTCTTGTTTTCTACTTCAGGGTCCATAGGGGTCCACAGGGTTGACCTTGGGGATGTCCCAAAGCAGTTCAACTAAGGGCGGGGACGCTCCTGTGCTGAAAGGAGCACCCGGCGCCCAAAGGATGCATCCTGAGAGGCGAAGGTGTCAAATGCATAGAACCTCAAAAACGTTTAAATTGAAGACCAAGTGGCCGCCTTACACAGCTGAACAGCAGAGGCGCCACGTCTAGCAGCCCAAGAGGGACCTACAGAATGAGTGGAATGAGCCTTAACAGAGGCTGGCACAGGTAAACCCTCCTGTGCATAAGCCTCACAAATAACGGAACGAAGCCAACGGGCTAACATTTGTTTGTTGGCAGGCCAACCCCTCTTGTGAAAACCAAAGAGGATAAACAAGGAATCAGACTTCCTAACCGAAGCCGTCCGGTCCACATAAATTCTAAGCGCCCGGACCACATCTAAGGAAGTCTCACCAGCTGAAAGTTCAGGGGACTGAAAAGCTTGCACAACAAGTTCCTGATTAATGTGGAACTTCGAGACCACTTTGGGCAAAAACTCAGGACGAGTGCGGAGCACCGCTCTGTCCTGGTGAAAAATCAGGAAAGGAGGGCGACAGGAAAGCGCCCCCAATTCAGACACCCTCCTGGCCGAAGCAATTGCCAGGAGAAAAACAGTCTTAAATGTCAGCCACTTGAGCTCCACCGACTCAAGAGGCTCAAACGGAGGACCCTGCAGGACCCGTAGAACCACCGCCAAGTCCCAAGGAGCCACAGGAGGCACAAAGGGAGGCTGGATCCTGAGAACACCTTGGAAAAAGGTGTGAACATCCGGCGGTATTGCAATCCACCGTTGAAACCACATGGACAAGGCGGACACATGAACCTTCAGAGATGCAAGGCGTAAGTCGAGGTCCAATCCTGATTGAAGAAATTCCAAGATCCTAGAAACTCGGAACACCTGAGGATCATAATGTCTGGACTCACACCACTGAAAGTAAGTGTGCCACACCCTGTGATAAATCCGTGCTGAAGCAGGCTTGCGTGCCCTGAGCATGGTACCACTAACCGAACTGGAGAAGCCCCGAGCACTCAAGACGGCTGTCTCAAGAGCCACGCTGTCAAAGACAGCCGACCCAGATCCGGGTAAAAGCAGGGCCCCTGAGACAACAGGTCCCGACGCTGAGGAAGAAGGTATGGAGCGTCGATGGAGAGGCTCCTGAGATCGGAGTACCAAGGACGTCTGGGCCACGCCGGAGCCACCAGCACGAGTGTGCCGCCATCCTGCTTGAATTTCCGCAGAACCCGAGGAAGTAGGGATATCGGAGGAAACAGATATGCCAGGTGAAACGTCCATTTCACCGACAGCGCATCCACCAGACTTGCGCCTGCGTCTCTTGTCCTTGACCCGTAAACGGGCAACTTGTGATTGTGACGTGAGGCCATCAAGTCCAGCTCCGGCAGTCCCCACCTGTCCACGAGTAGCTGAAACACCTCTGGGTGAAGCAACCATTCCACGGGATGCACGTCGTGACGGCTGAGGAAGTCCGCTTCCCAATTGAGGACTCCGGGGATGAAGACCGCCGAGATCGCTGGAATGTGACCCTCTGCCCAAGTCAGGATGCGAGACACCTCCGACATCGCTGCCCGACTGCGAGTTCCTCCTTGGTGGTTGATATACACCACCGTGGTGGCGTTGTCGGACTGCACCTGTACCGCCCTTCCGTGAAGAGCAGGGCCGGACGACTGCAGGGCCCTGTATACTGCCCGCAGTTCCAGGATGTTGATGGGAAGAAGTGCTTCTTCTGCAGACCGACGACCCTGGAGAGACAATGAGCCGGTCACTGCCCCCCAACCCCGGAGACTGGCATCCGTCGCGAGCAGGACCCAGTCCGGGATCCAAAAGGGGCGCCCCTCGACCAGATGAGCTGTCTGAAGCCACCAAGCCAAAGATTGCCGAAAGTCTGGAGACAACACCAGCACCTGAGAGCGGATCCGGTGAGGTAACCCATTCCATTCCATTAGAATCAGCCCCTGCAGGGGCCGGGAATGGAACTGGGCAAATTCCACCATGTCGAATGTCGACACCATGGACCCCAGAACTCTCATAGCCGAATGGACCGACAGGCGGCAACTGCTCAGGCAACTGCATATCTGCAGCTGTAGGGAGGCGACCTTCTCCGGAGTCAGGAAGATCCTTTGCTGACGCGAATCCAGCAGGGCTCCCAAATGAACCATCCGCTGTGATGGAATCAGGGAGGACTTTTTCCAATTTATCAACCACCCGTGTGCTTGCAGGCAAGCGATAGTCAGGTGGAGATGTTGAAGCAGTACCTCCGGGGAGCTCGCCAGCAACAGGAGGTCGTCCAGATACGGCAGCAGCCGTACATTCTGGTTCCGAAGATGTGCGGCCATGACCGCCATAATCTTTGTGAACACCCTCGGTGCCATGGAGAGACCAAAGGGTAGCGCCCGGAACTGATAGTGGTGTTGAAGGATAGCGAACCTCAGATACCGCTGGTGCGAAGGTGCTATCGGAACATGGAGGTAGGCGTCCTGGATATCCAGGGACACCATGTAATCCCCCGGTTCCATCACCAGAATGATGGAACGTAACGTTTCCATCCTGAACTTCGGAACTCTGAGGAATTTGTTCAGAGACATCAAGTTGAGGATAGGGCGATGAGAACCATTGGGTTTCTGCACCAGAAACAGAGACAAATAATACCCCGTCCCTCGTTGTGATTGAGGAACGGGAACAATGACCCCTGCTTTCAGCAAGGACTCTATAGCTTCCTGAATCTGTAACGCCTTGGTCTTGTCCTGAGAAGGACTCGTGCAGAAAAACTGGTGGGGTGGTCTGTGCCGAAAAGACAGGGCGTACCCCTGGGAGACCACATCTCGAACCCAGGCATCCGTGGTGGTATTGTGCCAGCACTGGGCAAATCAAAGAAGTCGGCCTCCCACTCTGAGGTCCCCCAGAGGGATGCCCGTCCCATCAGGCCGCAGGTTTATCTTCCTGCTTGGAAGAAGGGCGCCGAGCACTCCAGGCTTGCTTCTTGGGTTTAGAGCTCTCTCCACTACAATCTGTTCTCAATGCTGCTGCTCGGCTCATCTTCCTCTCCAGACGTTCTATATCTGCTTCCCCTCTCCTTCAAGCCCTACACTGGCTCCCCTTCCCCTTCAGATGCCAATTCAAGGTTCTTACATTCACCTACAAAGCCCTCACCAAATCCTCTCCCGCATACATTTCTGACCTTCTCTCCCTTCACACTCCCGCCCGCCCACTTCGCTCAGCTAATGCATGCCGCCTCTCTTGCCAACTGATTACTTCCTCCCTCTCCCGCATCCGAGATTTTGCCCGTGCTGCTCCCTACCTTTGGAATGCTCTCCCTCTCCCTATCAGATTCTTCACCTCTCTACAAATCTTCAAACGGGCTCTCAAGACCCACTACTTCATCAAGGCCTTCCAGCACTCCTCCTAACCCACCTCATGCTCTTTCCTTCCTATCTTCCCCTTCTGTGTCACGCCTGTCTGTCTGCCCCTCCCCTTAGAATGTAAGCTCTCATGAGCAGGGACCTCTTCCCTCTTGTGCTTCTCTTTACATTTTCTTCTACTCCCCATTAGGGCACCTAACACGGGACCGCCAACTCCCGGCAGCTTATTGTGAGTGCTTTAATCACTATTTCAGCAATGTATATAAGTTGTGTCCTTGTCCTGCACTGTAATGTACTGTAAGTTATTTGTTTCTTGTTCACTTATTAGTTCTATGTACTATGTAAGGCGCTGCGGAACACTTGTGGCGCCATATAAATAAAGGATAATAATAATAATAATAATAATAATAATAATAATAATCTTACTCGCCGACTGTCTCTGGAAGGACTGACCTTTTGCCTTACCCTGAACCCGAAAGGAACGAAAAGCCGAACTCCGAACCTTAGCAGGCAGTGCCGCCGAAGGGAGGAAAGCCGACTTGGATTTAGCCAGGGTATCCACTATTTTGTCCACGTCCGGACCAAATAGTAATTCCCCATTGAAAGGTAAGGCCTCCAGGCCTTTCTTTGAATCAGAGTCCGCTCTCCAGGACCGCAACCATAAGGATCGGTGGGCAGACACCGCTGCAGCCGATACCCGCGAAGTCAGCAAACTAGCATCTAAAGAGGCTTCCCCAATGTAAGAAGCAGCGTCCCTCATCTGACCCAACAACGCCCTCTGGACATCCGGAGCGTCGTCCGGGAACATATCTTCCAATGCATTGGCCCACCCCTCAATGGCCTTGGCCACCCAGGAGAAGGCCATGGACGGTCGGGCCACCGCCCCGGAGAGGGAGTAAATAGACTTTAAGCAAGTCTCAACTTTCCTGTCCGTGGGATCCTTCAGCGAGGATAGAGACGGTAATGGCAAAGTAGAGCTCCTTATTAAACGGGTGACATGGGAATCCACCGCCGGTGGAGTTTCCCATTTTTTACAATGTGCCTCAGGGAAGGGATAATTAGAAGCCAACCGCTTCTGAGGAAGGAATCTCTTACTGGGCGCCTGCCAAGCTACCGCCATATGATCTGTCAACTGATCCGACAGGGGAAACACCGCAGAAGCCACCTTAGTTTTTTTGAAACTAGGATACTTCGACTCAGGAGCCGGTGCCTCATCCTCTATAAGAAGAATGGCTCGCACCGCCCTAACCAGTGCTCGCACATTAATGGACGACTTGGTATCCATTTCCTGGACCGAGGCGTCCGAGTCAGTGTCATCAGGGACCTCCCCATCATCTGAGGAACCCTCTGAGTCCGATACCTGAGCCGCCCGCACCATGAGTGGGCGTTTTGAAACCCTAGAAGGCATGTCAGTCTGCAACATTGACTGAAAAGCCGAGGATGCGGCCGCCAAATTTTGCACGGAGTTGGAGAGCACATCCACCCAGGGTGGAGGAGTCGCCATAGGGGCCTGAAAAGGTACCGCAGGCTGCTGTGGCACAGGGGAAGCCTGTATATACATAGGCAACCCCGTATATGGACCCACAGACTGAGACCCAGGAGGACTCCGCAACAACTGCGGGACACCCGGGGAATGGGGGATGGTCAGCTGGGGTAACGCTCTAGTAGGGAGAGCAGTCGGGACCGACAGACGGTCTGCAATAGACACCAGCACTTGAGAAAACATCGCCCACGGTGGTTCCTGCGTCAGAGAAGGTCTGGATGGGCCAGGAGCCACCTGGCACCGACTACACAGGCCATCCTGTGACAAATCCTCCCTATCCACTCCTGCAGAACAGCGTCCGCAGGAGGCCAACACCGGAGCCACTGAGCGCTCAACCTCCTTGTCTGACATGACAGAATATATTATATAGTCAAAAAATATATCTGGCAACAGGGCAGAAGAAAACGCACTCACCGTTGTGCTGAACAACAGCCCACAATATGGCACTGTGTAGCACACAACTGTATGTGACGAACCTCACAAATACGTGATTTATATAGGTGAGGTCTGTAGAAACGCCCCTCCCCCACACACCTGTAGGGCTTGTAGGAGAAGTAAAGGGACAGGTATAAGCTGACAGTAAGCGGAAAATAAGCACAGACAGGCAGCACTAGCAAAAGTCACATACCATGCAGAGAAGATATACTCACTGCACCTTTCCACTACAATCAACCTGCCCAGATTCAGTGTCTGGGAGGGCTATAGTGCTGTGTACGCTGTCCTTAAATCGGGGGAGAGGTACACAGGGGGACCGGTCCACGTGCTCCCTGAGATCTGTGTTGCCACAGAGAAAATGGCCACCAGAGACCTCAGAGGAGGAGTGGCCGTGTAACTGCAGCTCAGCGATGCCAGACTGCGTGCTGAAAGGCGCGCTGAGCTGAGGGGAGGAGCCGCAAGACAGGGAAGGCTTCCTCCCCTGGCTAGCCTATTAACCCCAGGGCTTGCCGGCTTCCCGCTTGCCAATATTTCCCTGGTGGTCTAGTGGTCCCACGGGGTATTCCTCCTCAGAGGGGGAGCCCGCCGCCACCGCTAGCGGCCCCTGGTCTGTCCCCTAGGACCGGGGGCAAAGGACTGCATGTGCAGGCAATACCCGCGAGCCGCCGCTAATCGGCGACTCGCGGCTTACCTTATCCCAGGCGACTCCGGCAGCAGTCCAGGGAGGGACCCAGAGTACAGCTAGTACGGACTCTGGCCCCCCCGCCGCGATCCCCAGTGCAGTACTGGCGTCGCGGCGCCAGCGGGGAAGGAGAGCGGCAGCGTGGGCGTCTGCATAGACAGCCCGTCGCTGCCACACTAGAGCCTCTGTTTTAAAAGAAAAATCTAACAGGCTCTTTTTTTTTTTTAAATAGAAAGCTTTTGGGGGCTGCTCCTGCAGCCCCCCTGCGCAGGTGACCCGACTCCGGCCGGGCACCAACTCAAACTGAGGTGCTGTGGCTCGGGGGCGGGGTATAGAGGAGGACGGACCCAAGTGCATCCTGGGAGCAGCTAAAGCTTTAACTGCGTGGTGCCCATGGATCCAGATCCAGCTATACCCCAAGGTCAACCCTGTGGACCCCTATGGACCCTTAAGTAGAAATATATATATATAGATATATATATCTATATATATATATAGATATATATATATAAATAACACTGCCCCATTCACTATAGTTGCAGGGCTAGTGAACTTTGTGTGACCCTGCCTCTGGTAGTCCCTTCTGGGCATGTGCAGCCCAAGGGAAGATTTGTCCCCTTTAGCCGGGAAAATGGCCCCTTTTAATTGGCCTCCTGGGTTGTAGGGCAGAGGGCCCAAGGGGCGGGTTTACCCTGGACTCCCCTGGCCAATTAGGAGTGTCAGACCGAGCCCTGAGGGGGGACTGATGTGTTAAATACAGTGCCCTTGAGGACGGTGTGCCTGGCCGGGCTGCTGAGCCTGAGAGTTACATTACTGCCTGTGGAGCGGAGAGTTGTCGGACCCCGGAGAGGAGCCTGCCTGCCGTGGTAGTATCCCTGCTGAGGACCCCTGGGGGACACGCTCCAAGGAAGACTCCGCTGCGACCGCTGAGGGAGAAAGTGAATCAACTGCTGGATCATAGTGCCCGGTGCCGGAGATAGAAAGCCACCGCTGACTCACCTGCTGGACTGCCGGGATCCCCTCGCTGAGTGGACTGCTGCCTGCTGGCCCTGACTGAGGAGTGCCAGACCCTGGGGACCCCACTGAGGGGAAGGATTCTGCCCAATCTCTGCTGCACTGCTGCTGACCGGAGGAGCTGCCGGAGCCTGCTGCTGGGTCCTGGGGAAGGGCTCTGCCCTGCCGGGTGACAATTGTGCTGCCGGGAACTACTGGGAGAGTCAAAGGACCCAGGAGAAGACCTCCCCACCTGACGCCGGCTGCCCCAGAGGAGTGCTCGCGTACCGGGAGACCGGTGCCGAGGAGCTGCTTACGGAACTGGAGGGAAGGAGCCTGTGCCGCAATGTTGTCACCGCCGCTGTTCGGAGGGATCCCGCGTGTGATGAAGAGGACTGTCGGCCATCCACAGGCAGAGGAACGGACAGCCCTGTAGGAGCACTGGGTCTGATTCAGAGACGAACGCTATTTGCGGACGGACGTTCTGAAAAAGGGGCAGGATATTTAAAATAGGTGCTCGCTCTTTGCGGTCTGTTGACGCCTCTATGTCTGAACGAGCAAACAAAACATGCAGTTGCTATTTTGTAAAGACGCCCCTTGGCCGCTCGCACCATACGTCATCTCCGCTATTTATTAGATTAATCGAGTACATTGAAAGGCGTCTGAACTGATCGCTATTCTTGTGGTAGCATTTTCCTACCGCAATCATGCGAGCAGTTCAGGCTAAAAAACAACCAAGTGACGTGGTTGATGACGCTGCTTTGTTAATTATGCACACCCTTAAAACGCCCGTTTTGACCGTTTGGCACGCCTGCGTTCGGATCTCCACTCCCCGTTTTCAAGCACCTTCCCCTGTTACCACCCACAAACGCCTCATCCTGTCACTCAAATTAGCAGGCATTCGCTATATTGCGAGCACACGATTTCTGACCGCACTGACTGGTTCGCGCATGCATACTAAAACCCATACGCATGCGCAGATGTGCGAACATCGCTCGGAACGAACGAGCGGCTGCTTACGAGCGGCTCTGAATCAGGCCCGCTATTCAAGGACCTCTCAACTGCAGCTTTTCCCCTGCCGGACAAAGCCGCGTAGTGAGGGTTTAACCTGTGGTTCACCTACCCGCTCACCTGCCTGGAGATCGCAGTGCAGAGCTCTGGTGCGGTGCTTAGCATCCCGGAGCTCCGCTGAATGTCGCAAGGGGCTGAACAGCCACAGCAAGGGATGAGACACACCAGGACTCCCTGTACCTGCTCCTACCCCTGCCCTTCTCCTATTCACCCCTGCCACATATCAGGTCCCTGTGTCTAGTGCTATACCCTGTATGCCCCAGGGACCAAGTATTAGGGACTCCATCGCTACTGGTTAGGTATTCCTGATCTTTGTTAGTTCAGGGGTAGTCTAGGTAGCTGTGTCAATTGTGGTGTAGGGTCCATACTGTCTAGTGAAAACAAGGGGGGAAGTAATAGAGTGGTTTTTGGGGTCAAGATAGGCCATTAGTCTGTTTTATTTAACTGCTGTGTAGTAAGTTAGGGATAGCTTTGCCCATGCTTGTTTGTGGTATACTTTTCTTGTGAACCTCCAGCTCATCCTGGGATGGGACGTGACTTGGTTAATTGCGTCAGCTCATGTCTGATGCAATTGTAATTACTGTTAATGTTGGTTTTATTTATTGTAATGTTTCCTTTCCGGTGCTTCATTTGAATGCTAGATTCCTCTAAGCACTGTGTATTTTTAACTGTTAGACATTTTGGTATGCAGTCGGGAAGCCGAGTGCCTAAATACCGGCAGCCGGCTTCCCGACTGTCATATCCCGGCAAGGGTGAAATGCCGGGCGTCTAGATGTAGATGCCCGCATTTCCCCGACGCCGGGAGACCGGCGCCCGGCATCCCGATCGTAGTGATGCCGGGCGCCGCGAGCGGACAGCCGCGCAGGGGGGGAGGGTTAGGTTTAGGGCTCCCCGGGGGGGACTTAGGGTTAGGCACCCCCCGGGAGGGTTAGGCTAGGGGGAGGGAGGGTTAGGCACCCCCGGGGGGGACTTAGGGTTAGGCACCCCCCCGGAGGACTTAGGTTTAGGCAGCGGGGAAGGGGGTGGTTAGGGTTAGGCACTTAGAGGGGGGATTAGGGTTAGGCACTTGGGGGGGAAGTTAGGGTTAGGCACCCCTAAGGAGGGTTAGGGGGGTTAGGTTAGATTAGTAGATACTCACCTATCCACGATCGGGATTTCCAGCGCTGTCGGGTTTCCGCTGCTCGGAACTCTGCTCTTGTCGGGCTGCCGCTGACGGGAATCATCCGGCCGGCGGTATTTCATACCCATTCCTACATTTTAAATACTGGTTCTGTAATGCAATGTATATGAATGAAATGCTTATTTAAAACTGTGTAACCCCGGCTGGAAACTTCTGTGGTAATAGCGTGTGGCATATGCATATGCTGCAAAACTGCCGGTGAACTACTGCTTCCAGCCTAGCCCATGTTGTTTTGCTTTATTTTTCTCCACAACAGCCAAGTGGTAGCAACGACTGTATTGAAGTGCTGTAAATCTGCCGGTGAACTACTGCTTCCAGCATAGCCAATGTCGTTTTGCTCTATTTCTCTCAGCAAGGGCCAAGTGTTAGCAAAGACTTTTAAGTGCTGCAAATCTGCTGGTGAACTACTGCTTCCAGCATAGCCAATGTCGTTTTGCTCTGTTTCTCTCAGCAAGGGCCAAGTGTTAGCAAAGACTTTTAAGTGCTGCAAATCTGCTGGTGAACTACTGCTTCCAGCATAGCCGATGTGTTTCCTTTTGTTGACCTTTACTTGCCAGCTGGGGTCACCGGTAGAGGACATGGAGGTGTAAAGTAAATACGCTGCTTTTGTAATCTGCAAAATTCTATTCTGCCTATTGTTTACAGTTTATACTACTGTTGTTTATTAATTTGCAATAATAAAATTGCGTTGTACCTTCCTTCCTGAGCGGTCACTGTGTCTGCAAAAAGGCGGTATTACTTAGTATCTTAGCTACGGGGAGATCGGCCACAGAAGCATACCGAATACTCCTGAACCTGGTGTTTGTGGAGTATCACTATACTAATTTCCAGGGCATCACATATGTTTTATACGTTTATATTTTATCTATGTTTTATATTATTCTTAATGAGCTTAGCACACATGGCATATTTGGGGTTGTGGCTCTCCAAAGCCCCCCAGATAGTATTACGCATGACGTCCTTTGCAGCAAAGTTGCCCCAAAATTTTTTTTAAAATGTTGTCTCCTATCCAGAAGAGGCATTTACGAGAACATCTGCAGCTAGGGTTAGGCTGCCGGAGAGGACAGTTAGGGTCAGGCACTTGTGGGACGGTTAGGCTGCCTTAGAGGACAGTTAGGGTCAGGCACTTGTGGGAGGGTTAGGCTGCCTTAGAGGACGGTTAGGGTCAGGCACTTGTGGGAGGGTTAGGCTGCCGGAGAGGACAGCTAGGGTCAGGCACTTGTGGGAGGGTTAGGCTGCCTTAGAGGACAGTTAGGGTCAGGCACTTGTGGGAGGGTTAGGCTGCCTTAGAGGACAGTTAGGGTCAGGCACTTGTGGGAGGGTTAGGCTGCCAGAGAGGACGGTTAGGGTCAGGCACTTGTGGGAGGGTTAGGCTGCCGGAGAGGACGGTTAGGGTCAGGCACTTGTGGGAGGGTTAGGCTGCCGGAGTAGGACAGCTAGGGTCAGGCACTTGTGGGAGGGTTAGGCTGCCGGAGAGGATGGTTAGGGTCAGGCACTTGTGGGAGGGTTAGGCTGCCGGAGAGGACGGTTAGGGTCAGGCACTTGTGGGTGGGTTAGGGTTAGGCTGCTGGAGAGGACAGTTAGGGTCAGGCACTTGTGGGTGGGTTAGGGTTAGGCTGCCGGAGAGGACGGTTAGGGTCAGGCACTTGTGGGAGGGTTAGGCTGCCGGAGAGGAGAGCTAGGGTCAGGCACTTGTGGGAGGGTTAGGCTGCCGGAGAGGACGGTTAGGGTCAGGCACTTGTGGGTGGGTTAGGCTGCTGGAGAGGACAGTTAGGGTCAGGCACTTGTGGGTGGGAGGGTTAGGCTGCCGGAGAGGACGGTTAGGGTCAGGCACTTGTGGGAGGGTTAGGGTCAGGCACTTGTGGGAGGGTTAGGGTTAGGCTGCCAGAGAGGACGGTTAGGGTCAGGCACTTGTGGGTGGGAGGGTTAGGCTGCCAGAGAGGACAGTTAGGGTTAGGCACTTCTGGTTGGGAGGGTTAGGCTGCCGGAGAGGACAGTTAGGGTCAGGCACTTGTGGGTGGGAGGGTTAGGCTGCCGGAGAGGACGGTTAGGGTCAGGCACTTGTGGGAGGGTTAGGGTCAGGCACTTGTGGGAGGGTTAGGGTTAGGCTGCCAGAGAGGACGGTTAGGGTCAGGCACTTGTGGGTGGGAGGGTTAGGCTGCCAGAGAGGACAGTTAGGGTTAGGCACTTCTGGTTGGGAGGGTTAGGCTGCCGGAGAGGACAGTTAGGGTCAGGCACTTGTGGGTGGGAGGGTTAGGCTGCCAGAGAGGACAGTTAGGGTCAGGCACTTCTGGTTGGGAGGGTTAGGCTGCCGGAGAGGACAGTTATGGTCAGGCACTTGTGGGTGGGAGGGTTAGGCTGCCGGAGAGGGCAGTTAGGGTCAAGCACTTGTGGGTGGGTTAGGGTTAGGCTGCCAGAGAGGACAGTTAGGGTCAGGCACTAGGGGGAGGGTTAGGGTTAAATTACAAAGAAAAACACTTCCAATTTCCTAATTAGTCATTCTAAGGGGGGGTCCAATTGTTTCAGCACAGTATCCCAACATTTTAATCTTAAAATAAAAAGGGAGGTGCGAATGGAAAAATTCTAATTCAGTCTGACTGATTCAGTGTGAGTTGCTAATTGGATTGAAAAATGAATTCACTATGCAGATTTGAAGAGAAAATAGCAACTCACAATTCGCACATAGTTGGATTGACCCCTTGGTTGCTTACGTCCTGTTGTTTATTTGAGTGTTATGGTCGCTAATGAAGGAATGTATATAAACCTTGTCCTTCTCCTGCATCGTATTGTACTGTAAGTCACTGGTTTTTTGTTCACTTATTTATGTACTTTGTAAGGTGCTGTGGAACACTTGTGGAGCCATATAAATATAGGATGATGATGATAATAATAATAATAATAATAATAATAATAATAATAATAATAACCCAGAGCTTCCCTTTAGATTATTGATCTTTTCACCTGCTTGGTACATTTGATTGTGATCAGGGAGGAGAAGTGAGTCTATTTTTCTTATTTTACTTACATTAACTAATTACACACAATCTAAATGGTTGGAAATCCAATTTCACACATCTACTTGACATTTACAAATGATGTCTCTGTTCCAGTGTATTTGTTCTGTTTCTTATCTTGGGCACAAATTCACAGAATCTTATGTAGTAAGTGAACAGCCTTTTGGTGTATGACCTGACCTGTACGTTTTCAGTAACATAAGAAGGACTACAGAGGATGTGACCATGATTCTGGTTAGCTCATTCAATAATCAGAGTGGGAGTTCACTGTTACTTCTCTTCAGTCTTTGCTATTTATTGTTCTTTAAGGAACTTATTGAACTTAATGAACTTATTGAAGGTCACTGTGTGGAACTTATGATATTATTGCAGCAATTTAATGGAAAGTTAATAGACTTGCCGAGTATGTCGTGTTTGTGTTATAAATATTTCACATTGATGTCATCGGGAATGTTCTAATTATGAAACCACTTGATTAACTATTGTTTGTTTTGAATGTACTATATGTTTCCTCCTCTTTGCCTAATGGTTGCTGTCGGTATGTTTTTTTGTTACATAGAGAACCCATGTAAGTAATCAGTTTGGCACCGGTGCCGGCCCCTTTAACTATTCCTTTGCCATAGGTACCCCCCACCCCCAGGCACTGTGCTCCTCCGAGATTTTACAGAGTTTAGCAGCACCAAACTCCCAGCCGATCACTAACAATGGAGAAGCAGCAGCCAGCAGCATGGGGGTAACTTAAACTTTGTGTGCCTCATGGCAACATTTTGAAGGTGGTCCACAGTTCTTCTAGAGAGACACCCCTCTCAGTTATTCAATTTATGCCTAATAGTGGTGCCCCAGTTTACATTTATGCCACACTGTATCGCTCCCACTTCTCAATATGCTACATTGTAGTGACCCAAATGGGCCCCAGTTCACATTGTGCTATGCAGTGCCCCTAGGTCACAGTATGCCACTGTGAGGTGTGGATCTGCGAGGGTGAGTAGTGATCGCTGGAGCAACAGAGTCAAGGGCAGAAGTAAGGGAGGCATTGTATAGAGAAGTGGCTTGTTGAGGTCAGGAGAAAGGATAGGGGAGAGAAGAGGGTCAAGCAGAGAGGAAAAAGAAAAAGTGTCAATAGCCTCAGTGTTACGCTTAGCAATGGTAGCCTTAGGAGGTAGAGGAGGGGAAGGAGAGAGGTATAAGTTAAATGAGAGAAGGTGATGGTCAGAGAGGGGGAATGGGGATTTGGAGTAATCAGAAATATCCCAACAGTGAGTGAAGACCAGGTAAAGTGAGTGCCCACTCACATGGGAGGTCTGAATGAGGTCCTGAAAGTGGAGTAATGGGAGAGGAGGAGGATAAAGGCAGACACAGGAGGAAAGATAAGGGGAAGAGGCGGTGGAGGAGACAAGGGGGGGAGGATAAAGGTGGAAGCAAGGGGCAGGACAGAGGATGAGGTAGACACTGAGAGAAGGGGGTAAATAGGAGGAGGAAAACTAGAAGTAGGAATGAAGTATGAATGTGAGAGAAAGTGCAGGAGAAAGTACAGTGTTGGAAATGAATGGGTATGAAATCCCGGCAGTCGGGATGCCTACTGTCAATATACCGACAGCAGCATCCCGATGCTCAGGATCCTGACAAAGGTCGGGTAAGTATACTTACCCTCCCCCCTTCTCCCCCTAACCCTCTGTTGTACATGCTAACACTAACCCTCCCCCCACCCTATCCTAGGCCTCCCCCCTTGGTGCCTAAACCTAACCCTCCCCCCTTACTGCCAAAACCTAACCCTCCCCCCTTCAGGCACCGGTCTTCTAGCTGGGTAGTGGCATTCCAGCGCCGTTTCTTCAACCAGAATGCCGCACGTCAGTATTATAACTACATCCCTTTGGAAAAGGTGTCTGCACAACAACAAAAGTTTATTATTGATTGGAATAAAAGTGGAGATTTAATTGGTGCAGAAATTGAATATTAAAGTAGACTGTGTTAGTAGATACAGTATGCATTGAGATAGAGAGACAACACAAATAGTAGCAAGTAAAGCGCAAAGTTCTTGCAGCGACCAAACAGGGAGTCCAGTGATGAATGTCCTGGTTTTGCAGACATGACCTCCAATCCCACCAGAATGGCTAGCAATAAATTAACTTAAACAAACAAACAACGCATACCACATAGCTAACAACTGGGTCTATATATATCTCTAAGCTAAATAAAAAAACATCAGAAGGAGATACTATGCAGTGATGTATGATTTTACATTACTTATAAGGTAAATACTGAGTGTTGTAGTCATTTACCTAAAAGTTTTTAAGGCTGGGCAATAGTAATGCAAGGTAGCAGTAACTAGTGGGTGTTGTAGTCCTTTAGAAGAGAAGAGAGGATGCACCAGTTCACAAACAATAGCAGCTGTAGATATAACTAATTAAAGCCGCTATAACGAAATTAGGTTTAAAATGTAAAGTGAACTTTTAAATTCTGCACTTCAAAATTAGCACTACAGCTAAGGCTTAAAGCCCAGTAATACACTAGAATTGTGGTGAGTAGTTTGTAGACTGTACCTCTTTGTGTTTAATTCAGTGTGACCTGTCCTGTGCGGTGGAGGCGGGCCCCAGAGTTGGAACTTCTAAGTCTCTGGACCCTACAGCAGTGGTACCTCCTGCACCCACCGTAGTTATACCTCTGGAAAGCAGCATAAATGTACAGTGCGTAGTCATGTTAATGTAAATAATGGATCATTCCACCCTCCATTGAGAAGTCATTGAGGGGGTGTTTGTTATTTTTAAATACCCATGGTAGATGGAACTCAATGATGGGGTGCCAAGAAAAATAATGTCACTCATTCAGTACTTTAGGCACCACCAAAATGTTGGGGCACTAGATATGCTCTTGACATGTCAGTCCTGAGTTCTAAAGGGTTCTCCAGGTCTGTCATTTGTACTCTGCTGTATGCCGTAAGCCTTCCTTTGCAAGACTTGTCACTGCTTTGGCGGATTTACTTCGCTTGGTGTTCTGACAGGAATTTTCAGCCCAGAGAGTTTCCATCTCTTCGGTCCTCTCGCTTCTGAAGGCAGGTCTGGATTTAGCCTTCGGCCTCTCTTCCATGAAGGTGCCGATTTCTGCACTTTCTGTTCTCTTGTGGGGACAGATTGTTCTGATGCTATACGTACATCTTTTTCTTCAAGGTGTACTCCCCGTACAATGTTGTTCCTCGGCTCCTTGATATTTGTCGTTGATGCTTCAGTCATCACCCTTTGAGCCCTTTAACTCTGACATTTGTTGGCTTACGTGGATAACCGTTTTCCTGATGGCTATACCATTGGCTCTGTGGGTTTCTCGCTGGAGTGAGTTGCCATGTCTCTTCCCATTGTTGGTTTTTCACTGGTACCGGGCCATTCCTCGTACTGGCTTAGGCTACTTTTCTACGGTAGTCTCTCGGTTTCTCCTCACCCGGGACTTTGTGGTCCCTGTGTTTCAGACTCCTGATTGTTCTTTGGTGGGGCCCTTTTTGGACTTTGTGCAGACCCTCCGGACCTTTGTGGATTGGTCTGTGGTTCTCTATAGGATGGACCCCCTTCTTGTCCTCTATGACTGCCTGGTCACAACTCGGACTTTGGCCAGATGGTTCCATTTGCTTATCAGTTATGCTTCAGCAATGGTGGTCTTCCCTGTTCCATCTTTGATATTAAATATTTTCTCCAGATTGGTAGGTACTTCTTGGGTGGCTTGCGAGGAGTGCTTCCGCTGAGCAGCTTTGTTGAGCGACCCTAGGGTCTTCCGCCCATACTTTCCTCCAGTTCTGTTCATTTGACACCTTTGCAACCGTGGACGCGGCTTTTGGTCAAATGGTTCTCAGCGCAGCTCCGGCGTGTCCCCTCCCGTAATAGGATAACTTTGGGACGTCCCATGGTCTAAGCCTGTGTCCCCTATGGAATGTAAAGAAGAAAAGAGGACTTACAGTATGTCTTACCTGGTTAAGTCCTTTTCTTCGAACTCATAGGGGACACAGGCCGCCCACCCTGATGCACTGGGCTGGCAGGGTTTTTTACTCTGCTTCTAGTCCTCCTTTACCATTTCTGGGTGTTGGATCAGTATGTGTAAGTCAGTCTTCTTTCTCCTCTTACCTACCTCAACTGACCTGCCTGGGGCTGGGGGCGGGGTATAGGGGGGGAGGAGCCAGGGCTGCTGGGAGAAGAAGCTTAACTATTTGGATCCCAGACTCCTTCTGCTCCACTCTATACCCATGGTTTAAGTCTGTGTTGCCTATGGAGTCAGAAGAAAATGATGTAACCAGGTAAGACATAAGTCCTCTTTTTGTCGACATTCATCTTAAGAAACAAGACTGCTACAACTGCTGACATTCTTGAATCTTCAATTCTAACCTGTATTTGAAACTTGGCTAGATGGAAATGCAGCTTCTATCTTGGAAGCTGCAGTACCAACAAATTACTCTGTCATCCACAAATCAAGACTCAACCTCAGGGGAGGGGCAGTGGCTATCTGCTTTAAAAAAAAAAGCACTGAAACTTAGGGTCCACCCAATGGAAATTACTCATTTGAGTACATCGCTGCCCAGAGTTCTACAGGTTTAGATTTCAGAGTACTCCTCATTTACCGCCTCTCCTGTAGATGGGAAGATATTTCTACAAGAAATTGCAGACGCTGTTGCTGGCCTAGTTCTGGAGCTTGTCCTTGGGGATTTCAATGCATGGGTTGATGATGAGCTCTCATGCATTGGCCAAGACCTCTTGTGCACAATGAATGCTCTGGGCCTCACACAAGTAATTCGTTCTGCTACACATAAAAGTGGGCACACTCCTGATCTTGTCTTCCAGATGGGATTAGAAGTCTCTGACCTAAAAATAAACCCAGTTACATGGACAGACCACCACCCTATTTGGTTCCCAGTTGCAACCCATCAAAACAGAATCTTTAGCATATGAGCATTTGTAAATTTTGGGGTTAAACCCGCAGAGAAGCATCAGCTTAGTAAATTTACTCTATGGCGTAAAAAACAACAACTTGATTCGCCTTTCACCCCAATACTTGTAAGATGTGATTTGGCTGTAGGTAAACTCCGAGCAACGTAAAAATAAATCTTCAAATAATTTTTTCCCAGTGGTATAATCTGCTTCTGCGTAACTTTTTTTTAATGAGAAATTTGAGCCTGTTTAGCTCTATGGTTCTCTCTCTGATCATACAGATGGACATAGGACCTCATTCAGAGGCGCTCGCAAAAAGCGAGCATTCCCTCTGAATCAGGGGGGCTGCTCTTTCTTAAACCCGGCCCCCTGGCCACTCACAAAGCTGTGGGTGACCACCCACAGCTTTTGCGAGCGGCCAGGTGATGGTCGCGATTATTGTGACCATCGGGCTTGCGACGAGACCCTTGTGGTAGGGTCTCATCTTCCGCAAGCCCCAGTGAGCTTCCTGCTCAAATAGAGCAGGAAGCTCACTACTGACATCACGAGTGATGTCAGTAGGGCAGCCCAAAAATGGTGGTTCCTTCAGGACGCCTCGGTTTGACCACATCAACAGCTGCCCCGTTTGTAGCGAGCCCCAGAGCGAGTGAATTTCTCACGTGCCCCACCATCAACCCGCTTGCGAGCGGGTCTGAATGAGGGCCATAGTGTTATAGATAACTCTGTGATTACAAAGACAGTGGGCCGAATTCAATTGAGTGTGATGTTGAATAGCCGCGGAAGGGAGCTCCCGCAGCTTTTCAATTCAACGCGCTGTTTGTGCACCTAAAGGATTTCTTCTCAACCCCCCTGGGGATGCGAGGAAAAATCCAACAAGAGTGCCGGGCGCGCAGCTGTTTACCGGTTTAGTGCAGCGCTGACAGCCGCGTGCCCGGCACTTTAGTCAGAGAATGCCGGTTACCGTGTCTTAACACCCAGGTTAAGTCGCGAGAACCAGCATTTTCAGACATAACCAATTCCTGACAAGGCAAACAGCGCGGTGTATTGAATAGCTGCGGGAGCTCCCTCCTGCGGCTATTCATCATTGCACTGAATTGAATTCGGCCCAGTGAGTCACAAGAGGAAGGGTCACACTGGCTGCAAACTAAAGAAAAATGACTAATGGGATGTGGAGCTCTACAGTACAATTTTAGAATATCTATGTACTAATGGGGTGATCTCTGGGTCTGATTCAGAGCCGGACGCTATTTGCGCTCGCTCGTTCAGAAAAAGGGAGTGGCTATTTAAATTAACAGTTCACTCTTTGTGGTCTGTTCACGCCTCTGTCTGAACGAGCGAACAAAACATGCGGTCGTATTTTGGAAAAAGACGCCCCCTGGCCGCTCGTATCATATGTCATGTCCGCTATTTAATAGATTAATCGAGTACATCGAACAGCGTATGAACTGCTCGCTATTCTTGTGGTTGGTTTTTCCTACCGCAATCATGCGAGCAGTTCTGACTATAGAATAACCCAGTGACGTGGTCGCTGACGCTGCTTTATTAGTTATGCACACCCATAAAACGCCCGTTTTGAGCGTTTGGCACGCCTGCGTTCTGATCTCCACTCCCCGTTTTCAAGCACCTTCCCCTGTTACCACCCACATACGCCTCATTCTGTCACTCAAAATAGCAGGCATTCGCTATTTGCGAGCACATTATTTTCGGCCGCACTGACTGGTTCGCGCATGTGTATTACAATCCGTACGCATGCGCAGATGTGCGAACATCGCTCGGAACGAACGAGCGGCCGCTTACGAGCGGCTCTGAATGAAGCCCTCTGTGCCACAAAAAGGTATTTCACTGTCTGGCGTAGCAGAGCACTGTGGTGCCTTACAAATAATATATGGCATGGGGTTGTTCCCAGTTGTGTGTGCAGCCATAGAAGCGTCAATGTTCTGTTTATGTTTATTTACTATGCACACCACACATGCTGCAGACAGTGGTGATCAGGAAGTGTTGTGTCTGCAACTGACGTCTGTGTGAAGCTGGAGGGTGTAACCGTGGCAACACATTACACGCAGGAAACTTCCTCTTCATACGCAGGCTCCAGGGTAATGCGTCAGGACGCTTAGCTGTATTGTAAACAATTTACATAGAACTGTATTTTACTATAGCATTGTTTGTCTTTTAAAAGTAAATGCAGAGCTAACCCATTGTTACCAGCATTTTAAAAGTAGATTCCAGGTGCACTGTGGAGAGCAGCTGTATGTAAGCATGTCATGCAGGATACGGTCACTGACATCCATGATGGTGTATGGTACACAGGAGCACCCTGCACCTTTTCCATATACTTACCTTGCTGCTGCATATACAGGAAAATGGAGTTGGCAAATGTGCATTTAAGAAATCACGTTCAGTGCCATAGTCTCCATTATGTGGACGTGAGGGGGGGGGGACTTATAGGACGACCCTGGATATGGTGAACCTTGGAGCTGATATTTTACCAGTATGCTATTTTTTAAAGCCTTTTCAATAGCTATTATCAAATAGAACTAGTGGTGGATTTTGCCTAGTGGCTGCAGAACTGCAGGCCCCCTAGTAAAAGTCACCACTTGCATGGACTGCCTGGCAGTGGCTTCCTATGGAAAATGCTCACCTGCTAATCACATGACAGACAGGCAGTCCATGGGGGAGGTGGGGGAGGTGTTTTCTCCCCTGGTACTGCCAGTTCGGACTGTGGGCCTGATTCATTACCGATCGCAGTGACGACGCAGACCCATCGCAGAACGATTGACAGGCAGTGACCATTTGGGGGTGGAGACAGGGGTGGTCAGCGAAACGCAGGCGCAACGCTGTTACAGGGGCGTGCATAAATTATCCCCTGCGATGCCATACACAGCTTGGGCTTTTACTGCGTGCAATTTCTAAGTAAGGTCAGAGCTTGTGCAAGTGTGCGTGAGGCTCCGATGTTACTGATTGTTTCGCAGACTTGCTAAGTATTACGGATGTGTGCAAGGTAAAGACGGCGATCTTATGTTAGGCTGCAACGCCATTGCGATTGTAATCATTAGCATATTTTCGCAGTGAGACTGCATGCGTAATCCTTTCTGAATCAGGCCCTGCGATAGCAGAGTAAGCACTTCCCATGGGAAGGCCCTCCCCTGCTATAACAGCAGCCCTATCTGGCTTTTAGGGGCTGCAGCCAATGCCGTCCCTAGAAGCCTGCTGGTTCGTGCACATGTGCAGGATTGCGATCCCGCGCATGTGCACATTTCAGACTGGCAGACACATCCGGTAATAAGAGGTAGGGTACAGTGACGGATTAAACCCTGTCAAGGCCCCTAGGCAGTTGAAACCTCTTAGCCCCCATGCAAATTATCTCCTATTACCTTTTTCATTTTACCAACCAACAATTTTAATAAACCGTACATAGGTTGCACCTAACATTTTTTACAAACTGACAGCTGACAGAAGATGAGCTTCTAAGAGACAAACTGTAATGTGAATCTGATATCCGGGGCCGGATTAAGAACTGCGAGGGCCCCTGGGCAACAAACGTGTGGAGACCCCCATCGATAAAAGTTGTATATGTGTGTATATATATATATATATATATATATATATATATATATATATACACACATACATACACATGCATATATATACACATATATGTGTATATATATATATATACACATATATGTGTATATATATGCTTGCCTACCCTCCCGATTTGGCCGGGAGCCTCCAGATTTTCGGGTGCTGCTCCCGGCCCCCCGGAAAGGCAGGCAAGCCTCCCGGAAGTCTCTGACCCTCCCTACCTCCCCCCTGAAACAACTAGAAACCCCCGCAGCGGGGGGAGCAGGTGACGCGATTCGCGCTGAATCGCGTCATCGTGGCCCCGCCCCCTGCTTCACAACACCAAAAATAACGGCATTGTGAAGAGGGGGCGGAGCCACGATGACGCGATCATGCGGCCCCGCCCCTGGCTCCACCCAAATGAGAAACAACCTGACCGGCCCCGCCCCGGCTCCGCCCCCAATGGCCGGCCCCACCCCCCGCTGTTAGCCGACAATCAGCTCCCTCCCGGAAGGCTGGAGCTGATTGTCGGCAAGTATGACCTACATGCACAGAAGCAAAAATCCTGCTGATGGTGCTGGGGACAGATGGGGGGGCCCCCTATGTGTGGGGGCCCTGGGACGACCGCCCCTGTCGCCCTCCCTATGATCCCGATGTTGTTAATGGGTACAGTACATTAATACAGTCTTTTCTCTGTAAAGTTTTTGTTTCTTTGAGTTGATTTATTATTTTCTATCTTTTGGAAACAATATAAGAAAGCTCGATTGTAATTTTCTTTCAAGGTCAAATCAGTATTACTTTGATCCATTGTCGCGGGGTCCCTAAAAGGCGCGGGTCCATAGGCCGGTGCCTACTCTGCCTATTTAGTAATCCGGCACTGACTGGATAGAACCAAGAGGTACAGAATATATGGTAAGAATTTAGGGCCTGATTCAGCTTTGGGAATAGAGTGAGAATTTGCACTTAACTGTGAACCTGGACAAACCATGTTGCAATGCAAAGGGTATAAATACATACATTATTTTGCATGTGGGGTAAATACTGGCTGCTTTTGCATGTAGCCCACAAATACTGCACAGCTTTATTATTACTCTACAATTCAGATGTCAGTTTGGAAACACTCCTCCCAAATCTAAATCTCTCTACACATTTTAAAACTATAGCGACTATTTATATATAGTGACTATTTCTGTGTGATTTAGCTAAATATATAGTAACTGTTCCTGTGTGTGACTGTGTGTGACTGTTCCTGTGTGTGATTCAGATTATATATATATATATATATATATATATATGTATATATAAAATACTGTGTTCCTCCTGAGTATACTTATGACATGCCTCTGTACTGAATTTCAAATATGTCATTTTTTCTATTTCAAAGGGAGTGCCTCCTCTGGTTTGTTCTGTCTCTGGGGGGTCTGCATACCTCACACAGGGAGGGACACAGTATTTTGTATGGATTATTTAGGAAGGCACCCCGTTTATTGCATTTTCATTTCAGTGCCAAAGTTTTGTATTTGATATAGAGAGAGAGAGAGAGAGAGAGAGAGAGAGAGAGAGAGAGAGAAGATAGAGAACTGAAGGTGCAGCACTCCCCTCCAAATAAATCACACAGAGACCAATGGATCAGTGGAGCGTTTCAGTCCATTTAGTACTATCTTCAACCATATACATATACAAATAAACAGCTCACCTTAAATAACACCCTCTGCCCAATTTGCTGCAAGAGCGCCAGTCGGACCACATGACACGACTGACGCCACCTCCCGATGACGTCAGCAACTAAGCGCGTCATTACAACAAGACCACATCACCGTGGTGACACAGACATAAACATACCAAGGACATGTAACATATCAGCGCTATACCCGGTTGCATAGCAACCATATTCATGTCGACAATGAAGGGAAAAGGTATTAAGATGGATAGTACAAACATGCATTGCAGCAAAAATAAACGAATATGATAATAAGAAGCATATATATAAATAATGCGTATAACATAGTAGCGCTGAAGGTGGTTGCATAGCCACCATCTCATTCATAAGGAAAAATCATTTATCAGATTAGTAATACAGATATATCGTCCTGCATATCTAACTAGCAGAACCTATTGATACATATAATAATATTCATTACAATCATTTAGCACCAATTGCAAACACATGTATGACATTGTATAAAGGTAAATAGAAAGAGCGATGCTCACAGAATCCAAAAAATCACATAGAAATATGGTATCAGTAATTTAAAAACATGATAATCCAAGGGCCTCATTCAAACCCCGCGGTGCAACTACATCTAATCGGTGGATCCATCTTGCCTCACATTGCAATAATAGGCGATTTCTGTCACCACCTCTCTTAGGTTGTGGGATATGGTCTATCATTCTATACCGAGCCACCGGCTGATCCCTAGACAAACATGACAGTGCAGTCCGAATACTTGAACGATGCATTACCATGCCTTCTTTAAATTTACGTTGGGTCTTGCCCACATAAGTGAGTCCACATGGACAAATAATCTGATACACAACAAATGTACTATTGCACGTTAGGTGATGGCGAATAAAAAAATGTTTTCCAGAATGCGGATGAGCAAAACTGTCACCTGTGATTAAATATCTACAAGTCGTACATGAACATCTGAAGCATCCATTCTTTTTTACTGCTAAAAAGTGTTTCTTAGGGGATATATCCATACAGTTAGAGATATCGGTCTTCACCAATATACCTCATAGGTTCCTCCCTCTAGAATAACTTGCCATGATGTCAGTGTTAACTGAACCTAAAGATTTATCATATTTGACAATGGGCCAGTGTTTTTTGGATGCTCGATTGATGTTAGGGGATAACACATTAAATTTATTGACCCACGGCAAAACTTCTCTTTTTACGTTAGAATCACGTTTAGTCAACAGGGTCTTTCTATCAATCAGCATTACCCCATTTTTTGTAGTAATTAAGCCTTGGATATCATAACCACGTGCAATAAACCTTCGAATGAGTACATCGACCTGCTGCACAGCAGTATCGGTGTCATCATTAATACGCCACACCCTCAACATCTGGGAGTAAGGGAGTCCCAACTTAAGACTTCTAGGATGACAACTATTTCTCTTAATGAAGACTGAAGTTGTCAATGCTAAATCTTTTTTAGTAATAAGAACATCCAGAAAATCAATGGATTGTTGGTTTACAGGACTTGATGAGCTGTTATGTGCATCAAATAATTCTCTCAATGCTATATCACTACCCTGCCAGATCATAAATACATCGTCTATAAACCTAGTGTAAAACAGGATATTGCCAGCCACAGCATCATCAGAAAAAAATATCTCCTGTTCTATATCAAACATGTAATTGTTAGCATAAGCGGGTGCCACCGCTAAGCCCATAGCACAGCCCGTGAGCTGCAGATTCATACAGACAACTTTAAGACAAAATGTCCCTAAATGCCCTTAATCCATCTACATGTGGAATGATTTTATATAAACTAGCGACGTCAGCACATACTAGCCAGGTATCTCATGAGATATCACCCAATTCAATTAATTTATTCAAAAATGAAGCTGTGTCCAGCAAAAAATTTGGGTGTGATTGAATTAAAGGTTGTAAAATAGTGTCCAAAAAGACTGCACACGGTTGTGTTAGAGATCCCCTTGCGCTGATAATGGGGCGTCCCGGCGGTGGAACAATACCCTTATGAACCTTGGGGAGAGTGTATAACAGAGGGGTTATTGGAAACTCTGGTAACAAAGCTTGGAATAATGTATCTTCAATAACTCCTTCCTCCAAAGCATATTTAAGAATTGTAGATAACTCCAATTTGAAGGCAACTGTAGGGTCCCCATTCAATTTACAGTAGGTTACATTGTCTCTCAGCTGACGGTAAATCTCAGCTTTATAATCACAAATGTCCTGAAGCACTACTGCACCTCCCTTATCTGCCGGACAAATTATTAATTTGGAGTTTTCTGAGAGTGACTTAATGGCTGCTCTCTCTAGTGGTGTAAGGTTGGGATGAATCCCACAGGGCTGTTTAGATATCATAGAGACTTCATCCTCAAGCATTCAAATATACGTTTTAACGCTGGCACTTGATGAGCCTGGTTCAAAATTAGAGTGTGGCTGAAGTTTACGTAAAGCCGTTGGTAAACAATCTTTAGTAGATTTAATAGACTCAGGTTTATTGAAAAATTCTTTCAGTTTCAACTGGCGATTTAAGCGATATTTTTCTATCTGCCAGGAAAAATCATCAAAAGGCGTATTAGGGACAAACGATAGTCCCTTAGTCAATAGTTGTAACTCTGCTTTAGTAAGTTCATATGAAGAGTAGTTTATTACTACTTCTTCTTCAGGACTGGAGGTCTGCCACGACTTCTGCCTTTTGTTTTGTCTCCCTCTGCGGGTATATCTCCCCCTTGATCTAGGGTCTTTGAACGTGTGGTTTTCCCTAAAGGGACACCCCTGCTGCAAGTCGGCTCTGAGTCACTTGTGACATCCTGTGAGGATTCAGTGTCGACCTTAGTCTTTGGATAACGCCGGCGAAAAAAAGGGCGCCTTGGCATATTCTGTCTACCACCACTCAGCCACTGATAAACATTATGTTGCTCATAATTAGTCTCTACTTTGTTTAGTTTTTCTTTTTTAAATTTTAGCAAGTCTCGTTTATATAAAGAGATTTGATTATCTAATTTGCCCATCCAATCAGTGCTATTTTCAGATAGCAGAATAGGTGATTGAATCTTTTCAAACAGTGCGATTTTTTCTTTAATGGTGATTAATTCTTTCTTGCTCTGCTCAATTACCAGCAGGATTAAATCAAATGAGCATTTATTAAGTTTGGATACCCTTTTTTTTTACTAAATTGTGGATCATAACATCCTATAGTGGGACAGTTTTTCATTCTGAAACCGCGTGGGATCATTTTTGCTCTATAGTAATCATTTAATGAGATACTATGCAGCTCAAAATCAACTTCTTTCTTTTTCAATTTCACAAGATCTCTAAATAATGTGTCAGCAGGTAAGGCTTCCATCTGTTCAGAAATGCATTCTTTGTCCAAAATAGTGTCAGCATCTGTTTCAGAGTAGCTGAAAATGTCCCCAAGAGCAAACAGAGATGGATTAAATGTCAATCCTACATCATATTTCTCAGCCATGATGTTATATAATCCAAGTATAGCACACAATTAGTAAAGGGTATCACAAGATCTGCTGGTATCTCAAATCTGTGAGACTCAACATAGTCCAAGCTCACAAAAAAGTGTACACACAAAAAAATACCGTGTCACACCACCAATAAAAACAAACAGGACAATCCTGACAGAGACCTTATGAAGCAGAAGATATATAAATGCAGATACTTGCGGGTGCCTTGACAGAAGGGCAAATTCTAGTCCTAAAAATACAATATTTCCAGGTCCGGCACTCCAGACAATAGGAGAATCCTGCAGGGGTGCACGCACAAAGGGATAAGCTAGAGAACTGAAGGTGCAGCACTCCCCTCCAAATAAATCACACAGAGACCAATGGATCAGTGGAACGTTTCAGTCCATTTAGTACTATCTTCAACCATATACATATACAAATAAACAGCTCACCTTAAATAACACCCTCTGCCCAATGTGCTGCAAGCGCGCCAGTCGGACCACATGACACGTCTGACGGCACCTCCCGATGACGTCAGCAACTAAGCGCGTCATTACAACAAGACCACATCACCGTGGTAACACAGACATAAATATAGCAAGAACATGTAACATAACAGCGCTATACACGGTTGCATAGCAACTATATTCATGTCGATAATGAAGAGAAAAGGTATTAAGATGGATAGTACCATGCATTGCTGCAAAAATAAATGAATATGATGGTAAGAAGTATGTGTATATATATATATTATATATATATATATAGAGAGAGAGAGAGAGAGAGAGTGACTGTTCCTGTGTATGATTCAGCTATATATATATATGTATATATATACAGTATATAGAGTGACTGTTCCTGTGTGTGATTCAGCTATATATATATATATGTATATATATACAGTATATAGAGTGACTGTTCCTGTGTGTGATTCAGCTATATATATATATATGTATATATATATATATATATATATATATATATATATACAGTATATATATATATATAGTGACTGTTCCTGTGTGTGAGATTCAGATATATATAATATATATATATATATATATATATAATATATATATATATATATACACACAGTATATATAGTGACTGTTTCTGTGTGTGATTCAGATATATATATATATATAGATCAGTAGAAGAAAACAGCATCACATTTGTCCCACTCTGTTCAATGTGAAATATCTTTCACCAGTGTATATTTAATACTTAATTAAGTGTATATATACATATACTATTTGTATATGTAGCACTCCCTTTTTAATTATAAGGTGTCTGCTTGGTCAATAAAATGGTGGCCGTGACTCAGCCACCTTGATACAAGAAATGATCAATGTAATTGACCACAAGCGCCTATTAGTGCTTATATAAAGTGAACCAATTTAACTTGTGCAAAATCGTGTAACCTGTGCAAAGTATGCTGGTCCCTAATTGGGACAGTAAAGAAAGTGACTTTAGTGCAATAATTTCATCTATAAGAACCTGGGTATATAAATAAATATATATAGAAAAACCTATGCAGATATATTCTAAAATTTCATAAAATAGTATTGTGCATAAAAAGGATTATTTAATTAATTAAGACATCTCATAAAACAATACACAACAATATAAAATACATAGATAATTCACAGGATAGGTAGAAAGCTGATAAAGGACAATAAATAGCGATTTCTTATTTAAAAAATAAAATAAAAATATATAAATATATTTTTTTAAAAATCGGATTTTTGGCTTATCTTTTTCAATTGATATTTATGAAGAGTTCATAAGGCACAGGCAGGGCCGGATTAAGGTCTGTGGGGGCCCCTGGGCAACAAACTTGTGAGGGCCCCTTATGCAATGTCCCCAGTAGCAGTGCCACCCAGTAATGGTCCCCCCTATGCAGTGCACACTGTAGTAATGCCCCTTATATAATGTCCCCAGTAGTGTCCCCAGACCCAGTAGTGGTCCCCCCCTATGCAGTGCCCACAGTAATGGTCCCCCATATGCAGTGCCCACTGTAGTAATGCCCTTATGCAGTTCCCCCAGAAGTGGTCCCCCTATGCAGTACCCCTTATATAATGCCCCCATTGACCTCTGTAGCGGCCCCTCCCCTATGCAGTGTCCCCTGTAGCTGCCCCCTCCCCTATGCAGTGTCCCCTGTAGCTGCCCCCTCCCCTATGCAGTGTCCCCTGTAGCTGCCCCCTCCCCTATGCAGTGTCCCCTGTAGCTGCCCCCTCCCCTATGCAGTGTCCCCTATAGCTGCCCCCTCCCCTATGCAGTGTCCCCTGTAGCTGCCCCCTCCCCTATGCAGTGTCCCCTGTAGCTGCCCCCTCCCTATGCAGTGTCCCCTATAGCTGCCCCCTCCCCTATGCAGTGTCCCCTATAGCTGCCCCCTCCCCTATGCAGTGTCCCCTGTAGCTGCCCCCTCCCTATGCAGTGTCCCCTGTAGCTGCCCCCTCCCCTATGCAGTGTCCCCTGTAGCTGCCCCCTCCCCTATGCAGTGTCCCCTGTAGCTGCCCCCTCCCCTATGCACACACAAACAAAACAAAAAATAATCACCACTTACCTGAATTCCCGCTCCTCACGCAGTCGGCGCTGCCCGCTCCGAGTCCCGGCTCTTCCACTGCACTATGGGAGAGACGTCAGCGTCATGACGTTTCTCCCATTATCAGCAGATGCGGGGGGAGCCGGAAGTCGGAGCTCATGAGTGAGCTCCGGCTGGCTCCCTCCGTTGTGCAGCAGCAAATGAGAGTCTGACTCTCATCGGCTGCTGTAACATACACACAGCTGCCGGCGGCGGCGGCTGTGTGTATGTCACTGTGTAGTGTAGACTGCGCTCACTGCGCGGTCTACACTACACTAGCGGAGGGGTCACTAGCGGCGGGTGCAGACAGCGCACCGCTGCTTGTGGGGGCCCCTCCGGGTGTGGGGGCCCAGGGACGACCGCCCCTGTCGCCCCTCCCTTAATCCGGGCCTGGGCACAGGTTCAGGGTCCCAACGCGTTTCGTCCTCTCATCTGGACTTCATCAAGGGAAATGTCATGTATATATACACACACAGATACAGTCTGTAGTAAAGTCAAGGTTTCAGGGGAGTAAGCCCATTTATCAAGTCATGTCTTACTCCCCTGAGACATTGACTTTACTACAGACAGTATCTGTGACTTCTTCTGCTGTGGAGACTCTGGGGGTCATTCAGACCCGGTTGCATGCGCTGAGCGCTCGCAACCCGGGTCGATGTTTCCCCACTGGGCATGCGCATGTCGGAGCCGGCTCCGACGTGCTCATGCGCGAGACCCGGCTAGCGACGGGCACTCCGCCGCTACGGGTCTCGCACCAAAGGGGACGAGCTGTCGATGGTGAGTGACAGCTCGCCCCATTTGGGAGACAGGCAGGGGGCGTGGCCGGCCAAATGGAGGCGTTCCCGACGGAACGCTTGCCGTTTGGGGCGGCCCCACTGACATCAGCAATGGTGTAGGAATTACAATGGTTTCTATATGTGCCTCCCACTTTTTAAGGGGCCAAAAGTAATAGGACAAACTAAACAATCCTAAATCTAACTTTCACTTGTTAAAACTTTGTTGCAAATACTTTGCAGGCAATTACAGCATGAAGTCTGGAACGCATAGACATCACCAGACACTGGGTTTCATCCCTGGTGATGCTCTGCCAGACCTCTACTGCAAATATCTTCAGTTCCTGCTTGTTCTTGGGGCATTTTCCCTTCAGTTTTGTCTTCATCAGGTGAAATGCATGCTCAATCGGATTCAGGTCAGGGGATTGACTTGGCCTTTGCATAACATTCCACTTTTTAGCCTTAAAAAACTCTTTGGTTGCTTTTGCAGTATGCTTCGGGTCATTGTCCATATGCACTGTGAAGCACCGTCCAATGAGTTCTGAAGCATTTGACTGAATATGAGCATATAATATTGCCCGAAACACTTCAGAATTCATTCTGCTGCTTTTGTCAGCAGTCACATCATCAATAAATACAAGGGAACCAGTTCCATTGGCAGCCATACATGCCCACGCCATGACACTACCACCACCATGCTTCACTGATGAGGTGGTATGTTTTGGATCATGAGCAGTTCCTTTCCTTCTCCATACTCTTCTCTTCCCATCACTCTGGTACAAGTTGATCTTTGTCTCATCTGTCCATAGGATGTTGTTCCAGAACTGTAATGGCTTTTTTAGATGTTGTTTGGCAAACTCTAATCTGGTCTTCCTGTTTTTGAGGCTCACCAATGGTTTACATCTTGTGGTGAACCCTCTATATTCACTCTTGATTGGTGACTTTGACACATATACACCTACCTCCTGGAGAGTGTTCTTGATTTGACCAACTGTTGTGAAGGGGTTTTTCTTCACCAGGGAAATAATTCTTCTGTCATCCACCACAGTTGTTTTCCGTGGTCTTCCGGGTCTTTTGGTGTTGCTGAGCTCTCCGGTGCGTTCTTTCTTTTTAAGAATGTTCCAAACAGTTGATTTGGCCACACCTAATGTTTTTTCTATCTCTCTGATGGGTTTGTTTTGATTTTTCAGCCTAATGATGGCTTGCTTCACTGATAGTGACAGCTCTTTGGATCTCATATTGAGAGTCGACAGCAACTGATTCCAAATGCAAATGTCACACCTAGAATCAACTCCAGACCTTTTACCTGCTTAATTGATAATGAAATAACGAGGGAATAGCCCACACCTGTCCATGAAATAGCTTTTGAATTGATAGTCCCATTACTTTTGGCCCCTTAAAAAGTGGGAGGCACATATAGAAACCGTTGTAATTCCTACACTGTTCACCTGATTTGGATGTAATTACCCTCAAATTAAATCTGAAAGTCTGCAGTTAAAGCACATCTTGTTTGTTTCATTTCAAAGCCATTGTGGTGGTGAATAGAGGCCAAAATATGAGAATTCTGTCAATGTCCCAATATTTATGCACATATATATATATTAGACATGAGCGGGTTCGGATCTCAGAGATCCGAACCCACCCGAATTTTGGGATCTGATACCGAGGCAAAACCATAGAGACGAAATCTCGCTGGTCATGAGCTTTCGTCTCTATCTATATAAGGGACCACGCAGCGGCCGCCATTTCACTCTGGCTGTGGAGACTGAACAGGGAGGGTGGGTAGTGTAGGGCTGGGAGAGGTAGTACTACTTACCTGTGCTGGTGCTGTGCTGTCTGCTGTGTCCTGGGCCTTTGCACTACTGATCCATCTGGTGCTGTCACTGCTGTGCTGTCTGCTGTGTCCATCTGGGCTGGTGCTGTTGCTGATCCATCTGGGCTGGTGTTGTGCTGTCTGCTGCATCCAGCAGGGCTGGTGCTGATCCATCTGGGCTGGTGCTGTGCTGTCTGCTGCGTCCATCTGGGCCAAAGTTCCGGACCCGAAAAAAATAATAATAAAAAAAAATAAAATAAATAATAATAATAATAATAAAAAAAAATAAAATATATATATATATATATATATATATATATTGTCTTTTTATTTTTTTTCTGTGTGTTTATGTTAGGCTTAACCGCACAAGATACAGCAACGCAACCTAGTGCTGCCTGACCAGTCATCAATCTGTGCTCTGGACCCAAGTTCTGGACCTGAAAAAAAACAAAAAAAAATTGTCTTTTGTCTATGTATTTTCTGTGTGTGTGTGTTAGGCTTAGCCGCACAAGATACAGCAACGCAACCTAGTGCTGCCCGACTCCAGTCATCATCAAACTGTGCTCTGGGCCCAAGTTCTGTACCCCAAAAAAAAATAAATAGTGCATTTTGTATATTTTTTTTCTGTGTGCGCACGACTGCACATGTGTGAATTTTGTAACCGCACCTTGGCTACACTATTGGTGCTTGTGACACTGCTTCAAGATCGCAGATTATATGGAGGGCTGTCACATGACAGGAGAGCAAGGCCAAGAAACACATATTGTAGCTGCCGCCAGCAGTCATCATGATAATGCAAGGCCGTCAACTTCCTTGTCCTCTATGAAGGCCCATGCCCCAGGGCTTAAGTCACGTCATGGATATGGTAAAGCTACTTTTACTGTAGTAAAGAAAAAAAAATTGAACGGCAAGTTGCCTTTAGATAAACAAAAGATTGGCAATATGCCATTCACTACACGAAGTGGCAAGGAAAGGATAAGGCCTTAGCCTTTATTTATGTTGACTGCTGGTATTGATAGCCCTTCTGATTGTAGTAGTAGTGGTGGTGGTACCATTAAAAAATTGAAAGTTGTTAAGAAGACTAAGGCCCTGATTCAGACCCACTCGCGAGCGGCTGTCTGCTCGCAAGTGGGTCGATGTTCTGCACTGAGCATGCGCACGACGGCGTGAGCTCCGTCGTGCGCATGCGCCAGACGCGACGAGCGAAGGACTTTCCTTCGCTCGTTGTGTCTGATCAAAGGGGGCGTGCTGTCGATGTTGATTGACAGCACGCCCCCTTTGGTGGGCGTGCCGGGGGCGTGCCTCCCTGACGGGGGCGTTCCTAAGGGAACGCCTCCCGTCAGAAGCCGGCCCACTAACATCACCAGTGATGTCAGTGGGAGTGATTTTGGCTCTGATAGAGCCAAAATCACTCCGGGCCTTGTGGTTGAAAACCTCAACTGCAGGCTCCGGCACGCAGTTTCGATGGTCGCGATGGTCAAGACCATCGCGGCCATCAAACTGCACGCTCGTATAGGCTGTGGGTGGTGACCCACAGCTATACGAGCGTCCAGGAGGACGCTCCATAGTTATGGAGGCCGGCCCTCATTCAGAGCGTGAGCTCTGCTCAGAGCGTACGGCTCTGAATGAGGGCCTAAGACAGCTCCGTAAAAACTGTCTGCCCTGAGAAATCGAAATCTCAAATCCCTGAGGAGAGTGCAAGTGTGTCTGCGGTTGCAAGACCTAAATACTAGTGTACTGGAGGATCCTCCAAATTCCAATATTTGTGTACCCTCTGTAAATGTGGGGAAGGACAGTCAACATCTTGCAGACGTAGTCAGTGAGGATGCTTCTGTGGAATTGCACATGGAGGAGTAGGATATTTTGGTAGTTGAAGGCGCTAAGGATGATGAAGATGTTGATGATGAAGATGTTGGTTATGAGGATGTAGATGTCGAGGATGTCCTTTGTGTAAGTAAGGCAACAGCTGTTGCCCATGGATTGAAAAAGCCAAAGCCCATTGTTGTCATGCCGGGGCAAAAGATAAAAAAATCCACTTCTCACGTGTGGAATTATTTCAGCCCCAATCCGGACAACAGTTGTCAAGCCATATATCCCCTTTGCCAAGCAAAAGTTACAGGGAGGGACCTAAACCACCTAGGAATCTCCTCCTTCTTATGTCACTTGGAGCGCATTCATCAAATATCAAAGTGTATGTCGCCAAGTTCCAAAATTCAAAACTTAACAAACCTGTGTCACCTACCTGCTCCCTCTCTGTGGGATCCAAACACCTTCGATCTCCACCACAAACACCTGCATCATCAACATCCTCATTCGTCATCGGGAGTAGTCCTGCTGCATCCAATGTTGTTATTCGAAGCATGATTGACTCCTCTCCTATCCGTGACTCCTCAGGAGGATCCTTGATGACTACGCCTGTTGCTGCTGCTGTTGCTGTGAGTGGATATTCATCCCAGAAGGGGACCAGGAGGAAGACTACTTGTAGTGTATCCTCCAAAAAACAATTAAATGTCAAACAATCGTTTGCAAGGGCAAACAAGTATGACAGCAATCACCCAGTTGCACAGCGGATTACTGACGCCATAACAGCTATGCTGGTATTAGATGTGCGTCCAGTATCCGCCATTACTGCAGTGGGTTTTCAACAGTTAATTGAGGTCCTGTGTCTTCGCTACCAGATCCCTTCTAGATTCCACTTCGTAAGAACAGCAATTCCAAGTTTGTACACGGACATTAAAAAAAAACAACCTTTCTAATGTCCTCAGAAGTGCCGTTGTACCCACTGTCCACTTGACCACTGATATGTGGACAAGTGGGACAGAGTAAACTAAGGATTACATGACTGTGACAGCCCACTGGGAAGGTGTATTGCCTACAACAGCAACAGCAGCAGCAACATCTACCAAAAGACAGCTGATATAGAGGCAGGCTGCTCTTTGTATAACTGGTTTCACTAAGAGGCATACCACTAAGAACCTCTATAAAAGCTCAGGGAAATCATTGCTAAATGGCTTACCCCACTTGGACTCTTCTTGGGATTTGGGATTTTGGACAATACCACCAATATTGTGAGAGCATTACATGTGGGCAAATTCCAAAATGTCCCATTTCTACATCAGGGTCCATAGGGTATCCACAGGATACCTTGGGTATAGGTTATGACGTTAGGCATCGGGCACCATAAAGTTAAGTTTTCAGCCTCCCAGGATGCACTAGGGTCCCCCTCCTATACCCCGCCCCCGAGCCAAGGCATCTCAGTTTCGTTGGTGCCCGGCTCGGAGTCGGAGCACCTGTTTAGAGGGGGGCTAAGGATAGCCCCTGAAGTTTTCCTCGCGGCAGCTGTGGCTGCACATCTGGAAGTACAGCATGGACAGTCACTACTGACATCCATGCTGTCTTCCCTACACCCCACCAGTACCAGAACGCCGGTACTGATCCGGGGATGCTGGTAAGCATCTGGGGTCACAGCTAGCGGTGACCCCAGATGTTTTGGATCATGGCCGGATTCAAGGGGCCAGCAGGTAAGCAGCAGGGTCCCGCGGTGTGTCCCTGCTGGTCCAGAGTTCCCAGGCAGGGAGCTCAGTGGGGACTGGCTGCAGCGTGGAGCCAGGTAACTAACCTGCGCTTCCACTACCCCCCTGGGACAGCGGACCGCAGCTGAGCGGTAGCGCTGCGGCGTCCCAGGGGTTAATTGCATGCCAGGGGAGCGCGCCTTCCCTGTACACAGCCGGCGCCTCCCCCGCTGCACACAGCCCTCTCTGCGCTGCCGACTGGCCCTGTGGAAGCGCTCCTCCCCCAGGCCGGCCTCCTCTCTGCTCCTCGGTGGCCATCTTTACAGAAGCATGGTGAACGCTGCTGGAAGCTGCTGATCAGTGGCATCGTGGTCTGGGTCCCCCAGCATATCTCTCCTCCGTTGAAACAGGTCTGTGTATGCAGCGCTGTGTCCTACCAGGCTCTGTATCTGCGTAGTTGAGGAACAGCGCTGATAGTGCAGGGATTAATTTCTTTGCATCGTATGTGACTTCTGCTAGCGTCTGCTGCCTGTACTTTCACTTTCTACTGTCAGCCTTTTCACTGTCCCTGCTCTTCTTCTGCTAAAGCCCTTGCGGTGCGGTGACTGCAGGGTGGTTCTCCCACTATACTAACGAGTATTAGTGAGAGGGGTCACATACTTACCATCATGTCTGAGAGTCAATTTCCTCTCCAGCTTATGTGTACTAAGTGCAATGTACCAATAGCGGAGGGGGAGGGTAACGCGGACGGGCTATGTTGACAGTGTTATTTATTGGCGCGGCCAATTACTGTCACGGCTCCAGTACAGGAACCTCCCTGGGCTTGTTTCGCCAAAGCGCTTACAACCCTAGTGGGCCAGTTAGCTCCGCCACCTGCGTTTTCACAGATGGGATTGTCCCAGCAGTCAGTGGTGTCGTCACCAATGCAGGGGTTCCCGAGACAACTGATGGTACCCCACAGTCTCCCTATTTCCCCTCCCCAGGTCTCACAGGAACCTGCGTGGGTTAATTCCCTGACAAATTCGGTACAGCATTTGTCGGACGTGTAAGCGGCTTGTGGCGTCTCTGTCCGCTCCTTATGAGGATGACGACGTGATGACCGATGATGGGGAGATTCTGGATCTATCTGACCAAGAACCTCTCCGTACTAAAGAGTCGGACGCTAAGTCCAAGGTTTATATTCCTGGCCTTATTCGGGCAGTCCGCACAGCTTTAGTTATTGAGGATGACGATCCTCCGGTGTCCAAGTCCAAATATGCCTTTTTTAAGGATATTAAGGGTGACGCCACAGTGTTTCCTCTTTCGGTTCAGTTAGTAGACCATTTAGACGAGGCGTGGAAACACCCTGGTAAATGGTATCAGCCTCAGAGGCGCTTAGCGGTGGCTTATCCGTTTGCAGACAGTTATTTTTCTAAGTGGGAATCCCCTCCACAGGTGGATTCTCATGTGACACGCCTAGTCCGAAGTGCCACATTGCCCATGCCCTCCATGTCCTCCTTGAAGGATGCTACAGACCGCAAGGTGGAGATCTGCCTAAAGTCCATTTATTCCCTCGCGGGGGGGGGGCATCCCGACCGGCTATGGCCGTATGTTGGGTTGCCAGAGCTATGGAGCGCTGGGCTGATAGTTTGGAGGCATCCTTGGATTCCGACTGTTCGGCTGAACAGGCCGAGTTGGTAGGCAATCTCCGGGATTTGGCCACTTACATCAATGAAGCGGCCTTGGATATCAGTACCCTCACATCTTGGATTTCTTCGGCAGCTGTTGCTGCTCGTCGCACCTTATGGTTGCGATCCTGGAAGGCGGATGCTGATTTCAAAAAGGGCTTGGAAGCTTTGCCTTTTAATGGAGAAGTCCTATTTGGTCTGCATCTGGACAAAATTGTAGCCACGCTGGTGGCAGCCAAGTCTGCATGTCTCCCGTCTGCTGCGGTCCCTTCCAGTTCGGGTACGTCGTCCTTTCGGCCTTACAGGGCCCAGGGTAGGCCTAAAGCACAGTCTTTTCCCCGACAGGCTGGCCCCAAGAAATCGGCCAAGCCCAGGAAACAGGCCTGGAGTACCAGACGTCCGGCCCCTAAGTCAGATGACAAACCTGCGGCCTGACGGTCCGGGCCTCCCTTTGGGGGATCCCAAAGTGGGAGGCCGCCTGCTGCAGTTCGCCCAGTGTTGGTCGGTAACCACGACAGACAATTGGGTTCACGAGGTGGTTTCTCACGGGTATGCCCTCTCCTTTCGACACAGGCCCCCATCCCGATTCTTCACCATGGGTCTTCCATTAGACCGGAACAAAGCCATGGAACTGCGGAAAGTTTTGCACACTATGCTCCAGGCTGGAGTTATAGTGCCTGTTCCATTCTCCCAGAGGGGCCAGGGTTTCTATTCCAATCTATTTTTGGTGCAGAAACCCAATGGGTCGTACCGTCCGATTCTCAACCTCAAAGCCCCCAACAAGTCCTTGCGGGTGCCGCGGTTTTGGACCCTATGGTCCATCATTCTGGTGCTGGAACCTGGGGATTACATGGTGTCGTTGGACATACAGGACGCTTACCTGCATGTCCCTATTCTTTTACGCCATCAACAGTTCCTCAGGTTTGCAATCGCAACGATCACTTCCAGTTCCGGGCGTTACCTTTTGGCCTGGCGACAGCACCACGAGTGTTCACCAAGGTTATGGCGGTCATGGCGGCTTTCCTGCGGCTGCAGGGAGTCCGCATGTTGCCGTACCTAGACGACCTTCTGTTGGTAGCAGGATCTCCAGAGCTCCTTCTACGCCACTTGGATCTGACGATTGCGGTACTGCAACGGCACGGCTGGTTAATAAACTGGCAAGAGTCCACCCTGATCCCGTCTCAGAGGATTCTGCACCTCGGAGCCTTGTTGGACTCCAGACAGCAAAGGATCTTTGTGATGGGGGAAAAGATCTCTGCCTTACAGTTAAGGGGGCGCAGTTGTCTGCAGAGTCGCCGTGTGCCCCTGCACTCGGCGATGAGGTTGCTGGGCTCCATGGTGTCAGTATTCGACATAGTGGAATATGCCCAGTTTCACTCCAGACCTCTGCAGCAATTGATCCTGTCCAAATGGAATGGACTGCCTCAGAGTCTAATGTCCCAGACGATTGTGCTCACTCCGGAGGTTCACCTGTCCCTAGCCTGGTGGTTGCAGATGACCCATCTCAACAAGGGTCATCCATTTTGGGTGGCGAACTGGGTCCTGTTGACAACGGACGCCAGCTGGGGAGCTGTCACGGGTCCACACTTGTTCCAGGGCAGATGGACTCAGGTGGAAAAGGAGCTTCCAATAAACATCTTGAACTCCGAGCGGTTTTCAATGCTCTCCAGCAGGCACATCGGGTTCTCCAAGGTCACCCCGTGCAGGTCTAGTTGGACAACGCCACCACCGTGGCCTACATAAATCGGCAAGGAGGAACCCGAAGTCGGGCAGCACTCGTAGAGGTGTCCTGCATCCTGGTCTGGGCAGAGTGCAATCTCCCGGCCATATCAGCAGTATTCATTCTGGGAGTGGTCAACTGGGAGGTGGACTTTCTCAGTCACCAGGACGTTCATCCGGGGGAGTGGTCTCTGCACCAGGACGTCTTTCAACTTCTGGTGGACTAGTGGGGTCTTCCAGAGATCGACCTCATGGCGTCACGGCACAACAACAAGTTGCCGGTGTACGGGTCTCGAACAAGAGACGAAAAGGCGTCTCTGGTGGATGCTCTGTCCGTCCAGTGGATGTTTTCCGGTTTGCTTATCTCTTTCCTCCGTTTTCTCTTCTTCCACGGGTAATCCAGAAATTCAAACAGGAAGGAGGGACGCTCCTGTTGATAGCTCCCGCGTGGCCCAGGTGGCACTGGCTCTCAGACCTTCATACGTTCTTCCAGTGGTGTCGACCGAGAGGTTATGCCCCTCGGGAGTTCCGTCTGTCCAGAGTGTTAGCTTTCCTACAGGCGGGACTAGACCATGGGCTTCACCTTGCTTCTCTGAAGGTGCAGGTGTCTGCCCTGTCCATCTGGTTCCATCGTAGGATTGCTGCAATCCCTGATGTGCGCACCTTTATGCAAGGTGTTCTTCGAATTCAGCCGCCCTTTGTTCCACCGGTGGTGCCTTGGGATTTAGCTGTGGTCCTGAGGGCTCTCCAGGGACCGCCGTTTGAACCACTGGGCTCCGTGGACCTTAAATGGCTGACAGCTAAAACAATTTTCCTTCTGGCCATTGCTTCGACCAGATGTGTTTCTGACTTAGGGGCTCTCTCCTGTAGACCCTCTTTCCTGATTTTTCATAGGAACAGGGCAATGCTACGCACTCGTCCTGAATTTCTTCCCAAAGTTGTTTCAAGTTTCCATATCAACGAGGAAATCGTTGTGCCGGCTTTTAACTCACCTGATCTTTCAGTGGGTGAGGCCAATTTGGACGTTGTGCGGGCATTAAGGATTTATGTTGACCACACTTCTTCGTTTAGGAAGTCGGACACCTTGTTTGTCCTCTATGGCTTCCGTAAAAAGGGTTGGCCTGCTTCAAAGCAAACTTTGGCAGGTTGGATTCGTATGGCAATTTCAGAGGCTTATCTTCATGAAGGCCTTCCGGTTCCATCCTCTGTGAGGGCTCATTCCACTAGGTATGTGGGTCCTTCGTGGGCAGCTCGACGTGGTGCCTCTGCAGTCCAGATCTGCAAAGCTGCAACATGGTCCTCTGTCCACACGTGTGAGAGGTATTACGCGTTTGACACCTTTGCCTCTCAGGATGCTTCCTTCGGGCAGCGGATTCTCCTTTCAGCACAGGAGCGTCCCCACCCTTGAAGGATACTGCTTTGGGACATCCCCAAGGTATCCTGTGGATACATTATGGACCCTGTTGTAGAAAATATGAGATATGGTAAGAATGTACCTTTGTTATATCTATTTCTACGAAGTCCATAGGGTTCCACAGGACGCATCATGGGAGGACCAACACCATGCCCCCTGCCGTGTAATAGAAAAACATCAGCTTACATAAAAAACAATGTGTGATATCACCACATTGCTAAAAAGCTGGTTAACAATATGACACATAAACACTCGATGTCTACAGTTACTGTTACATAGCATCTTGTTGAAAACAATGCTGTCACAAATACGTGTATATCAGGTGGAATATGTCCACTATACACTAAAAGACGAGTGTACCACCAAAAAGGATAAATGAAAATAAAGATGAAAGTGGAAATTAGAGTGTAAAATTAATGAGAAAAGTGTAAACAAGATGAAAAAATATAAGCTTGACAGAAAAAAGAACATAATAGGGAAAAACTATTTTTAAAGAACAACATTGTTTCGATGAATATGCAACTCAGGATGCACTAGTGCAAGCACCAAAATTCGGCAGGGCACGCCATTTTTGCTCTCTATAGAAACACTGCATATGAGATTTGTTCATTTAGCCCTCTGGGTCTCAGTGTCAAGTTGGTGTACCCATTGTGTCTCCCTTTGTAATAGTCTCTTATCCCGGTCACCCCCTCTTTGATCCTCTAATACCTGGTCGATGATAATGTACCGCAGTGCAGCCAAATTATGTTTTGCTTCTACAAAATGTTTGGCAACAGGTTGATCTACGATTTTTCCACTCGACCCCCCCTAATTGCAGAGCGGTGAAGTTCCATTCTATCTCTGAAGGGTCTGATAGTATTCCCTAAGTAACACAACCCACAGGGGCACTTGATCATATAAACAACATGGGTACTAGTGCAAGTAACGGGAATCCTGAAGTCATACCTCCGTCCTGAATGAGGATGAAAAAATATTTGGAATTAATTAAATAACTGCAAGTAGTGCAGCCCAGTCATCTGTAACAACCGCCAGGTCTGGTCCTGGTCTTTTGGGTTCCCAGACGTGCAATGTCTGTTCGCACCAGTCAATCTCTTATATTTTTGCCCCTTTTGTAACATGTCATGATTTTGGTGTGTTTCAGACTCTTAATGTCCTTATCATGCTGAATCATTGGCCATAATGTGTTAACCGTTTTACAGATTTTCCTGTCTCTGGTGTTATATCTCCGAACCCAGTGTAAACAGTCCTTTTGGTTTTGGAGGCACTTTTGCTCAGAGTGCTTGGTCATGAGATGATATTCACTTTCGATTCTGCTTGGTCAGGCAATGCTTTGGAATAGCCTCATTGTATAAATCGATCTTTCATGCGCTCAATAATGCCAGGTAGCAAAGTTTCATCACTTGTAATCCTTTTGACTCTCAGCAACTGAGAGAAAGGTAGACCATGTTTTAAGGATTCGGGATGGTGGATCTGTGCCAGTAATAGGTTGTTTCTATCCATAGGTTTCTGATATATTGATGTAGATAGCTTCTTGCCCACTTTGGTAATGTTTACATCTAGGAACTGTACACTATCTTGACTCATGTGGTAAGTGAACTTAATTGGGCAGTCCCAGTGCATTGATTTCATCTATCCAATTTCTAACGAACTCTGTGCCAGTCCAAAGGACAAGGACATCATCAATATGTCATTCATCAATATGAATGCAGCTGCGAGGCTTATCTTCCTTGCCAAACGTTCATAGTCTGCTGCACCACTCTGTCAGTCCCTCCACTGGCTGCCGGTTTTCTACTGTATTCAATATAAAATACTTTTACTTACACATAAGGCTATTAACCAAACCACACCAACATGCATCTCTTCACTCATTTAAAAATATCTCCCAACCCGACCTCTCAGCACAGGATCTGCGTCTCTCATCCCCACGCATTACTTGCTCCCACTCACACTTACAGGACTTTCTTCAGGCTGCACCCACTCTATGGAATGCCTTACCATGCACAATAAGACTTTCCTCTAGTCTCCAATCCTTCAAGCATTCCCTGAAAACTCACCTCTTCAGGCAAGCTTATCAGATTCCAGAACCGCCCACATAACCTTCTTAGCTTCCATATCTAATTACATCCTCTTTCACAGTACACACATAACCTCACATATTGTCTTTCTTTCACATCCTCCTGATATTTGGCCAACATTCCTGTGTGACTGGATCATGCGGCCCAACAAGAAACTCTCCATTCTGGCTGGACCAAAATTGTAATATATAGCACCTATCCTTGTGTATCAATGCCTATTTCCCTATAGATTGTAAGCTTACGAGCAGGGCCTTCCTACCTATATATCTGTGTGTTATTACCCAGTTTGTTCTATTTATGTTTCCAATTGTAAAGCGCAACGGAATATGCTGCGCTATATAAGAAACTGTTATTAAATAAAATAAATAAAAATATACCTCGGATAGAAAGATATGAACTGCGATTGGGTAGATGCAAGGAAAAGTTGTTTCTCAATGCAGAGCATGTAAGCATTAGAGTGTACAAGGGTGTGACGTTCGTGCCATCGCACACCTTGTACGCTGCAGGAAAAATTCCCCATTGAACAGAAAAAAATTCTGGTAAGCTTAAGCTCTAGTAGCTTCAGAAAAAATTTAAGTTCAAGACCCAAATACTCTGGATTATTGTCAAGCAGTTGTCTTGCTGCTTCCACTCCAGTCTGGTGTGCTATGCATGTATATAAGCTGGTAATGTCTAAATTGCAGAGCCATGTTTCATCAGGTAATTCATCCAACATATTAAGCTTATTCAATAATGATGTAGTGTCTTTAAGATGGGCTGCTTCAATCTTTACACACGGGTGTATAAAAAACTCCAGAAATTTGGCTATAGATCTAAATAAAGACTCACGGGCCGAAATTATGGGCCTGCCAGGTGGTTTCTCTGCATTCTTGTGTATTTTGGGGATACAATACAATACGGGGACCTTAGGATGAGTGGTCTTCAAGAACACACTTTCTGCTGGAATGATGTTTTCCATGACTGCTGTATCCAAGATGGTATCAAGCTCAACCTTGTACGTTGAAGTGGGGTCAGACTTTAATTTCATGTACACTTCTTTGTTTTTCAATTGTGTGTAAACTTCAACTTTGTAGTCCTCAAGATCTAGGACTACTATGCCCCAGCCTTTATCGGCGGGGCGGACGACAATGTCCTGATACAGAGAGAGTTGTTTAAGTGCCCCCCAATCATCCTTTGTAAGGTTAGAGTATGTCTGGTATCTTTACTATGCAAATTGCACACCTGCAATCTAACGCCTTCATGAAACTGATGATGGCACTATTGTTGGTGTTAGGATCGAACGTGGACTGTTTTTAAAAAAAGTTTTATACTGTGCTTCAGGGGCATTTGTTGACTCTTTTCTGCTGTTGAAAAACTCTTTAAGTTTTAATGTTGTATTTAATTGTGTGGCATCAACTTTCCAATCCACCTAATCAAACTTGTTCATGGGCACGAATTAGAGGCCCTTATTGAGAACTGAGATTTCGGCTGGCGATAAAGTCCTGTGGGAAAGGTTGAACACTATGTTCTCCTTGGACGGCCCAATTTTCTTCCCCTGATGGCATTGTCCACCTTGCCTCGTGGGTCTGATCCTTGCCCGCGCCCGGCGCGGGTGTACACTCATAAAGGGGGTTTCTTACTGGAATCCATGATTTCTTGTTGGGGGGTATCACGGTTCTCCCCTGTGGAGGAATACGAGTCACTTGTGGAATCAGTGTCCACTGGGCGATGTAAGAATGGTCGTCGGTATTTGCCCTGCCGTGGTTTGTCATCCATAGATCCCGTAAGCCACCGGTACACTTTATGTTCATTGTAATCTTTGTTAACAGTTTCCAATATTTTGTTCTTAAATGCTATCAGTTCTTTCTTATAGATACCTAACTGATGGCCCAGTTTCTCCAATGATGGTCCGTCTTTCATAATGGTGCTTTTGTGCATCTTCTCAAATGTGAATATGGTGGAGCGTACTACAGCCAATTCCCTTGCTGCCACCTCTATGACCACTTGTTTAATATGGCAACCCAACGTCGGCAGAATTCATTGTTATACCTCCCAATGGTGGGGGTGTTTGTAACCCTAAACCCTCTTGGGATCTTCTTTTCGCGATGCAGCAGGTAATCTGTCTGCTTCTTTTTTAATTTAAATAAATTATTAAATAGATCATCCAGGCTGCTTGTTCTCGCTGTATCCACCAACCGCTCCATAAACAGTATGGCCCTGTAGACCAACCTGTTGCCAGACATTTTGTAGAAACAAAACATAATTTGGCTGCACTGTGGTACATTATCATTGACCAGGTATTAGAGGATCAAAGAGGGGGTGACCGGGACAAGAGACTATTGCAAAGGGAGACGCAATGGATACACCGACTTGACACTGTGAGACCCAGAGGGCTAAATGAACAAATCTCATATGCAGTGTTTCTATAGAAAGCAGAAATGCCGTGCCCTGCCGAATTTTGGTGCTTGCACTAGTACATCCTGAGTTGCATATTCATCGAAACAATGTTGTTCTATAAAAATAGTTTTTCCCTATTATGTTCTTTTTTCTGTCAAGCTTATATTTTTTCATCTAGTTCACACTTTTCTCATTAAGTTTACACTCTTTTTATTTTGCACTTTCATCTTTATTTTCATTTATCCTTTTTGGTGGTACACTCGTCTTTTACTGTACAGTGGACATATTCCACCTGATATACACGTATTTGTGACAGCATCGTTTTCAACAATTTGCTATGTAACAGTAACTGTAGATATTGAGTGTTTATGTGTCATATTGCCAACCAGCTTTGTAGCAATACGGTGTTGTCACACATTGTTTTTTATGTATACTGATGTTTTTCTATAACACGGCAGGGAGCATGGTGTTGGTCCTCCCATGACGCTGTCTCCAAAGTCACGAAACCGGAAGTGACGGAAAACCGGAAGTGCAGCGGATGCGGACACCGGACTGGACGAGTAACGTGAGGCAGGACCTTGTCTGAATGCACTATATAGGTAAGAGGTTGTATGTATGTATGTTTTACATTTATATCTGTTCCTTGGCAAAGGAGTAAAATCCGAAACGTTGGATCAAGTACACGCTGAGTTGTGGTTTTTCCAGTCCAGATGAGTGCCGCAATAGGGAATATATGAAGCTGAGCACCCTGGCAATTTAACAACCCCAGATGGGAGTGCCATCCCTTGCAGTAATGAATATATATTTATATATATATATATATATATGAGAAACCGAAAGATTGCATAAGAAAAGAGGTGTTTTAAACCTCTAGGATGGGGGCAGGCATGTATGCAAATTACTTGTGGGAGTTAGCCTATGGCAAGCAGGGGCGGGTTTGTAACAGGAACATTATATAGTGGGATAAAAGTGTGGGCCAAAGCCTCTTTGTTCCAGATTCCTCCAGGACAGGGAAGTGCATTTTGTCAGTTGTCATTTTCCTTAATAAAACTCTCTTAGTGCTTCTCCTTCTTCTCTTCTTCTCTCCTCCTTTTCCTTAATGTATTTAGTCATTCTTTTCATTTACTTCATATCATTGCTTTTACTTTTCCTTTCTGTCCTCAATCACTGTCTTTTCTGATTTCTTGTTCTGCTGGGGGTGGGTGTAGCTATGTCCTGCCTAGTAATGAGCCTCCCCAGACCCTGGTCCCTGGCTCCACAGTGCCCCCATGTTATTAGGAGCTGCAGGTGTGGTTCCCCTATTGATAGTTCTATCCCCCCTCAGGCTGCTGCAGCAGCTTTGTGGAAGGTGTGCCAGTGCGGGGGAGGGGTGCTTCCCTTCAGTCCTTAATGCCCCTGGTCAATATCATCTTTGTGGCTGCAGTGGCCAGCACCATAGGCAAATGCAGGAGGGGTTTATGAGTGCCTTGCCTGAACCCCCCCTCAGCCCACACCATGATGACTACAATAGAAATAGCATATAATACTAAAGTTGCATGTTTTTTAGGATCCCCTCAGTGTCACAAATGAAATAACTAGCACTACAGTCCCTGTTGATCTTTTAAATGTGTCAGCCAGTAGAAAAAGTTAAAAAGCCAGTAATGAATATTGTTGTGCACCAACTAGATCTGGAAAACATGCACTGTACGGGGTGCACTGATATGGATCACCTATTGGATCAATTATTAATACTGGATAATACACCATCCAGTACATAACAGGACCAATCTGTGCATCTATGTCCAGGACAGTGCATGGTTTCTTTTTCTGCCCTCCCCCAGATTCCCCAACTTGCTCATATGATCTGTAAAGGAGCCGGCACATGAAATAAAAAGATTCAGCTCAGACAGGATGGCTCTACTTCTACATATAATTGCTTACTGTGTTTGTTGGTCCTGTATATGCCAGAATTATATCATTCAGTACATTCGTATGATGTATTTTATAGCTGGTCTGTGCTGATTATGGCTCTTAATGGTAGAAAACAGTTGCAGCAAACAGTGTCAGTATTATGCTGGGCATTGAGGTATCATTGGGGGAATAGAATGCTTTAGTGATGCGTTATCTGACAGTAAGGGGTAATGGCTTTGACACTGCTTTATTTATGTATGGCACCTTAGATCTAGCTTTTATCTCCTTTGAATCATATTATCAGTCAATAGAGGAGATTGTATTATATACTGTATTCTGAGCATTTAACTTACAAAATAGACAGAATACATGTGCTACAGTGAATTTCTACAGGGTGCACAGCTTATTATTGCAATCACTGCCCCAAGCAGCTATTACCGGGAAGCTCCATTCTCAGCTATGCTCCTACTTTGACAAATATACATTGCTGGAGGTCACGCAGCCTTCGCGTCCTGCCTATGAGGGGTACAACGCGAGCAAAGCAGCTAGTTCAGTTCGTCAGGGCTAACAGCAGGCGTTTGGGGAAAATGCTTCGCCTTTAATAATTCCACCTGTACGCAGGGACGAAAATGTCATTTTCGTCACCTCTGCTTGCGATGTGGTGGCAATCACCCAGTTGCCAAGTGTTTCAAGGGGGGTGCCCAGCAGCAGCCTGCACAGCCAGCAAAAGGCACAAGTGCTAAGTAAAGTTCCATCCCCTGTCCGTGTCACAGCGATAGCAAAATGGTTGAGTTGGTACCCGGTTCTGCAGGACGCAGAATTTTCGTTAAAAGGCTTCAGTTTTGGTTTTCGTTTACCTATTTGCAGGGATGTCGACACATATTCGCCTAGAAATTTGAAGTCTGCCTTTGAATTGCCTCACATTCTTAGGGAAAAAGTGGCTGGCGAGGTTAGCGTCAGGCGCATTGCAGGGTCTTTTGCAGAACCCCCATTAGGGATCTTGTGAATTCCCCGGTGGGAGTGGTTCCCAAGAAAATTCCAGGAAAATACAGGCTCATGCAACATCTGTCTTATCCGCCAGGCTCGTCAGTAAATTATGCCATACCAGTTGAGGTTTCCTCGGTGGTGTACCAGTCTTTTGACGATGCTTTGGACGTCATTAGGTGTTATGGTACGGGCGCACTGATGGCTAAGATAGATGTTGAGTCAGCTTTTCGTCTACTTCCTTTGCACCCAGAGTCATTCCAGTTTATGGGTTTTTAGCTTGGACAACGGATATTGCATAGACAAATGCTTGCCTATGGGGTGTTCTGTGTCCTGTGCGTTTTTCGAGCATTTTAGCACCTTCCTACACTGGTGCGCGGAATTTATTTATTTAATTTTTGCGGTAGTCATGGAATAGCCCACTATCTCGATGACTTTCTGTGTGTCGGCCCTTCCGGTTCAGGCAGATGCAGTTATCTTTTGTTTTCTTTACGAGCGCTGTTTTTTCATTTGGAGTTCCCGTTGCTGCGGACAAAACGGAGGGCCCTTCCCCTTGTCATTCCTGGGTATCGAGATCTGTACCTCGGCGGGTTCTTGTCGCATTCCTCTCGATAAGCCTGTCAAGTTGCGTAATGCCATAGCGAAATGCACGGCTTCCAGTAGAATTACCCTGCGGCAGGCGCAATCCCTCCTGGGCCTGTAAAGTAATTCCAATGGGCAGAGCTTTTTCACGTAAATTGGAAAGGGCCACGGCTGGTGTCACTAACCGAGACATTTGCTACGTTTATCCTCAGAGTTTAAGCAGGACCTCTCTGTCTGGGTCTCGTTTCTTCGGGATTTTAATGGCGTTCGGTTGTGGATGTCTCCAGCCGCTGACAATTTGCAGCTGCAGCTGTTCACCGACGCAGCAGGCACCACAGGGTTCGGATGTTACCTTGATGGCTCCTGGTGCGTTGGCCGTTGGCTGGAAGAATGGGTGGGAAAGGGTTTGACTAAGGACTTACTCCTTCTCAAACTCTTTCCCATAATGGTTTCCTTGGAAATCTGGGGGGAATGGTTACGCAATCGCAGCATCATTATCAGGTGTGACAACCTGGGCGTGGTCCATGCGATACAATCAGCAACATGCGGCTTCCCTGCTGGTTTTGCGCTTGCTAGCGCAGCTGTGCTCACATGTTTGCGCTGTAACATCATGTTTAAGGCAAGACACGTTCCTGGGGTGGAGAATGAGATAGACGATGCGTTATCACGTTTCCAGTGGGCTAGGTCCCGATCTGTGGCCCCTGGTGCTGACGTTGTGCTTTGCCCCTCTTATGTTTGGCAGGTGATCAAGCCGGCATGGAGGGCTTAGCAGAACAGTCTTTAGCCCCCTCCACGTTGCGAGCATATCGGCAGGCATGGAATGAATGGGAAGATTATTCCCGTAGCAGCAAACAGGCAGGTAAGAGTCAGCATCGTTCGATGCTTTCTTTTATTTGGAGTCTCCATTTGGCTGGCAGATCCAGGGCTTCTGTTGCGCGCTCTTTGGGGGGCATTGCATTTTATTGTAAATTGAAGGGCCAACCTGACTTTACTAAAAGTTTTCTGATTGTGAAGGCTTTAAAGGGTTGGGCACGGGTCTCCCGGCCAGTAGCTGACCGTAGGAGACCTGTGGATGCTCATCTGCTTCCGGCAGTATTAGGGGCGGTTCTCGGAGTGGCTCTTACTGCGTATGAGGCGGTCCTGATTCAAGTGGTGTTTTCAGAGGCTTTTCACGGCACCTTGAGGGTATCGGAGCTGGTGGCATCATCCAAATGGGTTGATGCCGCCATGCTCCTCTCGGATATCCTGGTCAGTGAGAGGTCTGTTCTCTGTAGGATTCGGCGGTCAAAGACCGACCAGACTGGTAGGGGTAGGTGGATCTCGTTGGGTCCATCTAGGTACGAACAGATCTGCCCCGTGGCACTAGCTATGCGGTATGAGTTATTGCGGCCGGATGTTCCTGGTTCATGACTCATGCATATGGACAGGACTCCGCTTACCAAATACCAGTTTGGTTGGTTTTTGAAGAGGTGTGTATCAGTTTTAGGCCTCCCGCCTCAAGATTTTGGTACACACTCGTTTCTGATCGGAGCCGCAACTTCGGCGGCAGCTGCGGGTTTCTCGGCATCAGAAATTAAGGCCCTAGGACGTTGGAAATCGGATAGTTATAAAGGTTACATTCGACCTAGGCGTGAAGGCCCTTTGTTTTAAAGTCATTTCACAGTCTGTTCCGGTTACGTTTATAGTTTATGCTTGCCTGGTTTTTGTCTTGTCTCATGTACTGTCCTGTCTTGTCTGTTACCCCTGTCCGTCCTACTCGGGATTAGCTACTCGCCATTGCTGGCAATGGGAGTCTTGAGGGATTTTACAATTTTTACCTGAACTGACGGATTCAATTCGGCTATTCTCAATCATTTAATTAGGCCATAGTCCATCCCTCAGCAGGTTTTTATTTTACCTCTTGCCGAGTTCACCTGGTTTTTCCCAATTCACCCCCACCCATTCTTCCCCTTTGTGTCTTCTGTTTGTCTCAGCCACTTCAAATAGTAAAGTCGGCGACCAATAGAAAATTTTTCTTTTTGGCAGATACTCACTTATGTTCTATCAGATCCCACTAATACACCATAAAATTTTATTGTTTTATGACAATTACTAATTTTTTATTTACTGCTTTCCTCCACCTTTAGGATTGCTCTTTGACACGCAGGACATTTGGGTTATAGGCCACTCATATATTTTCTGGGCTGCTAGGTTTGAGTTCAGATCAAGCTCCAATTTTTGAATATTCAGCTAGGGTCCGTTGGATAGGTTCCAGAGGTATGAGATGGCATTCCTTTTGTCCTAAACTGTTAGAGTATGCAAGGCTTTTTGGTAGGCCACGTATTTTGGTGGCTTATTTAGGAGGCAACGACTTAGGGCAGATGTCCACTGTAGAATTACGAGTTGATATTGTCAACGATTTGGCGAGGGTGCTATCGGCCTGGCCCTTGTGTAAATTAATTTGGTCTTGCATTGTACCTCGACAGGTCTGGCGTGGGGTTAGGAGTTTTCCTGCTAATGACGAAGCTAGGAAGAAACTTAATTTCGCAGTTGCCAAATTTGTGATGGCCAATTATGGCCGTTTCATTTACCATAAGAACATTCAATTTCGATTTAGTTATATGTATAGACCTGATGGAGTTCATTTAACAGAGGAGGGTTTGTCATTGTTTATTGGGGATCTTTTTGAGGAGTTGGCGTTATTGGGGTAGTACTTGGTATGGTGGCGGTGCAGCGGTTCTATAAGCAGAACCTTGCTGTGGCGGGAAAGAACGGCAGGTCGCCAGTCCGGGTGCAATTATGATTTAAGGGCGCTCCCTTCGTTGACTGGTAGTTGGCTGTACCAACCTAACGGGGGGCAGTATCACCACCTAAACGGGTGGGAAGTCAAGATGGGGGTGAGCGTTACCTTTTGTTGATGATATGAGTTACATGGTTATGTGTATGCACTCTGGGCGATCTACGCCTGCTATGCCTTTTGTTGTTTGTGTGTGGGCATAGCAGATCTGGCTGATTTCTGGCCGTCCTTTCTTTGCCACCATACATCCTTAAATAAATAATAATTATTATTGCTCCAATAAATCGCCATCAAGTTATCTGCCAAATCCACGTCTCAGTGTCTTTATTTTATGTTAGTATGATAAGTGGTTTGCACACATGACAACACCTCATCCGATAGAAGGTTTAATATATATATATATATATATATATATATATACACATACGGTATATACAAAAATGCTCTTTTTTTGTGCTAAAAGTACTTAGCTGCTCCTCTTAGTAGATCCCCTGTTAGCCGGAACCAAATTTGATAAACACAAGTAAAAATATATACCAGAGGGTGCTAGATAAACAGTTTTGCAAATAATTTTAAGAATATTCTCCTGTAGGTCATTAGTCCAGACTTGGTCTTCCTTTTCTTATCTCAAAACTTCAGATTAATTATTTTTCCCTTGTATAGAAACTCCAATTGGAAAACTTCAAATATGACCAATAGATATCTGGAAGATATTCCCCTCACCAAATCAGCCAAAAAAGCCAAAGGCCGATCAGTGATACAATCTTCACAATTTGATTAAGATCTTTATACAGAAGATTCTAAAAGACTTACAGCATAAAATGTTGTCAATATCCAATATGTACAGGAAGATGGTAAACAATCCTGCCTTCACCCTTATGGGAGTGAGATGTTCTATAGTGTGACTATTCCTGTGAGAGAGAGAGAGACTGTTCATGTGTGTGATTTAGCTATATATATAGAGAGAGGGAGAGTGACTGTTCCTGTGTGAGATTTAGACTATATATATATATATATATATATATATATATATATGAGTGACTGTTCCTGTGTGTGATTTAGCATGTAGCTCTCTATCTATATATATATATAGAGAGAGAGAGAGTGACTGTTCCTGTGTGAGATTCAGCTATATCTATATATATCTATCTATATATATATATATATATATATATATATATATTATATATATATATAGAGTGACTGTTCCTGTGTGTGATTTAGCTATATATCTATCTATCTATCTATCTATCTATCTATCTATCTATCTATCTTTATATATATATATATATATATATATATATATATATAGAGTGACTGTTCCTGTGTGTGATTTAGCAGTATATAGAGTAGGGGTGAGCGGGTTCGGATTTCTGAAATCCGAACCCCCCCCGAGCCCCCCTGGTCTGAGGCCGATCCGAGTCAGGCTCGACTTTTCCCGCCTGACTCGGATCTGAAATCGAGGCAAAACGTCATCATCCCGCCTTCCGGGTCTCGCGGGTTTTGGATCCTATATAAGGTACCCGCGTCTGCGCCATTTTCTCACTCGGCTGTGGACAGTGAAGAGGGAGGGTGGGAGTTCGGGCTGGCTGGGCTGTGTAGTGTAGTGTAGTGTTGTGCTGTGCTGTGCTGCGCTGTGCTGCTGTTGTCCATAGGGGCTGTGTCCACTCCTTTAAAGTCCATAGGGGCTGGCTGGACTGTGTTGTGCAGTCAGTTGTCCATAGGGGCTGTGTCCACTCCAAAGTCCTGTGCAGTGTCCCAGTCCTAAAGGGGTGCTGTAGTGTTGTCCAGGGGGTGCTCTGTCCATCAGGGGTGCTCCCCCCAAGTGCAAAAAAAATTAATATTTTTTCTGTGTTTGTGCATTGTGTGCACTGTGGCTGCACGTGCATCAACAAAGGAGCAGCGCCAAGCGTGCGCCTGTGTCCCATAAGTAAAAGGCCGGCTGGCTTGTCCGTTAAAGGGTGCTGTAACCCCCAAAGGGCACTCCAAACAAAATAAAAATATATTTTTTTTTGTGTTTGTGAATTGTGTGCGCAGTAGCCGCACGTGCATCAACAAAGTAGTTCCAAGCGTGCGCCTGTGTCCCATAAATAAAGGGCCAGCTGGATTGACCGCTAAAGGGTGCTGTAACCCCCAAAGGGCACTCCAAACAAAATTCATTTTTTTTCTGTGTTTGTGAATTGTGTGCACTGTGGCTGCACGTGCATCAACAAAGAAGCAGCGCCAAGCATGCGCCTGTGTCCCATAAGTAAAAGGCCGGCTGGCTTGTCCGTTAAAGGGTGCTGTAATCCCCAAAGGGCACTCCAAACAAAATAAAAATATATATTTTTTTGTGTTTGTGAATTGTGTGCGCAGTAGCCGCATGTGCATTAACAAAGTAGTGCCAAGCGTGCGCCTGTGTCATAAGTAAAGGGCCGGCTGGGTTGTCCGTTAAAGGGTGCTGTGACCCCCAAAGGGCACTCCAAACAAAATAAAAAAATATTTTCTGTGTTTGTGAATTGTGTGGGCTGTAGCTGCACGTGCATCAACAAAGGAGCAGCGCCAAGCGTGCGCCTGTGTCCCATAAGTAAAGGACCGGCTGGCTCATTTCTTAAAGGGTGGTGTAACCCACAAAGTGCTCTAGTCTCCAACAAAAATAAAAAATTATTTTCTGTGTTTGTGTGCGCCTTAGCCGCACGTATATATCAATATAACATAAATGGAGGACCAAACTTTCTCCAATAAAAATAAAATAGTGCTGAAGCTGCTGCCACTAGTCATGACATAGACGATAACATGCCATCAACGTCGTCTGCCAAGGCCGATGCCCAATGTCATAGTAGAGGGCACATACAATCCCAAATGACAAAGTTCAGGAAAATGACCTTGAAAAAAAATTTTAAATCATCTGAAGAGAAACGAAAACTTGCCAATATGCCATTTACGACACGGAGTGGCAAGGAACGGCTAAGGTCTTTCCCTATGTTCATGACTAGTGGCTCAGCTTCACATGCCGATGGAAGCCCTCCTCCCGCTAAAAAAATCAAACGAGTTAAGCTGGCAAAAGCACAACGAAGAACTGTGCATTCTAAGAAGATATCACAAGTCCCCAAGGAGAGTCCAAGTGTGGTGGCGGTTGCGATGCCTGACCTTCCCAGCACTGGACGGGAAGAGGTGGCTCTTTCCACCATTTGCACGCCCCCTGCAAGTGCTGAAAGGAGCACCCACAGTCCACTTGCTGATATGCAAATTGAAGATGTCACTGTTGAAGTACAACAGGATGAGGATACTGGTGTAGCTGGCACTGAGGAGGAAGTTAGGAGGATTCTGATGGTGATGTGGTTTGTTTAAAATTAAATCAGGCTCCGGGGGAGACAGTTGTTGTCCGTGGGATGAAAAAGCCCATCACGGTCATGCCTGGGCAGAAGACCAAACATTCCACCTCTTTGGTCTAGCAATATTTCTATCCAAATCCGGACAACAACTGTCTTGCCATATGTACCATATGTAAAGGTGAAATAAGTAGGGGTAGGGACGTTAACCACCTAGGAACATCCTCCCTTATACGGCACCTGCAGCGCGTTCATAAAAAGTTACTGTCAAGTTCAGAAACTTTGGCTAAGACTGTAAGCAGTCCAGGGACACCTAAATCCCTTTTTCCTGTTTTATCCAAGGAATCGGTGGATGAGGAGGATGAGGACGACATCTTGCCTCCGTAGAGCCAGTTTGTGCAGGGACACATTAATTGCCAGCTTGTTTTGTGGGGGCCCAAACGAACCAAAAATCATTTCAGCCACAGTCATGTGGCAGACCCTGGCGCTGAAATGATTGGTTTGTTAAAGTGTGCATGTCCTATTTATACAACATAAGGGTGGGTGGGAGGGCCCAAGGACAATTCCATCTTGCACCTCTTTTTTTTCTTTGCAGTATGTACTGTTTGGGGCCTAGTTTTTCAAACTGCCATCCTGTCTGCCACTGCAGTGTCACTCCTAGATGGGCCACGTGTTTGTGCCGCCCACTCGTGTCGCTTAGCATAGTCATCCAGCTACCTCGGTGCAATCTTTTGGCCATAAAAACAATATTGTGAGGTGTGAGGTGTTCAGAATAGACTGGAAATGAGTGGAAATGAAGGTTATTGAGGTTAATAATTGCATAGGAGCAGAAAAACCCACAAATTCTGTGATTTAAGCTGTTTTTATGCTTTTTTAAAAAAAAATACAGATCCAAAACACAAAACACAGAACCCAAAACACGGAAGGGTGGTTTTGGCAAAACCAATCCAAATCCAAAACACGAAGAAAGATCCAGATCCAAAACCAAAACACGAAAAGTGGCCGGTGCACACCCCTAATATAGAGTGACTGTTCCTGTGTGTGATAGAGATTTTTTATATATATATATATATATATATATATATATATATATAAAATTAGAGATATATATATATACTGACTATTCCTGTTTTTGATTTAGCTATATAGAGACGGTGACTGTTCCTGTGTGTGACTTAGCTGTATATAGAGAGAATGTTCATGTGTGTGATATATATATATATATATATATATATATATATATTTATATATATATATATTGTGATAGGATCACTGGTAAAGTGGTCTGTGACAGGGATATTTATCCCAGATTCCTGTCTTATGTGTTTTAAATCCCCAGGAGAAAGTCTGCAGTGTAGCAGGCTTGAGTTTCGGCTCTTTGAAAAGCTGGTTTGGGACCTGGGGGTTGTGGGTGAGAGGAGAGGGAGGGCTCCACCCACGGCCACTCCAGGTTTCGGTTCTCGCAGCCTGGTAACAGGCTTGATTGGGTTCCCACCTGAGGGTGGCCAATATAAGCCTAGTGTGTTGAGGGCTGATTGTCTCACCTGGGAGAGCAGGCAGGGAGTTTGCTCAGAGACACTTGAAAAAACCTATTTGTGAGTACTGTGCTGTGCTTTGTTGCTGGCGAGGGCATTAGGCCCTGCCAGGTTCTGCTAGTGAGGGAACTACCTGTGAAGTTAGTGCCCCGACAGGGCTAGGATTTATGTTTATGTTTTCTTTATGTTATTTCTGACTTTGTACAATAAAGACTGGCGCCGACCAGCTTGTACTTGCATCCAGACTGGTGTGCTGCTTCCCTGCTGCTGTGTGTGTGTGTAAGGAAGGAGTCCTCTACCCAGGAGAGGGACCCCCTAACCTAACTGCGTCACAATATGGTGGAGAATACAGGCACCCACACACACTGAAGTTGCAGCGAGAGGAAAACTTTCCGTTTAAAAATTAAAGGGACAGACACCCAATTTGTGAGTGTGGAAATAACACTGTGTCCTTGGAGTCCCATGTAGGAGGCATCAGCCAATGCTCAGAGAGGCAAGGTTCAGCTTCCAACCTACACCCCAGGACAAAATGGAGGACATTATTAAGGCCTTGCTTCAAGCTAGAGCAGCTCAGCAGGAGACAAACAAACTTCAGCAGGAGACTAACAGACTTCAACAGGTCGCCATTGAGGAAACCCGCCCGGCCTTAGCGGAAAACAGCCAGGCCATAAGAGAGGTGGTACAGCACCTGGTCTCCCGGCCCAGAGATGTTAATACTGGTCCTCCCACCACCACTCACTCTGTACGAGCCAGTCACTTCCTCCAAAAGATGACTTCGGGCGATGATGTGGAGGCCTATCTCGCCGCATTTGAAAGAACGGCCGAAAGGGAGAGTTGGCCCCAGGAGCAGTGGGCAAGTCTGGTGGCACCTTTTTTGTCTGGGGAGCCACAAAAAGCATATTTCGACTTATGCCTGGCTGATGCCAAGGACTATAAAAAACTAAAACAGGAGATCCTAACTCGCTTGGGAGTCACCACCTTTGTTCGTGCCCAACGGGTCCACCGCTGGGAGTTCCATATGGACAAGCCTCCACGTTCACAGATGCATGACCTCGTCCATCTGTCCTCAAAATGGCTACAGCCCGAGACGCTGACGGGACCACAGATCGTGGAAAGGGCCGTGATGGACCGGTACCTGCGATCATTACCCGCGACTCTGCGCAAGTGGGTGAGCCATGCAGACCCTAAGACCGCGGACCAGTTGGTCAAGCTAGTGGAGAGGTACGTGGCAGCTGAGGAGCTGAGGAGTATGCCCCACCAAGCCCCGATGGCGCACCGGCGAACTCCCACAGACACTGGTAAGACTGTTCCAGGGGAGAAGGGTGCTGGTCGGTGGGATGTACCTAAGACTGAGGGTGTAGAACCTGGAGACAGGCCTGCCAGGCCAGGAAGGTTCTTGCCCCGTAAACGACTAGACATTAATATGATTCAGTGTTTCCGGTGTGGTGACTTCGGCCATATTTCCGCTAATTGTTCACTTACAACTGAACCTATGCAATGTGATACTGCTCATGTCTACCGCAGGGGGTCTTTCTTTGCACAGACAGCCTGTACGGCTGACCGGCAGGCTGAGACTGATAAGCACATGTGTGTACTCACTGTTGATGGCAACCGAGTAGAGGCACTGTTAGACTCTGGTAGCTTGGTGACACTTATAAAAGCTGAGCTGGTGAACCCCTTGAGGCATAAGGGGAAAACTGTTGGTGTGACCTGCATACATGGGGATAATCGATATTATGTTACTGCCGAGGTGAACATTGAGTCACCATGTGGCTCTGCTATAGTTTCTGTGGGTTTGGTGCATGGTCTGATGTACGATGCAATATTGGGGAGAGACTTTGCTCACTTCCGGAAATTGTGGGAAAGCTGTTTTGTTCCAGAAGTGAACAACCCCGGTCCACTTGAGAAGGTTGTCGATATAGTGGAGGAGGGAGTTTCTTCTGAGTCAGAGTTATTCCCTTTTCCTACTATGGTTGGCGAACTAGAGAATGCGGAGCGTGACGGTGGCCCGCCAACTGATGTGCCTCCCATTGAGGTGGGAAGTGTTGTTGGGCCAGTGGATCATCTGCCCAATTTAGAGGTCAGAAGAGAGGTCTTTGCCGTGGAGCAGTTGAATGACCCTACTTTGGTGAAAGCCAGGGAGAATGTAAAAGTAGTTGATGGTAAACCCATAGACCCTGATAGTCCTTTGTCCTATCCCCACATGGCAATGTGTCAGGATTGGTTATATCAGGTGACTAAGAAGGGGAAAGATGTTGTGGAACAACTAATAGTTCCCAAAGCCTACAGAAGAACAGTGTTGGATCTGGCCCATGGTCGTATAACGGCAGGTCATCTAGGGGTAGAGAAAACCACTGAGCGAATAATGCAGAGGTTTTTCTGGCCCGGGCTTCATAAAGAGGTATCTGACTTTTGCGCATCCTGCCTGAGTGTCAGTATCATGCTCCCAGACCACGTTTTAAGGGACCACTAGTTCCATTGCCTATTATCAGAGGTGCCGATAGTGAAAGAGCACCTGAAACAGGCTCAACAGGCACAGCAGAGGGTATACAACCGCAATGCTTGGTTACGCAGCTTTGCTCCTGGGGACAGAGTGTTAGTGTTGGTTCCCACTGTGCAAAATAAACTTTTGCCTAAATGGCAAGGGCCCTTTGAAATCTTAGAAAGAGTGGGACAGGTTAATTACAAAGTTTACCAGCCGGGGAAAAGAAAGCCGGAACAGATATATCATAAAAATCTGTTAAAACCCTGGAAAGATAGAACGGTACTGTCGGCCGACCGAGCCCCTCCAGTAAATCTAAAGCCCTATAGGTTACCAGTAGCACAAAGAGAATCGGTGTCGAAAGAAATTAAAAATATGCTAAAGTTAGGGGTTATTGAAGAATCATATAGTGAATGGTTAAGTCCCATTGTGTTGATTCCAAAGCCCGACGGGAGTGTGCGTTTCTGCAATGACTTCCGAAAGTTGAACAGTGTTTCAAAATTCGATGCCTACCCGATGCCACAGTGGAGAAGGAGGCGTTGGCCATAAAGTGGGCGTTAGAGGCTCTCAGGTACTACTTGGTTGGAAGAAAGTTCAAATTGATCACTGGCCATGCCCTTTGAAGTGGATGTCCGGAAATAAGGACAGTAATGCGAGAATTACGAGATGGTTCTTGGCGTTACAAACTTTTACATTTTCGGTGGAACACAGGCCAGGGGGCCTGTTGTTTAATGCAGACGCGTTGTCACGCGTTCATTGTTTGGGGGCTTCAGTTGTTCCGCCCCATAGGTCGAAACAAAGGGGGGGGATATGTGATAGGATCACTGGTAAAGTGGTCTGTGACAGGGATATTTATCCAAGATTCCTGTCTTATGTGTTTTAAATCCCCAGGAGAAAGTCTGCAGTGTAGCAGGCTTGAGTTTCGGCTTTTTGAAAAGCTGGTTTGGGACCTGGGGGTTGTGGGTGAGAGGAGAGGGAGGGCTCCACCCACGGCCACTCCAGGTTTTGGTTCTCGCAGCCTGGTAACAGGCTTGATTGGGTTCCCACCTGAGGGTGGCCAATATAAGCCTAGTGTGTTGAGGGCTGATTGTCTCACCTGGGAGAGCAGGCAGGGAGTTTGCTCAGAGACACTTGAAAAAACCTATTTGTGAGTACTGTGCTGTGCTTTGTTGCTGGCGAGGGCATTAGGCCCTGCCAGGTTCTGCTAGTGAGGGAACTACCTGTGAAGTTAGTGCCCCGACAGGGCTAGGATTTATGTTTATGTTTTCTTTATGTTATTTCTGACTTTGTACAATAAAGACTGGCGCCGACCAGCTTGTACTTGCATCCAGACTGGTGTGCTGCTTCCCTGCTGCTGTGTGTGTGAGTAAGGAAGGAGTCCTCTACCCAGGAGAGGGACCCCCTAACCTAACTGTGTCACAATATATATATATATATATATATATATATATATAGTGACTATTCCTGTGCTTGATTTAGCTATATAGAGACAGGGGGCCTGATTCAGAGCCGGACGCTATTTGCGGACGCTCGTTCAGAAAAAGGGGCTGGCTCGCTCTTGGCGGTCTGTTGACGCCTCTATGTCTGAGCAAGCGTCCGAAACATGTGCTCGCTATTTTGTAAAGACGCCCCTTGGCCGCTCGCATCATACGTCATCTCCGCTATTTATTAGATTAATCGAGTACATCGAAAGGCGTATGAACTGCTCGCTATTCTTGTGGTAGCATTTTCCTACCGCAATCATGCGAGCAGTTCAGGCTAAAAGACAACCAACTGACGTGGTCGATGACGCTGCTTTGTTAATTATGCACACCCTTAAAACGCCCGTTTTGACCTTTTGGCACGCCTGCGTTCGGATCTCCACTCCCCGTTTTCAAGCACCTTCCCCTGTTACCACCCACAAACGCCTCATCCTGTCACTCAAATTAGCAGGCATTCGCTATTTTGCGAGCACACGATTTCCAACCGCACTGAATGGTTGGCGCATGCGCATTACAACCCATACACATGCGCATGCATGGAGCGAACGAGCGGCCGCTTACGAGCGGCTCTGAATCAGGCCCAGAGGCCCTGATTCAGAGCCGGTCACTCTGACAGAGCGCTCGCTCTGAATCAGGGCCGGTCTTTTTTTTTTTTTAGAACGGCCTCCTGGCCATCGCGACCATCGGGCTTGCGACGAGATCCTTGTGGTAGGGTCTCGTTGCCGCAAGCCCCAGAGAGATATCGACTCTAACAGAGCCGGAATCTCTCCACTGACATCACTTGTGATGTCAGTGGGGCCGGCCCCAAATGGTAGGCATTCACATGGGAACACCTCCGTTTGGGCAGCCACCCCCCCTGGCCCGCCCACCAAAGGGGGCGTGCTGTCACTCGACTTCGACAGCACGCCCCCTTTGGTGTGAAACCTGGAGCGACGGTTTGCCCGTCACTATCCTGGTCTCGCGCATGCGCACGACGGAGCCGGCTCCGTCGTGCGCATGCGCTCTGGGCCACCATCGACCCGGTTGCGAGCGCTCATCACTTGCGACCGGGTCTGAATCAGGCCCAGTGACTGTTCCTGTGTGTGACTTAGCTGTATATAGAGAGAATGTTCCTGTGTGTGATATAGATTATATATATATACATATATATATATATATATATATATATAGTGACTATTCCTGTGTTTGCTTTAGCTATATATAGACAGTGACTGTTCCTGTGTGTGACTTAGAATGATTTTGGTTGTACTTTCCACAAGGCGGGACACTCCAATTCACATAACCACATTCTTTTTTGAGGTTACTGGTTACAGCAAAGAAAAATACTGTCTGGCAGCACTAACCTAGCAACTGAAGGAATTTACTAAATAAAGCTAAAGTGTGCATTCACCTATCACATACCAGAATGCCTGGAATGTGCCAGTGAATAAGCAATTTTATTAATGCACACATACAATAAAAAATAAATGAATAAACATTCTCTAACAAATGTCTGTGATCAATCTCTTGTCACAATCATTAATCCTGATAGTGATGCTGGTGGCACCACAAAGCAGAGGTAAAACATTGATTTCTGAAGGTTTGGATGGGTAGCGCTGCACAGGTATAGGTGGGGGATGGTGGTGTACAGGGGGGACGAGCAGATGGGGAGATGGGGGAAGCCCGTTAGGTGGGGTGGCTGTGTGTGGTAATCTATACTGGTGTGGGGTTGTGTCTGATGCTGACGTGAATAAATGCTGGACAGTGGATACAGGGTGAACAGATGTTTATTGCAGTGCACAAATAAGAGACACAGTGCTCGAAGTACTTGTGCAAGTCCCTCCTGGGCTCAGAACCGTATGAAGCTCGTTACAGTCCAAGGGGAAAAGTCCATACCCTGTTGGTGAGAAAGGCACCCGACATCAAGACTGCACTGGTACACAGTCACATACCACCAACCACTCTTGTACAGACAACATTGAATGACACAACCAAAAAACATGGATTCCATCACTGCGGCACTTGCATTGGCTGTAAAACAACAGGCAACATAGGGAAGACACTCACCACAGGGTAGTAAAGTGGCATTGGCACCTAGAACAAGCATCCCATGGGCACATCGTAGACATATTCACTGCTATTGAGTGGGGCACGTATTTAGAGATCCTCTACTTTCCTGCACCCCAGATGGGGCTGATGCAAATGCAGTTATTAGTGATGACCGCTGCTCTGGAGGCGATTCGGTCAATAGATGCCGCTGAATTAGAATACAGACAGACGATGGTGTGGATTTCCCATAGCTGGAAATGGATAGCAGTGCAACTCAGAAATTGCCCCCTCCCCTAGAGAAAAACAGCCCCGTGCTGATAGGAGTAGAACTCTTCCCACACCTGTGTAGCTGTGGGTGTGGGGTAATTAAATTTTTAAAAATAGAAAGAAAAAACTTTGGAATAACTTTGATCATTAATTCAGATGATGCGGTACCCCTGGCTTCAATGGAAGCCTTTGGACTTTGTACCGGAGGCTGTTACTGGGTGGAGCCGTAGAGCTCAAGGAAAGGCAAGCTGGTAAGAGAGAAGAGACTTGGTTGTTGGACATGTTCAGTTGAGTTGGGCAAACATGGAGATTCTGTCTCCCATCTAATTACATGTTTATCGGTTGGTGGAGAATATTTTCTGGGATTTGAGCTTTATGAAAGGAATGTGGATTAAAGAAATCTCGATTGGGCTGTTTGTTTTAACATTCTTCAAGTAAGGGCAATAACCTAAGGGTGTGAAGAAGGGTGATCTATCCTATTTGGTGAAGGTGTTTTATCCACCCGTCCTTGAAGTGTTGTGAATCACTTTGGAATATTCTAATCTAACCCTACATACTGCACTATATTGGATATTGTGTTTTTTATATATATATATATATATATATATATAAAAATAAAGTAGCGAGGGCACTCAACATAATTAAGCAAAATTAAGTCCAGTTTATTCACATACCACCAGTGTCATATAGCTGTAAAGTCCTATGACACTGGTGGCCCTTTGGGCTGACATTGGCTGCAGTGAGTGCGGGCTATACAGGACATATATATATGGATGTATATATAATTTGTTTGAGGGATGGAGTCGACCTGGTGATGTCATGACAAATCCTCCTGTGGAAAACTTTGATCCAGCGCCAAATGTAATATCCATTTATTTATTGGATTCAATGTTTCAAGGGGGTTGGGTATGAACGGCGTCCCAATGCTGGGAATCCCGACAGGGGTCGGGTAAGTATGTTAACCCTCCCCCTGCTCCCCCTAACTCTAACCCTCCCTTCTTGCACATTAATCCTAACCCTCCCCGTTAGTACCTAAATCTAACCCTCCTCCCTTGGTGCCTAAACCTGACCCTCCCCCTTAGTACCAAACTCCCCCCAGTGGTGCCTAACCCCCCCCCAGTGGTACCTATATCTAACCACCCAAAGCCTAACTCTAACCCTATCGTGGTGCCTAAAGCCAAACCACCGCCCCCCCACCCCATGACTAACAGCTAAGGGCACCCCGGCTTACCTTTGATTGGAATGTTGTATGTCGGGATTCCGGCGTCGGTCTGTGGGCTGGCATCAGGATTTTGCCGCCTATGTTAAATCCCTGGGTCGGGATTCTGACGCAGGGATTTCAACAGACGCCGTCCCGGCCATCAGTATTTTAACTACATCCTGTTTCAAGGTTATAGCTGCCTGGTTCAGTGATATAATTGGCTGCCTAAGTTCTTACTTGTGCTGTGGAAGTGATATTATTTCATTGTTATGATACTTGATGAACTCCTGCACTGTCAAAACCTAAACAAAAGTGCCCTTCACCAATAATAACCCCCTTTCTCAGAACCTATATTTGTTCGTAGGTACTCAGCTACTTCGCACTTAAAGTAATAAAATTACAAACATATATCAAACTATAGTCATTGGAATGTGACACTCTAAGAACTCATATGGGGAACTACACTAAGGGTCGTATTCAATTAGGTGCGAAAAGCCAGTTTCTGCGCAAAAGTATCGCCGATGACGTCATTTTGCCAGGTTAAAACTTATCCCCGTATTCAATTCTAAAGGCTTTTCGCCGCTGCAGAAAGTCAATGCATTGAAATAGGCAAATAAGATTCGCCTAAGAAAGCTGTCGAAAAAAAGTGCAGAATTGGGGTTTTGGGGTGCAAACCTGCGGGAACCCCCCTGCTCCCTTAGGACAGTCCCCCAAAGGTAAACTGTGTCAAAAAAAGTTTTAAAAAAACTTAAGCACACTCCAAAAAATGACTTTGAAAAGGGGCAAAAAAGTACAAAGTTGGGGAACAAACTTAAAAACTAGCAAAATATACTCCAGGGGTGTCCCCAAATATGCCCCAGGTGTTTTAAGTTTCTGTTTTTAAAACTTCACTTTAGCAACTTTAAAATATGCTAGGACCCATTTTCATGTACCCCAAATTTGATGGGACTACTTATTTTCACAAAAAAACCCTGCAAAATGCTATTCTTCACCACTTTTGCAAAGACGCTAATTAGCAGCTATTGAGAGCATTTAAGCACCCCAAATACCTTCAGCAGGCCTATTTGGGGGTATCTATAGTGATCCCCAATGTCAGTGCATCTTTTGGGGGGTGTCAGGCGGATTTCCCCAAATCTCACAGCACTTTTTGCCAAGTCCGAATTCAGCGGGTCCCCTTTTTGCCGATTTCTAATTGAATACGGGGATAAGCGGGGATGAGGGCAATACTTTTTCCCATGGAAAACCAGCGAAGTTGTCGAAAAGTCCAGCATGTGAAAAGTACTCATTGAATATGCCCCTTAGATTCTCAGAAGGTCTCCCAACCAGGAATAAACCCATGCCCTAACTGCTTAGCTTCCCACACTAGACAAAGAAGTCTGTCTAAAGCTAATTAATGTAGTAATACAAATAGCACTACTAAAGAGTGATTACCAGAATACTCATGTGGTAATACAAATAGCACTCCTAGAGTGATTATCAGGATACTCTCCTGCAGTTAGCGTCACTGCACGCTAGTAACAAACAGGGGTTCAATTTAGCTACTTAGCAGCTAACAAGAGGGTCTGCAAATATATTTCACTACATTAATAAAATATATATTTTTAAGCAATAGTAATAATTCCAGAAGGATAGTTCAATAGACATGAGAGTAATTACAAAACTCAGTAATTTCTTTAGATATACAGCAAACTGCAGGATAAGACTTTTCAAAACACATGGACTATCCAGAGGCGTACTTCTGCTAGCAATAATATGTAATAGAATGTATCCAGGATGCTTAGCAGATGAAGAAACCAGCAATCCTTCCTAGGCAGCTTGCAAACAGCTAGAACCAGGGAACAGGCAAGACATGGAATTCTGTGGGAGACTCAGCCAGAACAGAACAACCCACACAGTCCCAAGAGCCAGCACCTGATTAGAACTGCTGGCAAACCAATCACAGTCGATCAGGCCAACATCATCAAAAACAGGTGAACAAGTCAACAACCATTCCAATGATTCAGTCTAGACTCGATCAGCCATGTACAAATATAACATTCATACAAGATATCTGTACTGTTTCATTCATGTTGAATTGCATGTCATTTGTATGAAGATCATTATTTTCTGCATACCCTTGTTTCTTGTAACACATCATCTTATTCCCCTTTAATAACATTGCTAGATTATTCTACTTATCAATGTGGTCACATTGTCATTTTACTGTATGTATGGGCCTAGCCTCTCTGCTACAGCCTGAGAAGGACAAGCAAGTGGAGTCATTGTCAGGTATAGAGAGGGAAGATCCACTTGAGCTACCATCTCTATTGCAATTACTGGACAAGTAACAACATTTTCAGAAAACAACAGGGATTAAACCAGTGGTTCACAAATGGTGCAGTGTGGTCCAGGACCAAATCAAATTATTTATGGTCAATGTGATAGCTGTTGGTAGGTGGCAATCCTATTCCCTAGAACAAAGAGAGTTTGCAGGTCATAGATTCCTGCAAACTAGTGTTTGTTCATCGGGAGGTTTGCCATCTAGCAACAGCTGATGGGGAGACTACAACATTCCTGGTTATTGCTCTAAGGAATTCTATTCTTTGCATATCAGAAGGCCTCCAATAATATTTAACACAGGTACGAGTGGAAGACCAAAGAGCGGCTTGCATTATGGACTGTAATGGCAAGCCTGTAGCTGCTGCTGAAGTGACGGCAGTTCCACAAAGGGAGTGACTCTTGAAGTGGGAGGTGTCTATCCAGAATTCTGCATAGCAGAAACTATCCTACCCCTGATTGTGGAAGGTCTGGCAGGATGAAAGGGTTCACGGCAAGTGATAAAAAGGTTAGAAATGTTGTCGACTATGCAAAGATCCAAGCCCGACTGGTCTCTGAGTAGATCGAACTCCACCACAGGGGACTGTATGGAACTGGTCTTTGTGTGCCCTCTCACAACAATATGGAAACCCAGTGGAGTGGGTGTCATCCAGGGTTCGGATGTTTGTATTAAAGAAAGTTTGGCTCTTCTGGCTGCAAATGCCAGTGCTATGAGTGAAGCCAGCTTTCTTGAAAGATTAGATATGTCAGCTGTAGAAGGAATAGTGACTGGGAAATTTAGAAAGGGATTAATGTCCCACATGGTAGAGTATTGTGGACATGGAGGTCTGGACAAGAAAATACCTTTAAGTAGTCTAAGGTATAGTTCATTTTTTTCTAGAATAATAAGAGCCAGTGCCGAGCCATATGAATGTATTGTGGCAGAAGCGAGGCCTAAGGGAGTCCAAGGGTAGAGCCTAAGCAGCCTGTGAGGCCATAAACTCATCAATTATGGATTGGTATCTGGATCTTGTTCTGGGTCTAAGAGATGCATTTATCAAGGCCATAGATGAAGCCGAGATGTTAGTAGAGGTCAACAAGCAAGTAATGTCGCTATCCATATGCAATGGGAAACATCCTGCAGGAGATCTGTGGTCCCCTGGAAGCAGTCTCTCGACATGCCTAGGGGAAGTTTGGGACCTTTGCAGAGAGGGGTGATCAAGGAGAACCAAGCTCTGGAGGGCCAGACGGGGTATATTAAAATGAGTTGCAATACCCTGTCCACTTTGATCTTGTGTAGCATGGCAGGAGGAGGAAAGGTGTAAGGAAAAGGAAGGTCTGCCTATGGGAAGGACATTGCATCCATGTGCATGGCCCATTGAGTCCAGATTCTGGAGACAAAGGTTGGAAGCTGAGTGTTTGACGGGTGTTTGTGATAGACCAAAGCTCTTCACAATGTTGAGAAAAACATCTGGTTTCAGAGTTGCACGATCCAGTGTGAGTTTTTCCTGATAAGAAATCGACTAACTAACCTAGCTCTCCTACAGTACAGTACAGTATATTACGCATAGGAGTATGGATCACTTCACCATCCAGTTCCAGATGTCTATTTCCTCTTGGCAGAGAATGAGGGATCGAGTGCCTCCCATTCTGTTGAGATAAGGAACCACGGCCCTGTTGCCCAGGTAGAGCTGGACCGATATCTCCTGGGAATTCGGTGGGACTAATGCAGAAGAGCTAATATGGCAGCCCTCAATTCCAAGAGATTGATATGAGCTGTTGACTCTTGAGTAGATCACCTTCCCTTTACTGCTGTGTGTTTTGTATATGCTCCCCAGCTCGAAAGAGACGTGTCTTATGTGATGACTATGTCGAGTGGAAGAGGATTCAGAAGTCTGGGAGAGGGTAGGGGAAGGGCTGTCCATCTGTGGATCTCTCTGCAAACTATGGGATCTAGGAGGATTTTGTCCGTCCAATCCCGACCCTGTCGAAGGAGAGCTGAGAGAAGGTTCTAAGAGTAGCTGCACACCAGGGGAGCATGGAGAAAACCTGAATCTAAGGCTCTCATTTTGCCAATAACTTTGGGTTTGAGATACGAAGTTTTGAATATCCCTCCACTTGTCTGAGGGAACTGCTATTGATAAAGAAGGGGTATCTATCAAGAATTCCAGAAATGTGCTCGAATGGGAAGAGGTTAACATGGATTTCTCGAGATTTATGGTAAGCCCTAGACTCAGTAGAAGCGACAGTATAAGCTCCCTGCGGATTAAAAGGGAGTCCTGGTCTGAATGGCCACCAGGAGATCGTCCAGGTAGATTATACAGCGGACTCCCATCTGACAGAGGTGTGTAACTACCGCCTTCATGAGGCGTGTGAATGTGTAAGGGGTATTGGATAGCCTAAAAACCATTACTGTCCAGTGATAGAGGGCACCCTTCCAGAGGAATCTTAAGAGCCTCCTGTGATTTGGATGCATTTGATGAATTGTGTGAAAGGCCTCTTTGAGGTCTATTTTAATACAAAAATCGTTCTTGGTTAGAAGGAAAGTACATCTGCTAAATCTAGCATATGGAAAAAACGAGGTTTTATATACTGGTTTAGGATTTTGACATTTAAAACCGGTCTGTATGAACCGTTCTGCTTTTTAACGGGGAACAGGTGACTAATCCAGTCTTTCTTGGAAGGATCTGCCAACTCCATTTTGCTCTGCTGAAGGGTCAAGGGATAGGACACAATCTAATAAAGGACTGGGGACAGATAAACCTGATGTGATAAATGGAAAAGTGGGAGTGACAAACCTTTCTCCACAATTCTTAGCAACCACCTGTCTGTGGTGATCTATCTACTGGAAACTATTGTTTGGGAAAGACAAGCAGGAGGAAGCAAATGTAACTTACTTACCATATCCTCTGTCTTTCCTGGAGTAGTATTCATTGCCAAACTCTGTGCCTCTCGCAATCCAAGTCTGGGAGAATCCTCCTCTGGGAGCTTTGGGGGCACCCCGCTGGTCTCGGGTCATACTGCTGGCTCCCGCAGAATCGGCATCTGCAGTTTTAATTTGAATGAGGCAACGCTCTGAATTTTTTCCAGAGCCACTTTAAGTTCCCAATCCGCACCGGTCTACCGCCCGTGGTCGGCACATATTTCCTGCCTCGGACCGGCAGTTCATGGCGCAGTGCGCTCATATGGGGGCTAGTCACCACAACACACCACCCCTGTCTCACTCACATAAGGACGCTGGTTACCCTCAAGTAGATTGGGAGTCAGAGGAGGTAACTAAGACTAGCGCCTCCTCTCGCTGAGGTGAGTATAGTGATTTACAAAAGGCCCAGATAGCAGTGCACTATGGGAGACCAGTTGACTGGAGTGGAGACATCACCAGAGGCCCGATCACCGGTCCCTGGAGTCAGGTAAGTAAAAAACATTTTTGACAATTTTTTTTCCTTGTTTTACAGTAATCAGCTTGCGGTCTGTTTAGACCACACAACTGATTACTGGGACCGACTCCCGGCTCTGCTCTGCCCGTTAGAGCAGAGTAGGAGGCTGGTAACCGGGGGAGACCCTGGATAACGCCACCTCCAGGTGGCGTTATTATCACAGGGCTTTCTCTGATATTTTTTTACAATTTCTTTTTAGTAACTTTGGTCGGATAACATTTCCCATTACAATTATGGGAAATGCGATCTGCTTACTAAAAATAAGTGATACTTAGGGGTTGGAGTAGAATTTGACGAATTCTACTCCAATTGCCCTGTAATAGCTATAGGTGATACTAAAATAATGTGAAAAGGGTGTGAAAACACCCTTTTTCACTTTATTTTAGTCAAAATAATGTTAATAAATAGAGCCCTATATCCCATTATCACCATACAGCATCCCAGTGACTGCCATAATGTACAGACAGCATCCATTGAATGTCATACAGTACATTGAGCATCAAGGTGATGCCATACAGTACATCATAATGTACATAGCACCCCAGACTTGTAGCTTGATCACTTCTGGATGACAAGCTCATGAAACAGTACTCTGGCTATAGCACGTCTGTCCAACATACTGTGTGGAGACCAGCATGGGAGTTCACCATACTTGAGTAACCCTTGTTGCCCAATTCCTATTACATGTTGGACAAAACAAATTTAATACATCTACCAGGGAAGCCTACGACCAATCCACCCTGCTAGTTATTCTAGTCTACATCAGTATTTTGAGTAATTGTTTCCTATAGTTTAGTAAAATTAGCTAGTATTTTGGTATAAGTTATTATATAGAGGTATGTTTTCTCATAACTTGCCACTAGTTAAAGTTATATTCTGCAGACTAGCCAAATTAAGTATCCCAGAGTTGGTTTAATCACAATTGTATTTTGATAGCTGGCATAAACGTTGTGTGTTTCTATTAGTTTGATAAAGGGATCTTCATATGTGCACTGGGTGTTTGGATGATTATGTAATATTTCCCTCACCCCATTTATGAGAGAGGATGAGTCAATTAAATGTTGAGGAGGGGAGGTCTTGTTGCCTGGGACCCACTCTGCTAATCTCCAGAGGTGAATCCTCTAACTGGTTGGTAACCGAGTAGACAGGACTTTCCTCTCTGTGAGGGAGTTTCCCAGCTGCTGGACTTGGGGCATTTGTTCTCCTCCTGTCAGCAGGGCCAGATCAACAATGGGGTGGATGGAGCTACAGTTTAAGGCCTCCACATAAAAATAGGTCTATCATCATGGTAGGATGATGGTGACCAGCTGCATCAAATAGTCGGCCATAAATCTTAACTATTAAAATGGTATTTCTATTTTTTTTTACAAAATTCTGCAACTTTTTTTTTTTAATGTATATAGGGAGACAGTAGGGCTGAGAGTGTAGGGGGTGGGCACACCATACAGCACTGGTTACAGATTCTCCCCTTCTCAATATGGACCATTGAACAATTACAGCCCCAGGCCCATGTAGCCCTTAATACAGCCCTGCCTGTCAGCCATGGTTAGGAGAAGCAAGGCTACTTATTCTTCAAAGGGGGTAGGACAAGTGGTGAAATTTCAGCTGGGGGCCGAGACATTTACACACTACACAGTAAGTGCAGACTGTGTTATGCAGCCTATTTGAATGGCTGCACACAGGGGAGTTACACCACTGGGCAACGTAAAAATATTATTTACAGTATATACAAAATAAAAACACAAAGCAGTACACTAGGAATTACTGGTGAAGCTATGGCCAATCCGCCCATACCCTCAGCAGTGAGTGTACAGGGGCCTAACCCTAGTGTAGTTACCCCCTCAGCAGTGAGTGCTCATGGCTGCCCCAGTATAGGTGCCCCCAGTATAGGTGAGTGCCCAGAGTGTTAACCGCAGTGTAGGGACCCTCTCAGCAGTTAGTCCAGTGTGCTGGCCCCAGTGTTGTACACATTCAATAGTGAGTGTCCAAAGTGCTGGCCCCAGTGTAGGTACCACCTTTAGCAGTGAGTGCTCAGGGGGATAAAGGCAGTATAAGTACCCCCGCACCAGTGTTAACCCATGGGGTTGTCCGCAGTACACTAACATCAAGAGTCGCAACTTGTTCACACATGTTTGCAGACACTACAGGAGTTGGATTACCAGGAGTAGAGGGCACCCTGCTCCAGAGCCTCAAAATTTGACCAAGTCCTATAAGGGCAGAGAGGGGAATACATAAACCGCCAGCCTATACCTTACCATATATTCCCTGGTGTACTTCCTGGGGCCTGTAATACAATGCAATGAAAGATGCTGCAGCCCTCACAGACAACCAGGTGGGTAAACACCCAGCAGTGCCCCAGACAGCAGCCCCCCAGGTGCATGCACACCAAGGAATTCCACAGAGTCATTCAGCCAGCGGCAGGAAATGCTTGGTGTCCAGTGGCTAACTCATGCCCGGTGATGAAAGAGAAGATGATTTCCAGGGGTCTGTAGGCGGGGAGCAGAAGTGACGGGTGAAGCAGCCACCAAGGGGGAAGCAGCCACCAATCCCAGCATCCACAGAATAGATCAACAGGCAGTCAGTGTATGTGTGTGACCCCGGCTTTGAGACGCTGCCTATGCTGCTCACCTCACATCCCTACTTTCCAGCCACTAGTGGGTAATCAAGATAGGGTGAGTAGTGAATCAGGAAGGGGTGGACTGATCTGCAAAGCACAGCCATAGGTGGCTGGTCCCTGGGGAGGCGTCAACCACCATGAACATATTATGTCGGTTTCAGCCATTAATATGCCAGGGTCGACTGGGTAGGTTGGGTCACTTATTTAAAAAAAAATAAAACATAACAGAAAAGGAAATAGTTTACAGCGGCCCCAAAACTGTCCGGCCCACCGGGAAAACTCCCTGTGAGGTGTATGGCCAATCCTCCCTTGGCGGTAGAGAGAGAGGTCTACTGTGACCCTTAGAGGTATTCCAGCTATGGGCAATACCTGGAAAAGAGATGTTATGTTCTGAAAAGGCATCTCTTGAAGTAACACAGTCAATATGTTTCTTTTTCTATGTGCATTCTCTCACCACTCTGTGAGATTATGCAGGAGGGGAAGGAGTCTCTGCAGCCTGGCTTATCTCCCCCTCTTCAGAGGTGTCCTTGCTGTCCTCCGACCTGACAGAGTTAATTAATTTTCTTCTTTTAAACATTATTTCCTTACCTGTTGGAAGAACTACTAGCAGCCTCATCTAGGTGGCAAGCCTCCCGACGAAAAAAAGAGTATTAAAAAGCATATGAAATGTTTTTATGTTCGAATCAATAGGTAAAATATATATCTATTTTTTTTTTATTTTTTTACAACAATCACAAAAAGAAAATTAACATTATGTCACAAAGTTTTAAAGTCTAAATAGTGATTTAGAATAGAGTTGAAGTCACAGTAAGTTCTGAGTCAGCTTGAAATATTAGACTATATGTAACATCCCTTCTATCTCCCACCATTTCTAACTTAACCCACTCAATTAAGTACCTAAAATATCCCGCGGCTGCGAGTACAGACTGAGACCTCGCAGGATCTAGCAGGCTTCTGAAAGCTTCCTATTTAAATGTCAGATGAAAATTTCCCTCGGTTAACCACTAGCTGTGAAAATCTAGATCTATATGACAGTTCACTTCCACAAGGCGCAGAACACAGTGCCTTTTACCCTCTATTGGCCACGTTGATTCCACACACACATATATAAAGGGTGAACTGGGTGAATGACATTCAGGGCCATACAGGGAATTTTAGCACGTAAAAAAATCCCACAGCCCCTCTCACTCATTTATAACCCCCTCTTGATCTTGTGTGTCTTTCTTTACATTTCTTTTAAAAAAAAAACCACATTACATTTAGGACCTCATTCAGAGTCAGTCGTTGCAGCCGCACGGTCGTAGGGGAAAGGGGCCGGATATGCAAATTAAGCGATCACAATTGTTAGCTGAACGACCGAGGGTAAGAAGTGGCCGTAAAACGAAATAACGCCCCTTCTCGATCACAACACACGTCATCTCCTGGGATATAAGGATTAATCGGGAGCATCGGGAACCATCGGAGCTGGTCGTAGAGCTTAAGGTTGACCATACCCTCTCTTAAGCACTACGATCAAGTCAGTGAAAAAACCTCCCATGTCACGTGTGCGATGACACTACTTTGTTAATTATGCACTCCCATTAAACGCCGTTCGCATAATTAGGCACGCCTGCGTTTGGATCTCCACTCCCCCGTTTTCAAGCACCTTCCCCTGTTACCACCTACAAACGGTTCATTCTGTCACTCAAACTAACGACCTGGCTGTGTTCAAGGAGAGAGAAATTTCTGATTGTAAGAGCTAGTTTGCACACGCGCATTGCGAACTTTATGCATGCGCAGTTTAGCGAACATCGGTGGCGTACAACTGTGCGGCCGCAACGACCGACTCTGAATGAGGTCCTTAAAGCTTTCAGGACAATTCAGCTACAATATGTGGTTCTGGGAGTGCCATCTTCTCCCCAGTACTTGCGCTCTGCCAGGATTGCAGACAGTTGTGGCATTACAGATGTCACAAACATAATATAATGATGAAGGTATAGTATTAGCGGAAACAAATTTTGCATGCTAAGTTCCAGATGTATACAACACCATGCCTCAAATGTGACAGCCAGCGATTTGTGGGCACCGGTGAGACTTTGGGGAGATGGCCGCTAGATTTAATCCAACTTGGTTTTGCCTTAAAATTCAATACCATTTTAAATCTAACGGCCATCTCACCGATATCGCGCCGGTGTCCGCAAATCACTGGCTATTATATTTTGTCCCATATTACACCAGGGGAAAATTGATTTACATTTACAATAAACCTCCAGCATCTAGAAGTGTCATTGGCATCAGTGCCACCTGTGCTGGCCCCGCCCCTTTGTGCACGCACACCCCTAATTACAGCCCTGATTGGCAGGTGCCTGGAACAGCCGCAGTTCAGCTGCTACTCACTGCAGCTTCTTACATGAATGGCTGCTTGACACAGTGTCATGAATCATACTAATAACCTCATGATAAGCACCTTAGAACCAGAACCATATGTTTCACCTATAAAAGCCTCCTATTGTTTAAAGCCAAGTGTGCATACCGGTAGATGTAGATGCCCACCAGGACTGCAGCTTGGGTAGCAATGGCTTATCAATGATGTGATTCTAAAGGATAAATAGGATAGAAACCTGGTATAACAAATAAACCATACAAATAGAACTACAGAAAACGTCATTAGTGCTGAAAATTGATTCACGGAGAAATTATGTAAGAACCTTTGGCAAGTTCTGCAGCCCACAACACACACAATAGTAATTGTGTGTGTTGTAATAATAGTAATAATAATAGTAATAATAATGATAAAGATGATGCCTAGTGTGAAATAAATAATGGAATAATAAAAAGTTAAATTTCAAAGGCTGGGACAGAAGAATAGTCAGGTACAGCCCAAAGGTCAGGGCAGGAGGAACAGGATCAACATCAGGGTATAACCAGGTTGGGTCTACTATTTGGGTGAGCAGAAATTGCAACCTACACTAACAACTAAATATCCAACTTTGCAGGGTGCATCACAAGTGACAAAGGAAGGGTTCCTCCTAGGTACATAAACATAAAAACATGGAGCATAATGTGTTGAAAGAGGAGTACACTACTGTGCAGACTCCAGTCTTCCTGTCCCTCCAGGGAGGCTTAATGTCATGTCCCAAGATGACCGCTGTGATCACATCTTGATGTGCATGGGGTTTCTTGTCTGTACTGTGATGAGTGACATAGTGGGAGACAGAAGCCTCTTACTTAGCTCCTATGAGAGACCCGGTAAATTACCTGCTATTAAACTGTTCCAGCATTGCTGCACTGCTGCCTGTTTGCAGCATACACTCACCTGCTGGGGAGCTGTATAGAACCCTGCTCCGCTCAAGCTCAGCTCCATTGCTAGTGTACATGTAACAGTGAATGCAGCCGTACCTACTATACTTCAATAAACCAACACCACTGGTTAAGTAGCTAGGCTTTTCATAGTTTCAGTCATCCGCTGGTGTGTGCCTATATGACTGCAATATACTGTAAAATACCTGCACACACATCAATGCCAACATAATGGTCACCCACTCACTATCTGGCAGCCCATTTGTCCTTCATCCACCCCCTATGCGACAGCCCTTCTGTCCTGTATTTTATCTCCCACCCGCTATTCTAAACAATTTACTGGTAATGGGCTCTTTTAACCATAGATATGTATGTATGTATGTAGATACTCAGGGGTATATTTACTAAAGTGCAAGTTTTTAGAAGTGAAGATGTTGCCCATAGCAACCGATCAGATTCTAGCTATTTATTTTCTAGAACAGTGGTGTCAAACTCAAGCCCTTCAGCTTTCGTGGGACTACATATCCCAGCATGCCCTGCCACAGTTTTAGCATGCCCTAATAGCAAAACTGTGGCACAGCATGCTGGGATGTGTAGTTCCACTGCAGCTGGAGGGCCCAAGTTTGACAACACTGTTCTAGAAGGTGCTAGATACATGTTAAGTGGAATCTCTCTCCACTTCTAAAAACCTGCACTTTAGTAAATATACCACTCAGTTTTCAGAAGATACTTAGGACTGCTTTCTTGTGGCTTCTATTAATTTTTAAATAAAAAAATATGAACAGTGTAGTTTGAATTCTAAAGCCTTTAAAACATAGATTAGAGAGAGGCTTCCGAGAGTGCATTCAATTCTACTGCAGTGTGTGGTGGTATCTACTGTGATGTCTTAAATGAACAATAATCAGACAGCATCTCCCAGTTGTCCTGATTTCAGCAGGACAAGCATCTCCCTGCATAGCAGAGCAGTGATAAATAGATGCCATGTGTTCCTGCTACTGCTATGAGTGACGATGAAAGGTGTTTGGGGAGTGAGAGTGAGCTTAGAGGTAGCCTAGCACTTAATGAGCTCTAGGCACCCCCCTTCCTGACCTGTGAATCTAAAATGTCCATTCTAGTGACTTCCATACAGAATCGGTATGATATACCGCTGGATGGGTTGTCCGCGGTCAGAAGAATGACAGCGGCATCCCGATCTTCAATATCCCAACAGGGGCTGGTAAGTACCCTAACTCTACCCCCCTAACCCTCCCCCCGGTGGTGCCTAACCCTAATACCCCCTTCACACACCCTAAACCTAACCCTCCCAGGGTAGTGCCTAACCCTAACCTCCCTCCGGTGGTGCCTAACCCCCCCTCCATGCAACCAAACCCTAACCCACCCCGGGGGTCCCTAAACCTAACCCCAGGCTAATGCTAGTATACTTACCTTCGGGATGCCAATGTCGGTATCTTGATCCCTTCTGGATTGCGGTGTCGGTTTCCTGATGGGTGTTGGGATTTCGGCATTGGTATATCAACATCCGGCATCCCGTCCGCCTGCATCTTAACCACATCCCCTTCCATACAACACAAGGGACCACCATACTGTACAGAGAACATCCCAGTGACTGTCATACAATACAGAAAGCAACCGAGAGACCGCTAAACAATACAGAGTGCATCAAAGAGACTAATATATAATGTCATCCCTCTTCATTAATTGATCCTACTCAAAAATCAGTAACTCCTTCAGCATCATCAAAATAACCTCATTCAACATAATTAACCCATATCTAATAATTAAATACCCACATAAAGTGGCTTGCTATGTATTGGGGGCACTATGGTGTGGCATACTATGTATTGGGGGCACAACGGTGTGGCATACTATGTATTGAGGGCATTACAGTGTGGCATACTATGTATTCGGGGCACTATGGTGTGACATACTATGTAAGAGGTGCACTATGGTGTGGCATTCTGTGTATGTGGGACACTACGGTGTGGTATACTATGTATGGGAGGCACTACGGTGTGGCATACAATATGGGGGGCACTACTGTGTGGAATACTTTGTATTAAGGGCAATACTGTGTGACATGCTATGTATGGGTCAACCATGGCTTGACATACTATGTATGGGGTATACTACAGTGTGGCATACTATGTATTGGGGATACTACTGTATGACATACTATGGATTGGGTACACTACTGTGCGGCATACTATGTATTGGTGGGCACTATGTTGTGAATTGGGTTCCAGAGATGAACATGCAGCGGAGTCTGGTGGCATGCAGAGAAGAATGAAGGCCACTGAAGGTGTATGTTTTTTTGTTCTATAGATGTATTCATATATTTTGTTTGCGGATGATGGTCTGGCTCTTAAACCTATCTATTTAATCTATCTATCCATCCATCCATATCTGTCTGTCTGTCTGTCTGTCTACATACATATACTTAAAGCACTATTTTAGGGAGCAACATTTTCCCTGGGCGCCATGAACCCTTGTTACGCCTCTGCTTCTGGGGTTCTCTATTATCCAGATGTCACTGTAGACTGGCGACAGAGCAGTGTGAATGACCTTTGGACTCCTTGTGAAGCATGATTGGTCAACTGTACTATCACACTGCAGAGGGCAGCTGAACAAATAGCAGAATATCCATCTAGGCTGCTCAGGGCAGCTGTTAGCAACACATAGAAAATAGACAGCTGTTACCATGTTAGATAATCACCTTCAACTTACAGACAATCAGATAATCTTTTTTTTGTTTTTAGTTTAGTGTGGTTCCCTTAATAAGCATGATTGAGCAGAATTAATTTAGATATTAAATACATAAATTTAAATTTAACTTATCTATAATTAATCTTAAAAAAACATAAATCGACAATTGCTGGTGTGTTGTTCATCTGCTTTGTGAAAACGTGGTCCACTGTAGTCTGTAGGATACAGCTCATAGGCATATCTATAATGGGCGCAGGGTGTGTGTGTCAGCGCTGCAGAAATCACTTTGAAAATGGCGTTGGCACCATCTTTCTGGAGATTTGCACAGCTGCTTTGTTCTTACAACCCACAGGAGCCTTAGAAGGGGAGGATGGGTACTATTTACTTACGCGGCATGACTGGATGTATCCAGTAGGGGCTCAGGTCACTACTGTTTACTCCCCTTCTCCATAGATCTGCACCAAAGCCGAGGGGGACAAATTTGCATCCCGTCCCAGTCTTGACGGCCATGATAACTCATCCAACCTAAAAATAACATTAATTTGTTTGGGCTTTTTCAGCAGGTTTCACGAACTGCTGATTTGCTAAAGGCAAAACTGGCCACAATCTGCTGTCAATTCAGACCTTAGAACACAATTGAACATCGGCTTACCATCAATTGTTTTTTCAGTTGAAGTGGGTTTAGAACTCGTTTCAAAAGCTGCTACAATAATAGTCTTGCTTTTGTGATAAGCACTGCACAGATCACTTAAGATATGTGCAGGCTTTGTTTTGGAACAGTGTAAAAAGTAAAAACAGGTTAAATAAATAAAAAAGTTAATTAGCCCCAGGACTCTGAGTGTAGTCTGGTATTGAAAAATAGGGAAGAAAACTGGAAATGGGGTCTCCCTATTTTTCAATAACCAGCACTAGGCGGCAGTGGCGGGCTGGGCCGGGGGCAGGGTGCCATGTGCCCCCCGGGCCGCGGGCCACGGGCAGTCCGTGTCACTGTGACACAGACTGCACCGCGTGTGTAGCGCTGACCGGACGGAGTTTGGTCAGCGCTACACAAGTGACAAACACACAGCCGCCGGCGTCGGCAGCTGTGTGTTTGTTTTGATCAGCAGCCAATGAGAGTCTCCATCTTCCGGCTCCCGCAGTGGGTAATGGGAGAGGCGTCATGACGTCATATGACGTCTCTCCCATAATGCAGAGCGGCCCGGCCCGGGAGGACAGACGAAAGAGCAGATGGCGGTGGCGGGAGCGGGGATTCAGGTAAGTGTTTTTTTTTATTTTGTTTTTTGTATTACGTGTGTCTACTGGGGGGGTGTCTGGCACTACTGGGGGCATGACAAAGGGGGGGACTACTACTACTGGGGGCACTACAAGGGGGGGACTACTACTACTGGGGTCACTACAAGGGGGGGACTACTACTGGAGGCACTACAAGGGGGGGACTACTACTATGGGGGGCACTACAAGGGGGGGACTACTACTACTGGGGGCACTACAAGGGGGGGCTACTACTGCTGGGGGAACTACAAGGGGGGGCACTACAAGGGGGGTACTACTACTACTGGGGACACTACAAGGGGGGACTACTACTAGGGGCACTACAAGGGGAGGGGACTACTACTAGGGGCATTGCATAGGGTGGAGGGGACTACTACTAGGGGCACTACATAGGGGGAGGGGACTACCACTGGGGGCACTGCATCGAGGGACCACTGCTGGGGGCTCTATATAAAGGGCAATACTGGTGGTACTGCATAGGGGGGAGACTACAACTGGGGCCACTATTTAAGGGGCATTGCATAAGGGTTACCACTATTGGGGGCACTGCATGGGGGGTGGACTGCTACTGGGGGCACTATATAAGGGGCACTGCATAGGGGTACCACTATTAGGGGCACTGTATAAGGGGCTTACTACTGGGGGCACAAGGGGCACTGCACAGGGGGGACCACTACTGGGGGCACTATATAAGGGGCATACTACTGGGGGCACAAGGGGCACTGCATAAGGGTGTTCTCTCCTGTGGCCCACGGGGGCACTGCATATGGGCACTACAACAGGGGGCTGCCCCATATCTTTATTTTTACCTTACATTAATCCCATATGGACCCTTCTCCTCCCTGGAACACTTGAGGGGGGGGGCGCCGTAGCACGCACATTCTTCGGGCACCCTGGCTGCACGCTACTCCTCTGCCAGGGCCGCCTGCATGCATTTGCCCCCCAGGCTAAAAGTTGCCAGCCAGCCCCTGCTAGGCGGAATCAGTTATATGGTAGTAATAACAGCGCTCCGCAGGGAGTATGTATATATCTGGGAGCAGCTTGGCATGTGAGTAGTCCTGTCTCGCAATACTATGGTCATAAATGGAAAGGGTTATGCCAGGCGCTACACACTATTGATTATGTAATTATCACAAGTGAACAAGCAGTAATAAGATGTAATGCTTTACTTATCAAAAACATATAAAACGTACACAAATGATATAACATCAATGTGATGCTGATTATAAATGCAGGTAATGGCAACAATGACTGTCAATAGAGTGTGTATTGTTGAAAGGATTGGCTGATGACGTTATAATTATGATATAACAGTCTCTGTTGATGGTGAGTCCGTGACCTTGTTAATGCTGTGTACAGAGATACGGCGTCCCATGATCTCTTAGGAGGTCAGATGTAATATAGGCTAAAAAGTCCAATAGAAATTAATACTGAGTCTTACGTGATCACCCCCACCTTCGCTTGCAAAAGCAATCCCATAGGTTTCAATGGGGGCTGCGATGCATTTCGGAGCTTGGCCCCTGTAGCTACCGCCACCTATTTGCAACAGATCACAAAAGTTATCAGGAGAGGGATCTGTAGGATCCCTTCCCAACACTCTCCACTCGTGCATCCATGGTCATGCACAGTAGTGCACCTAGCTCCCGAAGCCCCTGTCAGGGCAATCATTAATTTCTTATTGCTGCGAAAAGTGCTGATAAGAAATTATAATTAGAGATGTGCAATTTGGTTTCCGTGGAAACCAAACACATACGAACTTAAGTGTTCTGAGTCGAACCGAGCTGGGGTTCAGGTCTTCCTGCCAGGTTCAGATCCAAAACATCATCTTCCCAGTACCGGATCTCACGTGTTTTTGATTGCATAATAAAGTCCATCCCTTGTGATCGGGCACCATTATACACTGGTGTGGATATAAAAATTATTAGGAGCACTGTTAATACCGGGGAACTGTGGGCTGGTGGCGGCAATGAGAGGCACAAATAAAAATGCTATAGGAGTGAACTGCAGCACTATGTTGCTTGTGACTAAAAAAAAGCCTACTGGGGCACTTTTTTTCTAAACAAAATAAGATTAAGAGTACTGTGTTAAAGGGGCACTGTAGAGGCACTGTGTTTTGCTGCAGACCGTGAGGCACAAAAACCGTAAAGGGAGTGGACAGCAGCACTGTGTTACTTAAAAAGCCTACTGGGGCTCTTTTTTTATAAAACAAAAAAAACTTTTATAATGTCATTACTATTAGGGTGCCACCCTTATAATTATATTAGTAGCGCTGTGAGGCAGTTCGATGTGTGTTCAGGCACTGTTAACATTTTTTACTTTAAATCTTGTGTGTTAAAAAATATAAAGTCATTGCCAATACTAGGGGCGCTGGTGAGGCAGTTTGTTGTGTGTTCAAGCACAGTTAAAAAGCATTTTTCATAATAAAACTTCTATGTTAAAAATATAACGCCATTATGGTGCCACCCTTATACTAAGAGCGCTGCGAGGTGCTATTTTCAGGCATTGTTACAATTTTTTATAATAAAACTTTTGTGTTAAAAAATATTATTTTTTAACACCTTCTCACTCTTAGTCTACACGTGTCACCTTTAAAACAGGCAAATCAGTTCACCAAAACAAAACTAAGACTGAAGAACAAATTGAGTATTCACAAACTTCACAAATTCCTAAGGAGAGTCCATGAATGCTATGGGTGGGTCATTTCTGACACTGTACTCTTGGAGAAGAATCCTTCCACCATTTCCGCAACCTTTGCAAATGTGGTGCTGAGCAGTAGTAAAAGAAAAAGATGGTGACTTAGAAATTAAGGATGCTACTGTGGAAGTACAGGAGGATGATGGGTATATTTGTGCATGTGACACAAATGAGGATGTTGTTGATGAGGATGTTGTTTGTGTAAAAGTAGGTCAGCCACCAGTGGCAGCAGTTCTTGTCCATGCTAAGAAGAAGGCCATTGTCATGCCTGTGCATAAGACCAAAAAAGCCACCTCTTTAGTGTGTAATTATTTTTTTTACCCAAAACCTAACAACATTTGTCAAGCCATCCGTACCATTTGTGAAGTTAAAGTAAGTAGAGGTAGGAACGTTAACAATCTAGGAACCTCCTCCCTGTTACATCATTTGCCTCGAGTTAATGCTAATTATTTGGGAAACAAAAATATTGTAAAACAATAACAACTACAAGCAGTACAGTAGCAGCTGCCAGCAACATGGATAGATCCAAGTACATGCAATCTCCACAACCAACACCTTCATCATCAATCTCCTCATTAATGATCAAAGGTAGTCCTCCGGCATCCAAATTTCAAAAGCTAACTGACTCCTCCACTATCCAAGATTCTCCATAAGAAACCTTGTGCATTAGGGACGCTGCTGCTACTGGGGGTGAATCTTCATTCCAGAAGAGGATCATGAAGACTCGTTTCAAACAACAATTGACTGTGAAACAATCCTTTGCAAGAGGAGGCAAGTATGACAGCTACCATCCAGTTGCACACCAGATCACTGAAGTCATGATGGCTATGCTAGCATTAGATCTGCATCCAATATCCACCATCAATGCATGTGGTTTTACACAGTTAATTGAGGATCTGTGAGGTTCTGAATTTGTTGTGGACCCGGGGTGGTGATAGGAGCAGACAAAGAAGCAGACATAAATGAAAAAGTGGAGTTTTTAATAAGTGACTTAAAAGACATGGGAATGGCAAATAAAAAGTCCAGGTAAAGCACTAAAATGCACTTGATAACTGTAGTGGGGGTTAATGGGAAATGTTCAGATAGTGACAGGCAGGAACAGTCAGTAAACAAATATGGTGAGCTTTAACAGAATGCAGGAATGATGAGCTGTAACAGAATGCAGGTATGATGAGCTGTAGCTGAATATAGGTATGATGAGCTGTAATGTGTGTAGGTATGATGAGCTGTAACTGAATGCAGGTATGGTGAGCTGTAGCTGAATATAGGTATGATGAGCTGTAATGTGTGTAGGTATGGTGAGCTGTAACAAATGCAGGCTGTGGTAATGAAGTCCAGCTGGCTGTGAAGGGAGGCAAGGTGCAGGGAACAGCAGGTTCAGGTACTCAGGCAGGTGAAAGGTATGTGGAGGGTGCAGGGTAAATCCAGCAGGTTGGAGCAGGCAAGGTTCAGGCTAGTAGCGTAACAGACAGGCAGGCGGGTAAGGCACAGGTACTCTCTCTCAGCCGCAGCTGAAAAACACGTTGCACTGGCAAAGGAAGGAAGGCTCTGGACCTTCCTAAATACTCAGTGCCGCGCTGTGACTGGCTGGAATGAGCATATGACCTACCAGGATTGGACAGCCGGAATCACATGGCGAGGCAAGGCAAGATGGCGGCGCTCATGCCAACGGAACAGAAACACGCCAGACCTCACCAGGCCTAGTGACAATGTGCCCACACAGAACCACACGCAGCCAATGCCTCTCACCAAACACCAGCACCGCTGCCAGAGACCCCCCGCCATAACGACCTCACAGGTAATACCCGGTGACTACCATGCCGAGAAACCCTGGCCGTGACAGTATCTGTGTCTCTGCTACCAAATTACATCTCAATTCCATTTTACAAGAACAGCAATTCCTCGTCTATACCAGGACGTTAAAATAAAACCTAGTTCTTGGTGATGCCATTGTACCCACTATCCACTTAACCACAGATATGTGGACAAGCAGTACTGGTCAAACTAAAGATTACATGACTTGGTGATTCAAATTGTTTTTTAAAATGAAAGAGGCATGCAGTAGATGCTGTCTGTGGACAGAAAAATTTCTGGACATTTTCAGCATTCATCAACATCTGCAAGAAGAGTTCACAGAAACAATAATTAGTTAATACAGTGCGCTACTACGTAGCAGCTGGTAGGGGATTTTCAACCCCTAGATATATAAATAATATTAATATAATCGAACCAGCGCTAATCAAAATATCAAGGAAAAATTGTAAATAAATATAAAAAAAAGAATGTGTCAGTAAGATAATATTTTATTAAACCTTTAAAAAGACATGGTTGTGAAAACTGATAAAAAGTAAAATTCATATGTAACCAAACATCCTGTGGGCAATTAATGTCTCTCCTGTATAGTAGATGGTATTAGGACTGGCTTCCAAACTGACTGAATATCTGAACACAGCGATAATTAACATTTGATGGATTGAAGTGAAAACAGTCCTCTTAGCATGTCCTGTGCAAATTCCTGGGGCTGTATATTAGTCCACTTTTGGTTGCTGGTCCAAAGTCCAAGATGGAAGCTTGTTTAGTTTTCCAGAGAAATGTTATTTTCCCAAGGAGAGTCCAAAGCATCCTGGAATCCTTATCAACCTCACAGGTGTTTGTAGGTGAAGTCTGGTTGTCTGCTTAATACGTTTCGCTGGATCAATAACCTCCAGTTTCATCAGAAGCATAATTCAGTTAAGCTAAAAAGCTCTTTTATACTCTGTAAATTACAGAGAACTAGAACACCTGTTCAAAATCATTGTCTGACACATCCATTTTTTATGTATATTAATATTAAAAAATTAGAGGAGGCAATCTTACCTGAAAAGGATATATAATACATATACAATCAAACCATTATTTTTTATATTTTTCGTTTTTGTTAATACTAAAAAATAAATCCACATATATACCAATCATGTGATCATGCTGCGATCACATGGTACATAAGAGACCAATCCTGGGCTTTGTTTATCCGCATCCAGGTAACCTAGCCCCGAGTATAATAATGGTCTTCACATGACTACAAAACTCCGATCATGTGATTTCACTAGTCACATGGTACGTGACGTTACCCGTCATCATAGGCTACTTTGTTACCTAGCAACCACTATGTTTACATTGCGCATCAATACCCGCTGGGTTTAAGGGATCGTAATAGTTTTTATTAGTATTCCTTGATAATTGGGGACACTACTTGTTTTGTATATGGAATATTTATATCCTGGATGCAGGGATTCTATAGCCACAGTGTTTATGTACAGATCGATCTCAGTATAATTTTCCATATCATATTATCCATAAGAGCGATCCACAACTCATATAACATAAGTTAGTGTGTATTATTTTTATTTTTACAGACACACTATTATAATTGGATATGGACAAACAATATTAAGATACTTCTTATTTTCCGCATGTACAAATATATTGGTGTATAACAAACACACATATACACATATAAATAGTGACACATATCTATATATATATGTCTTCGCTAATAATTAACCACAAATCACATTTTTTATTTATTTTATGCGGATGACTACTTCATTATTCCAATATCATATATAAAGAGATAATCTAGACTCAACCAAATCAAATGTGATATAAAATACACAATATGGCATATTTATGTCAATCATTTGAACACATGGGTTAGTGAATGTATGTATATAAACATATTAACAATGATTATATATCATATCATATACAATACGATATATATAGTAAACACTTAATAGTTATAATGTACATTGCAAGTCAAAAATATATTGACCATTATATTATTGTACATCATATTTAATACAACATATACAATAAACACTTGGTAATTAGAGCAATTATAAATATATGCGTAATTCGTCTATATAAATTGATTGAAATAATATTTATAAATAGATCCTATCTTCATACACATATATTGCCCTACATATCTTTTATTTCTCCTTTTTCCTAATATTTCTTCCTTCCTAATCTTTCATATACCTGATTGCAATCTATCATACATGTTATTAACTGAATAGATTCCTTGGTTTAAGTTCATACCCATACATGTCTATGGTAAGATAACTTTGATAGTGAATTTATATAATCTATCTGAAGTATAGATAATGGGAGAATAGGTAAGATATCTTGATCGTACTGACCCTATATTATGGAATTAAGTTCAATGGTCTCGTTGAGACCAACAGGATACATGGAGTCAAACTGTACGATCCAATAAGCTTCTTGGTGACAAAGATTAATATATCTATCCCCCCCTCTTGATGTATAGGGGATCGATTCTATACCTATAATTGAAAGACATTTGGGATCACTTGCATGTATCTTGGTGTAATGTCTAGGGATACTATGGTTGGTACATTGTTTTAAAATATTCCTTCTATGCTCCATAAAGCGTATACGTAAGGATCTTGTAGTTCGGCCCACATAACGTAGGCCACATCCACATGTAAGTAAATAGACAATGTATTTCGTATCGCAATTCATGAAGCTTTTTAAAACATACTGATCTTTTTGTGTCAGTATAGATACGGTAGTAATTTTCCTATCCATATGTGAACACATGTGACATCTATTTTTACCGCATTTATAGAAACCTCTTGGTCTCTGTACTAACTAATCAGAAACTTAATTCACCTTGGTTGGTTCTTTAATTGTTTTCAAATGACTAGGTGCTAATATAGTCTTTAGGGATTTATTTTTCCTGTAAGAGTTCAATTTGCCATGCCTCCAACTGAAGCTACAGGTAATGAGCAGATGGAATTCCACACTTTATATGCTTCAGCGAATGGAGTAACAGCAACAAGCCATGACATAGGAAGAGGACGGGTAATGTACATTAATCCAACTCACTGGATAATTTCTCTGTTTTATGCAAGCTACTGAAACCTTTTGAAGTAGTAAATAACACTGCCAACTTGAGTTAGGTGATTCCTTTAATATAATTACTGGAAAAGCAGCTAGAGAAACTGAAGGAGGAGATGAAACAAAGTGATTCTGCTAAGTATGGCGGACTTGTAGATCAACTTCTAAATTTGCTTCATCAGGACCAAGGGTTGTTAAGATCTTACAATTGTATCTCTATATTTTGGCAACCATGCTTGATCCTAGGTTTTAGTCATATATAATGTCTTTCTTAAGATCTGTGTCAGTTGGAAAGAGATGCAAAGAGCTCCTTGCCAGTAAGTTGTCAGCTCAAATGGCACATGACACAATGACGTATCTTGCTTCAGTTTCTCCTGCAAATGCTGCTGTCAGGAAAATATGTCCTTTTCCAAGAGACCCATTGAGGGAGTGAATGATGAGTCTACTCAGCACACTAAAATGAAACACCATATTGATATCTGGTCAGGCTTAAAAGAATTGGCCACAATTATTGACACCTTTACTGTGATTCAATCTGATACACTAAGCATCAATAGGATGGTGGAGGATTATTTTAATGACAAAGTAGCATGTCACACAGTCCTTTTGATTATTGGGAGGAAAAAAAAGCAATTTGGAGCCCCTTGTACAAACTAGCTTTGGCGTACTTAAGCTGCCCATTCTCCAGTGTGTACTCGGAAAGAGTGTTTAGCACAGTCGGGAACCTTGTGAGTGATCAGCAAAGGAGGCTACTTCCTCAAAATATGGAAAAACTCATGTTCATAAAAATGGACTATAAATTCTATGAAGAAGACCTTTGCCACCAATGGCAACAAAGTACAGAGACTTCTGTAAAGGTAGATTCCAGTGAGGATGACCTAATATTGTGTGATGATGAGGTCAACAATGAGGAGGGCGAGGAGGATGAGGATGATAATGACTTCTTCCCAGTGAAGAGATGATTAACAATGCTGTTAGCTGCCTTAAGCCCATTGATTGCTTATTCAGTAGGGGCTCAAACAAACCAAACACTTCAGCAATGTGGTAGTCCCTGTCGCTGAACTGCTTGGCTTGTTAAACATAAGGGTCGGTGGGAGGGCCCAAGGACAATTCCATCGTGTACTGCTCTTCTTTTCATTGTGGGCATTTTGGGGTCATTGGTGATGGTCTTCTTTGCATAAACAATTTTTTTTATTGATTATTGTGCTAACACATTACTAATTAGCAACACTTTTTTAATCAGAAATAATGTGGTGCCTCACAAAATATAAAAAAACAGACTTATGGAGCATATTTAGTATTATTTGATAATATGAACAAGAAGATACAAGCCCACCTCAATATTTTTTATTAAACAAGCAATCATTCTGTTTTACCTACCTTCCATTACATACTCCACCTCCATTTCCCTTTACTTCCCTTGGTCCTTTGAGGTAGTTCCCCTCATACTCGGACTCTCTTGTGCACCTCATACATGTACTACAGTTGTGTGTTACCCAATTAGGAAGGAGGGGGGAAGAGTGTGCCCTGCTTCTCTTATAACCCTTTTCAGGAATCCTTGGCTATTAACATTGTATTCATTTATGGCCTTTTCTCTTCTCAGTTGCTGCAAAACCGTTCTTGCAAGGCCACATCTCAAATGTAATTTTCTTAATCAATCAATCAATCAATCAATCAATCAATGCTTTACCTGGCTTCCACTACATACTCCACCTCAATTCCCTGTACTGCTCTCGGGCCTCTGATCTAGTTCTTGATTAATGAAAACATTCTTTTATTGGTGTCATATAGTTTATTAAACTGCCATCCTGTCTGCCACTGCTGTGACAAGTTTCATAGATTTACTATATTCTTTTAAACTGCCGTGTGTTTGTGCCGCTGCTCTGTTGCTTAGTTTAGCCAGCCAGCCTTTGGCCAATATTGGTGAACAATATTGTGAGCTGTGAGGTGGTAAAAATTTACTGGAAATTACTGAAAATTAATGTTATTGATGTGAATAATACTTTAGGAACAAAAGCAGGCCCAAATTACATGATTGTAGGTGTTTTATCAATTAATTCAAAAAAATTTAATCTAAATCTAAAACCAAAACATGTCAGGTTGGTTTAGGCAAAACCAAAACACAATGAAGAATTATGAAACATGGGGGTCCGAATACATCTCTAATTGTAATAGTAGAATTTGTCTTCCATGTACAGAAAAATATGAATTGCATAGCTGGTCAATATTGAAACATAGGGAAAATTTTAGCAACAGATTTTTAAAACATGGGGCCATGTATGGAACTTTGGGACAATTCGCAATAAAGACAATCTGAACATAGCCAATCACGGAACATTTACAGCGTTGCCAACCTTTGCTACTGTGCTTTTTTATTCTGTTATCTGCCATGGAATATATATTATGGTAATTTAAAGGGAAATATACTACATTTACAATCAGGGTTTATTGTTACCTTCAATATTTAGGAAAAGGTGATCTCCTCACTTAGAAATTTGCGAGCGTAATCCACGCTTCCACTTGTGTGTATTCCAAGCTTCCACTTGTGCGTAAACCATGCTTCCACTTGTGCTTAATTAAAATTTACACTTGTGCATAATCCACTCTTCCACTTTTCCATAATCCATGGTTCTAATTGTGCATATTCCACACTTTCACTTGTGTGTAATCCATGCTTCCACTATTTTGTAAAACACACTTCTACTTGTGCACAATCCACACTTGAAACTGTGCATAATTCACAATTTCACTTGTGTATAATCTATACTAGAGATGAGCGGTTCGGATTCTGTGGAATCCGAACCGCTCCGAACATTGGGGATCCGAGTCCACCCGAACCCTGTTCGGGTGTTCACCGCCTGACTCGGATCCCCGTTCGCGGCCGAACGGCGGCCGCCTGATGTCGGATTCTCACTAGAGAATCCGACATCAGGTCTCCTCGTGTGTAGGGCAGAGCGCAGTGATAGCGCTCTGCCATACACAGACACACAGCCGCCAGCGGCAGCTGTGTGTTTGTTACAGCAGCCAATGAGAGTCACACAGACTCTCATTGGCTGCTGCACGGAGGGAGCCGGCTGGAGCTCACACATGAGCTCCGTCTTCCGGCTCCCTCCTCAGCGTGTGACAGAGCAGACGGCGCGGGAGCGGGGATACAGGTAAGTTTTTATTTTTTAATTTGTGCAAGGGCCGGGGGCGCTACTGGGGGGGTCTGCTACTGGGGGGGGCTATACTACTGGAGGGGCCTGCTACTGGGGGGGGCTATACTACTGGGGGGTCTGCTACTGGGGGGGCCATACTACTGAGGGGCCTGCTACTGGGGGGGGCCACACTACTGGGGGGGCTTACTACTACTGGGGGGGGCCTGCTACTGGGGCAGCCTACTACAGGGGGGGCCATAATACAGGGGGGGCCCATACTACAGGGGGGGCTACTACTGGGGCAGCCTACTACTGGGGGGGGCCTGCTACTGGGGCAGCCTACTACTGGGGGGGCCATACTACTGGGGGGGCCATACTACTGGGGGGCATACTACTGGGTGGCATGATAATGGGGGGCATACTACTGGGGGGGCCTGCTAATGGGGGGCATACTACTGGGTGGCATGCTAATGGGGGGCATACTACTGGGGGGGCCTGCTAATGGGGGGCATACTACTGGGGGGCATTCTACTGGGGGCACTGCATAGTGGACCCTACTACTAAAGGGACTGCATAGGGGGCACCACTGCTGGGGGACATTGTGTAAGGGACACCGCTACTGTGGGCATTGTGTAAAAGGGTCACTACTGTGGGCATTGTGTAAAAGGGGCACTACTGTGTGTCGTAACATAAATAAGAGACACTACTTTATGGTGTAATGTGAATCAGGCCCTATGTGCGGTGTAATGCGAATAAGATTGTGCACTGTGACTCCTAGGGCCGTAGCCCACTTTGTAAACAAGTACTGTGACTCTGCTGGCCGTACCCCACTGGGTGGGTGCACTACTTTTCATTTCTGCCACTGCTGTGTGGCAATGTGTCATAGATGTGCTTTATACTGTGGTGTCTGTGTCGTTGTGCCGCTGCTTTGTCGCTTAGTAACCAGTCGGCTCACTGCAACCTTTGGCCAATAATGTTGAAAACAATATTATAAGCTGTGATATGGTCTAAATTGACTGGAAATTAATGTTATTGAGGTTAATAATACTCTAGGAAGAAAAAAAAGACCAATTTATGTGATTTTAGCTTTTTTTGTCAATTATTGTAAAAAAATCCAAATCCAAATCCAAATCCAAAGCCAGTCACCGCAGTTTGGCAAATCCAAATCCAAAGCCGGACGACGAATTAGAACCAAATCCAAATCCAAAGCCGGACGACGAATTGGTCCGGCGCACATCCCTAATCTATACTACAAATTGTGCGTAATTCACATTTTCACTTGTGTGTAATCCAGACTTTCACTTGTGCATAATCCACACTTCAAATTGTGCATAATCCACACTTTCATTTATGTGCAATCCATGCTTCCACTAGTTTGTAATCTACACTTCCATTTGTGTGCAATCCTCACTTCTATTTGTGCGTAATCCACACTTCTATTTGTGTGCAATCCAAACTTCTACTTGTGCGCAATCCACACTTCTACTTGTGCGTAATCCACACTTCTACTTGTGCGTAATCTACACTTCTACTTGTGTGCAATCCACACTTCTACTTGTGCGCAATCCACACTTCTACTTGTGCGTAATCCACACTTTAATTTGTGCATAATCTACACTTTAATTTGTGCATAATCTACACTTTAATTTGTGCACAGTCCACACTTCCACTAGTGCGTAATCCACGGTTCCATTTGTGAATAATCCATGCCTCAATTTGTGCATAATGCTCCCTTCCATTTGTACGTAATCCACGCTTGCATTTTATGTGTAATCCATGTTTGCCTTTTGCGTAATTCACTCTTTCACTAGTGCATAATCCACGTTTTCATTTGTGTGTAATCCACACTTCCCTTGTTTGCAATACCGTATATGTGTGCACTTGTGCATAATCCACACTTTCATTTGTGTGTAATCCACACTTCCCTTGTTTGCAATACCGTATATGTGTGCACTTGTGCATAATCCACACTTCCACTAGTGCAAAAATCATAAAAGTTGAAAGCCTTTCTCAGACAAGAGGATATCCAGTAGTGCAGAACAAGCATGGGACTTCTAATCTATACTATTTATTATTATTGATTTATTTTGTTCACAATAAAAATCCCTCCAAGACACCAGTAATAAATACCATTGAATGATTAATATAATCTAGACGATTTCTTTTGCATTGGAGGACTATAGAAAGATGGTGAAGGTGAACTTCACACTATGGCTCATCATAGTGTATGACTCGAAAGTGAGGCGCTTAATGTTTCTGCTTTTACACAAGTTCTTGGTTTCTGGGAATTTTTCCAGCTGTTATAAAGAACTTTCTATTATAATTATGTTGACCTGTTGCTTCATTTTCCATTGGCCTTAGCCCCAGTAAAAGAGTCATTCCATGTCATTAATACACACATGTGCTGGCCTGTCTGTTGCATTGCCTCATAAATACATACAGTTATAATGTGGTAATATTTCTATATATTATTTTTAGGGGTGTGCACCGGCCACTTTTCGTGTTTTGTGTTTTGGTTTTGGATCTGGATCTTTCTTCGTGTTTTGGATCTGGATTGGTTTTGCCAAAACCACCCTTCCGTGTTTTGGGTTCTGGGTTTTGTGTTTTGGATCTGTATTTTTTTGAAAAAAAGCATAAAAACAGCTAAAATCACAGAATTTGTGGGTTTTTCTGCTCCTATGCTATTATTAACCTCAATAACCTTAATTTCCACTCATTTCCAGTCTATTCTGAACACCTCACACCTCACAATAGTGTTTTTATGTCCAAAAGGTTGCACCGAGGTAGCTGGATGACTATGCTAAGCGACACGAGTGGGCGGCACAAACACGTGACCCATCTAGGCGTGAAACTGCAGTGGCAGACAGGATGGCAGTTTGAAAAACTAGGCCCCAAACTGTACATAATGCAAAGAAAAAAAAGAAGTGCAAGATGGAATTGTCCTTGGGCCCTCCCACCCACCCTTATGTTGTATAAACAGGACATGCACACTTTAACAAACCAATCATTTCAGCGCCAGGGTTTGCCACACAACTGTGGCTGAAATGATTGGTTCGTTTGGGCCCCCACAAAACAAGCTGGCAATTAATGTGTCCCTGCACAAACTGGCTCTACGGAGGCAAGATGTCATCCTCATCCTCCTCATCCACCGATTCCTCACCCTCTTCAGTGTGTATATCCTCATCCTCACAAAGTATTAACTCGTCCCCACTTGAATCCACCACCACAGGTCCCTCTGTACCTTCTGGAGGCTGGTCTCCCTGGAAGAGCTGATAATTCATTTTGATGAACATCATCTTCTCCACATTCTGTGGAACCAACCTCCTACGGCTTTCGCTGACAAGGTTCCCGGCTGCACTAAACACTCTTTCGGAGTACACACTGGAGGGGGGGCAACTCAGGTAAAATAGAGCCAGTTTGTACAGGGGCCTCCAAATTGCCTCTTTTTCCTGCCAGTACAGGTATGGACTGTCTGACATGCCTACTTGGATGCTGTCACCGATGTAATCCTCCACCATTCTGTCAATGGTGACAGTATCATATGCAGTGACAGTAGACATGTCAGAAATTGTTGCCAGGTCCTTCAGTCCAGACCAGATGTCCAAACTTGGTCCTGCCTGCCCTGCATCACCGCCAGTGGGTTGCTTAGGATACCTAAGTTTTTTCCTGGCAGCCCCAGTTGCGGGAGAAAATGAAGAAGGAGCCGTTGACGTGTCACGTTCCGCTTTAGCTGACAGTGTGTTCACCAGCAGGTCTTTGCACCTCTGCAGGCTTGTGTCGGCCGGAAAGAGAGACACCAAATAGGCTTTAAACCTAGGATCGAGCACGGTGGCCAAAACGTAGTGGTCTGATTTCAACAGATTGACCACCCTGGAATCCTGGCAAAGCGAATGAAGGGCTTCATCCACAAGTCCCACATGCCGAGCGGAATCGCTCCGTCTTAGCTCCTCCTTCACTTTCTCCAGCTGCTTCTGCAAAAGCCTGATGAGGGGAATGACCTGACTCAAGCTGGCAGTGTCTGAACTGACTTCACGTGTGGCAAGTTCGAAGGGCTGGAGAACCTTGCACAACACGGAAATCATTCTCCACTGCGCTTGAGTCAGGTGCATACCCCCTCCTTTGCCTATGTCATAGGTGGATGTATAGGCTTGTATGGCCTTTTGCTGCTCCTCCATCCTCTGAAGCATATAGAGGGTTGAGTTCCACCGCGTCACAACCTCTTGCTTCAGGTGATGGCGGGGCAGGTTCAAGAGTGTTTGCTGGCGCTCCAGTCTTCGGCACGCAGTCGCTGAATGGCGAAAGTGGCCAGAAATTTTTCGGGCCACCCAAAGCGTCTCCTGCACGCCCCTGTCGCTTTTCAGAAAATTCTGCACCACCAAGTTTATTGTGTGAGCAAAACATGGGACGTGCTGGAATTTGCCCAGATGTAATGCCCGCACAATATTGGTGGCGTTGTCAGATATCACAAATCCCCAGGAGAGTCTAAGTGGGGTAAGCCACTGGGCGATGATTTCCCTCAGTTTCTCTAAGAGGTTGTCGGCGGTGTGCCTCTTACTGAAACCGGTGATACACAGCGTAGCCTGCCTTGTAACGAGCTGGCGTTTCTGAGATGCTGCTACTGGTGACGCTGCTGCTGTTGCTGCGTAAGGTGATACATCTACCCAGTGGGCTGTCACAGTCATATAGTCCTTAGTCTGCCCTGTTCCACTTGTCCACATGTCCGTGGTTAAGTGGACATTGTGTACAACGGCATTTTTCAGGACACTGAGGACACTTTTTCTGACGTTTCTGTACAGTCTCGGTATCGCCTGCCTAGTGAAGTGGAATCTAGACGGGATTTGGAACCGGGGACACACTACCTCCATCAATTGTCTAAATCCCACTGCACTAATGGCGGATACCGGACGCACGTCTAACACCAACATAGCAGTCAAGGCCTCAGTTATACGTTTTGCTTCAGGATGACTGCTGTCGTACTTCATCCTCCTCGCTAAGGACTGTTGGAGGGTCAATTGTTTAGTAAAAGTAGTGGTGTTCCTACTTCCTCTCTGGGATGATGAACGACTCCCAGCAGCAGCAGCAACAGCAGCAGCGGCAGCAGTAGGCGTAGCAATGCAGGATCCTCCGGAGGAATCCCGGATAGGAGAGTCAGTCATGCCAGTGATATGGCCTGCAGGACTACTTCCGATCCTGACTAAGGAGGAAATTGACGAGGAGGGAGTTGACGGTGTGGTTTGCAGGCGCTTGGATACAACAGGACAACGGGATTTAGGTGTCCCTGGACTGCTTACGGTCTGAGCCAAAGTTTCTGAACTTGACAGTAACTTTTTATGAACGCGCTGCAGGTGCCGTATAAGGGAGGATGTTCCTAGGTGGTTGACGTCCCTACCCCTACTTATTTCACCTTTACATATGGTACATATGGCAAGACAGTTGTTGTCCGGATTTGGATAGAAATATTGCCAGACCAAAGAGGTGGAATGTTTGGTCTTCTGCCCAGGCATGACCGTGATGGGCTTTTTCATCCCACGGACAACAACTGTCTCCCCCGGAGCCTGATTTAAACAAACCACATCACCATCAGAATCCTCCTCGCCAACTTCCTCCTCAGCGCCAGCTACACCAGTATCCTCATCCTGTTGTACTTCAACAGTGACATCTTCAATTTGCATATCAGCAAGTGGACTGTGGGTGCTCCTTTCAGCACTTGCAGGGGGCGTGCAAATGGTGGAAAGAGCCACCTCTTCCCGTCCAGTGCTGGGAAGGTCAGGCATCGCAACCACCACCACACTTGGACTCTCTTTGGGGATTTGTGATATCTTCTTAGAAAGCACAGTTCTTCGCTGTGCTTTTGCCAGCTTAACTCTTTTGATTTTTTTAGTGGGAGGAGTGCTTCCATCGTCATGTGAAGCTGAACCACTAGTCATGAACATACTAGGGATCGACCTTAGCCGTTCCTTGCCACTCCGTGTCGTAAATGGCATATTGGCAAGTTTACGTTTCTCTTCAGCTGATTTAAATGTCTTTTTCAAGGTCATTTTCCTGAACTTTGCCATTTGGGATTGTATGTGCCCTCTACTATGACATTGGGCATCGGCCTTGGCAGACGACGTTGATGGCATGTTATCGTCTATGTCATGACTAGTGGCAGCAGCTTCAGCACTAGGAGGAAGTGGTTCTTGATCTTTCTCTATTTTATTTTTATCGGAGAAAGTTTGGTCCTCCATTTATGTTATATCGATTTGATATATACGTGCGGCTAAACACAGAAAATAAATTTTTTTTTGGTTCGGACTGGAGTGTACTTTGTGGGTTACAGCACCCTTTAACGGTCAAGCCAGCCGGCCCTTTACTTATGACACAGGCGCACGCTTGGCACTACTTTGTTGATGCACGTGCGGCTACTGCGCACACAATTCACAAACACAGAAAATAATTTTTTTTTGGTTTGGACTGGAGTGTACTTTCGGGGGTTACAGCACCCTTTAACGGTCAAGCCAGCCGGCCCTTTACTTATGACACAGGCGCACGCTTGGCACTACTTTGTTGATGCACGTGCGGCTACTGCGCACACAATTCACAAACACAGAAAATAATTTTTTTTTAGGTTTGGACTGGAGTGTACTTTCGGGGGTTACAGCACCCTTAACGGTCAAGCCAGCCGGCCCTTTACTTATGACACAGGCGCACGCTTGGCACTACTTTGTTGATGCACGTGCGGCTACTGCGCACACAATTCACAAACACAGAAAATAATTTTTTTTTTGGTTTAGACTGGAGTGTACTTTCGGGGGTTACAGCACCCTTAACGGTCAAGCCAGCCGGCCCTTTACTTATGACACAGGCGCACGCTTGGCACTACTTTGTTGATGCACGTGCGGCTACTGCGCACACAATTCACAAACACAGAAAATAATTTTTTTTTTGGTTTGGACTGGAGTGTACTTTCGGGAGTTACAGCACCCTTAACGGTCAAGCCAGCCGGCCCTTTACTTATGACACAGGCGCACGCTTGGCACTACTTTGTTGATGCACGTGCGGCTACTGCGCACACAATTCACAAACACAGAAAATAATTTTTTTTTGGTTTGGACTGGAGTGTACTTTCAGGGGTTACAGCACCCTTTAACGGTCAAGCCAGCCGGCCCTTTACTTATGACACAGGCGCACGCTTGGCACTACTTTGTTGATGCACGTGCGGCTACTGCGCACACAATTCACAAACACAGAAAATATTTTTTTTTTGGTTTGGACTGGAGTGTACTTTCGGGGGTTACAGCACCCTTTAACGGTCAAGCCAGCCGGCCCTTTACTTATGACACAGGCGCACTCTTGGCACTACTTTGTTGATGCACGTGCGGCTACTGCGCACACAATTCACAAACACAGAAAATAATTTTTTTTTAGGTTTGGACTGGAGTGTACTTTCGGGGGTTACAGCACCCTTAACGGTCAAGCCAGCCGGCCCTTTACTTATGACACAGGCGCACGCTTGGCACTACTTTGTTGATGCACGTGCGGCTACTGCGCACACAATTCACAACCACAGAAAATAATTTTTTTTTGGTTTGGACTGGAGTGTACTTTCGGGGGTTACAGCACCCTTTAACGGTCAAGCCAGCCGGCCCTTTACTTATGACACAGGCGCACGCTTGGCACTACTTTGTTGATGCACGTGCGGCTACTGCGCACACAATTCACAAACACAGAAAATAATTTTTTTTTAGGTTTGGACTGGAGTGTACTTTCGGGGGTTACAGCACCCTTAACGGTCAAGCCAGCCGGCCCTTTACTTATGACACAGGCGCACGCTTGGCACTACTTTGTTGATGCACGTGCGGCTACTGCGCACACAATTCACAACCACAGAAAATAATTTTTTTTTGGTTTGGACTGGAGTGTACTTTCGGGGGTTACAGCACCCTTTAACGGTCAAGCCAGCCGGCCCTTTACTTATGACACAGGCGCACGCTTGGCACTACTTTGTTGATGCACGTGCGGCTACTGCGCACACAATTCACAAACACAGAAAATAATTTTTTTTTAGGTTTGGACTGGAGTGTACTTTCGGGGGTTACAGCACCCTTAACGGTCAAGCCAGCCGGCCCTTTACTTATGACACAGGCGCACGCTTGGCACTACTTTGTTGATGCACGTGCGGCTACTGCGCACACAATTCACAAACACAGAAAATAATTTTTTTTTTGGTTTGGACTGGAGTGTACTTTCGGGGGTTACAGCACCCTTAATGGTCAAGCCAGCCGGCCCTTTACTTATGACACAGGCGCACGCTTGGCACTACTTTGTTGATGCACGTGCGGCTACTGCGCACACAATTCACAAACACAGAAAATAATTTTTTTTTTGGTTTGGACTGGAGTGTACTTTCGGGGGTTACAGCACCCTTAACGGTCAAGCCAGCCGGCCCTTTACTTATGACACAGGCGAACGCTTGACACTACTTTGTTGATGCACGTGCGGCTACTGCGCACACAATTCACAAACACAGAAAATAATTTTTTTTTGGTTTGGACTGGAGTGTACTTTCAGGGGTTACAGCACCCTTTAACGGTCAAGCCAGCCGGCCCTTTACTTATGACACAGGCGCACGCTTGGCACTACTTTGTTGATGCACGTGCGGCTACTGCGCACACAATTCACAAACACAGAAAATAATTTTTTTTTGGTTTGGACTGGAGTGTACTTTCAGGGGTTACAGCACCCTTTAACGGTCAAGCCAGCCGGCCCTTTACTTATGACACAGGCGCACGCTTGGCACTACTTTGTTGATGCACGTGCGGCTACTGCGCACACAATTCACAAACACAGAAAATAATTTTTTTTTGGTTTGGACTGGAGTGTACTTTCGGGGGTTACAGCACCCTTTAACGGTCAAGCCAGCCGGCCCTTTACTTATGACACAGGCGCACGCTTGGCACTACTTTGTTGATGCACGTGCGGCTACTGCGCACACAATTCACAAACACAGAAAATAATTTTTTTTTAGGTTTGGACTGGAGTGTACTTTCGGGGGTTACAGCACCCTTAACGGTCAAGCCAGCCGGCCCTTTACTTATGACACAGGCGCACGCTTGGCACTACTTTGTTGATGCACGTGCGGCTACTGCGCACACAATTCACAAACACAGAAAATAATTTTTTTTTTGGTTTGGACTGGAGTGTACTTTCGGGGGTTACAGCACCCTTAACGGTCAAGCCAGCCGGCCCTTTACTTATGACACAGGCGCACGCTTGGCACTACTTTGTTGATGCACGTGCGGCTACTGCGCACACAATTCACAAACACAGAAAATATATTATTTTTTTAGCACTTGGGGGGAGCACCCCTGATGGACAGAGCACCCCCTGGACAACACTACAGCACCCCTTTAGGACTGGGACACTGCACAGGACTTTGGAACTGACTGCACAACACAGTCCAGCCAGCCCCTATGGACTTTGAAGTAGTGGACACAGCCCCTATTAACAACAGCAGCACAGCACAACACAGCCAGCCCCTATGGACTTTGAAGTAGTGGACAACAGCAGCACTACACTACACTACACTACACAGCACTAACTCCCACCCTCCCTCTTCACTGTCCACAGCCGAGTGAGAAAATGGCGCCGACGCGGGTACCTTATATAGGATCCAAAACCCGCGAGACTCGGAAGGCGGGATGATGACGTTTTGCCTCGATGTCAGATCCGAGTCAGGCGGGAAAAGTCGAGCCTGACTCGGATCGGACTCGGATCGGGGGGGCTCGGGGGGGTTCGGATTTCAGAAATCCGAACCCGCTCACCCCTAATTATTTTCTAGAGAATATATGTAAGCAAGAGAACAGGAAAGGCCCCTAATCACTGCAACACTGTAGATCTCATAAAGGCAGGTTAGTATTTTGGGGGGAGGTAGTCGGCTTCCCGACAGTCAGAATCCCGACACTCACTATACTGGCTGTGGGATTCCAACAGGCAAAAAGGCAGACAAATTCAAACGGTAAGTATTAGGGGGGAGGGAGGGATATGGGGTGCAGGATGCTTAGGGTTAAGCTGCGGGGGTGGAGTGCGGGGAAAGGTTAGGGTTAGGCTACGGGACTGGTGAGTTAAGGTTACGATTAGGGCAGGGGCGTTTTAAGAGAGGAGGGGGCCCATGTGCACTCCTCATGCCCTCCTCTCTCCCTGGTGGCTGGCAGCCGACTGACGCGGCTGGCCAGCCACCGGAGCATTAGTAGACTCCGGGTACTAGAGTGTGCGCAGAACGCCAGAAAAATGGCCTCAGTGGCCATTTTCCACCGTTTTGTGCATGTTCAGTAGACTCCGGGCACACTCTAGTACCTGGAGTCTACTGTGCATGTGCAGAACACCAGAAAATGGCTGCGGCGGCCATTTTTCCGGTGTTCTGAGCAGCAGTGACACCCGACGCCGGACCTCGGACAGGTAAGTTTAAAAGAAAAATATGGGTGCAGTGTGTGCGGTGCGGGGCCCCCCTGGATCCGAGGGCCCATGTGCCCTGCACACACTGTACCCATTATAGATACTGAACATCAGCAGCATTTTTACCGTCAGGATTCTGCTGCTGGCATTCCAACTGCCTGGATTCTGACCGTCAGGATTCCATACCCAACTAATTTTGGGCTACCTTGCAAGTGTCACAGGGATTTGGTGTTAGAAAAAGGGACATTGTGAGGCTGAATTCTGAGCCTCACACAAAGTGTCGGTAGTTGCTGGCAGATGCAGAAGCCCGAATTCCTACCTTATGCTAATACAAGTGCCTGTTCAACTAACGCAGTGGATCATGTAAGCGGCAACCCATACTGCCCATTGATTTTACACCGGCCACCGCAAACATTGTCGTCAGTATCTTGCACCAGCCACATGCTAAGTGCAAGAGATCCTGGGTCTCATTCAGACCCGCTCGCGAGCGCAGGACGCTCGCAAGCGGGTCGATGGTACCCAAATGCGCATACGCACGACGGAGGGAGCTCCGTCGTGCGCATGTGCGAGACCCGGCTCACTCGGGGTAGCCGTCGCTCGGGGTCTCACACCAAAGGGGGCATGCTGTCGATGGTGAATGACAGCACGCCCCCTTTGGTGGGCGTGCCGGGGGCGTGGCTGCCAGACGGAGGCGTTCCCATGGGAACGCCTACGGTCTGGGTCCGGCCCCACTGACATCACTAGTGATGTCAGTGGGAGTGATTTTGGCTCTGATAGAGCCAAAATCACTCTAGGGCTTGCGGCAGCGAGACACTACCGCAGGGTCTCGTCGCAAGCCCGATGGTCGCGATGGTCTTGACCATCGCGACCATCATCATGGGCGCTTGCATAAGCTGTGGGTGGTAACCCACAGCTATGCGAGCGTCCAAGAGGCCGCTTCAATGTTAGGTAGGAGGGCCCTGATTCAGAGCGAGCGCTCTGGTCAGTGCGTCCGGCTCTGAATCAGGCCCCCTGTTCCATACACATGTCTCACACAAAGCTTTTCATTCACGAGACTCCCATTGCACTCCCACAAGTCAGGGTAGTTATGTGTGATCGCTTTGCCACCACCCAGTTCATGCACCGAAATGCTCTATTTCACAGAAAGACAGACACAGCTAAATTGTGTCCAACTCAGAATAGGATGTATATATGCAAAAATGCGTAAAATATGCGCTGTATGCAAAAGCGGTATTTGCGTCCATGACGAGATATTCGTGCGACTCAGAATCAGCTCCTATGTATCATTCGGGCATGACTGTATGCCCGTGTGCCCTGGCACTGCTGTTGCCACGCTTGCAGAAGGAAAGGTTACCCTCAAGTGAAAAACATAATCTGCAGACGTTTTTATGACAACTGCTCCAAAAGCCCTGGTGCATGCGCAGTCCACCCACCATCGGACTTATACGCAATCCATCGGGTTGCTTTCAAGTCTGATTAAGGCCCTAATAACTACAAATATCTAGGACCCACAGTAAAATGGTTATGGGCCACTCTACCGGAATCGTTATGAATCACCGCCGGACCTAAGCCTGGCGGATGAAATTCTGATGCCGGAAGGGTGGCAGCTGAAGATCCAGACTGAGGTAAGTATACCCCTAACCCTCCCCTCTCGCCCCTAACCCTCCCTTAGGGATGCCTAACCCTAACCTCCCCATCAGGGGTGCCTAAACCTAACTCCCCTTCCCCACAACCTAAACCTAACCCTCCCTGGGGGGCGCCTAAATCTAACCTCCCCCCCCGGTGGTGCCTGACCCCAACCTCCCTTTCCCTAAACCTAACCCTCCCTGGGGGGGGTGCCTAACTGTAAGTCCTCCCGGGAGTCCCTAATCCTAAGCCTCCCCCCTGCGGCTAAGCGCTCCCGACGCCCGGTTTACATACGATCGGTATGCCGGGCGTCGGGATTTCGGCGTGGGGCTGATGATAGGCGTTGGTATTTAGACGGTTATCATTAGTCCCATGCCGGGATTTCACAGTCAGGAAGCCGACGGTCGGCACTTCCTAACTACATCCCATTCTATCCACTGTCATTTAAATGCTGTCCACCATGGTGTCTGTGTGCCTTATGCCTGCAGGTACAGAAGGGCCCCGCTTTTCATCATTCCGCTAATACATCAGTTTTCAATTGCATCTATGATCATTCTTTCCTGATGCGGTCAACAGGACATCAGGGATGGGCGCCATTTACAGGATAGTACTGTATCACAACAGCAGTGGTGATAAAAAGTGGAGTCATATGCCTCTTACTTTAAATGCCAAGTTAGAAATGATAAAACACAGTAGATATACTAAGCCTTGGAGAGAGATAAAGTACAAACCAATCAGCTCCTATCATTTTTCAAACACAGCCTGTCATTTTTTTTATTAAAAAATAAAGTGACAGATAGGAGCTGATTGGTTGGTACTTTATCCACTTTATCTCTCTCCAAGGCTTAGTACAACTACCCAGAGTGAGCAAAGCATGTACTTGGCTCTTATCTCTCTGAGGAGCGGATTATGAGTTGGAGGAAGACATGGCTGCACCTTTATGCTAATGCTGCTACAAAGACCTTCCCCTGGTGTAGATCTGTGCGTCCAAATGTGCAAGGACTGAGGGTCTGAATCAGCAAGCAACACAAATGCATGCATATTCATCGCACTGCACGTGCGCTAATCACCAACTGCGATGGGAACTGCATAAGCAGAGGCCGCGCAGACCCAAGGCAAAGTGATTGACAACAAGAGCTGTTTGTGGGTGGTGACAGGGGGAGTGGTTGGGCGACTGCAGGCGTACTAGTGCGTTGGCACGCCGTTACAGGGGCATTCATAAATTAATGTCAGTGGTGCTGCGCGCAGCCGGGCGCCTCTCTGTGTGCAGGAATCTCTCAAGTCCTACGGCAGGGTCAGGTCTACCCTTAGCTTACACGCAGCTTCCATGGCACCCGATGTTTATGCTGTCAATCACGGCATAGGTGGGCGGTTTTATGGTTTGCTGGGTGTCTGCTTCTTGTGCTGCGGTCTCCGTGCGTATGCATTGATTAGCATATTCTCGCAGCGGCTGGTTGCGTGCGTCTGCTAGCGTGCTTTCCTCGCTGAATCAGGCCCTGAGACGCCCACTGTCAGCGTCCATTTTTCTCGGTCTGAGTACGGTCTCCAATGACAGTGGTTTAGTGCCTCTGCGTGCCTGTGCGTTTGAACGCTGCTACAGAGGCGTGCATAATTAGGCCTCAGCGACGGCATACGCAGCCAGAGCTCTGCATGGCGACAGAAGCTTCGCAGGTTGTGAGGCAAGTCAATCTCAACCACAACTCTGCGTATGGGTCCGATGTTACCGATGTTTTTCTCTGACTTGCGGGTGCATGTAATGGGAAGTGGGTGGCTTTATGAGCTGGGGGCATCCTGGTATAGTGATGCGATCGCGCTATGATCGCAGTGCGATCGCATTAATTTGCATAGTTTTGCTACGCGCGGGTTCGTGCGATTGCAGACTTGCGTTCCGTGCTGAATCAGGCCCCTAGCCCATTGTATGTTCCACGGCACAGTGGTTGAAAAACACTGCGCTTGTTTAAAAATACAACATTTCTCAATGACGCGAAGGGTTTAAAAATAATCCACTGTTTAAACTGGTGTTGAAATTGACGTAATAGTATCCGGGTGAGTAATGACAAAACAATCTGGCTGCAGGAGTAAAAGAAAAGCCGTCATCTGAAAGGACATTTCCTCTGCTCAGGTGAAACGAGTTCAGCTGACAAGTCACGGTGATGCGGTCTATGACAAGCTGCTCGTGGCTCCGTGTCATTCCTAAGCAGGTATGTCAGCGGTGTAGTTTCTGCTGTCTCCCAGTGACCTCACACTCCTGGCTTCTGTACAGTGACTCCAGTTATCATCACATGACCTGCCAGTGTCTAGTCACCTGGTATAATGATTTTATTTGTACTAACATGGAACATATTACACGGTGTCCAGGAATTGTGTCAAGGTGTAGGGCTGGAAACTTGATGCTAGACCTGTCCCCAGCTGGAATGTGTGCAATTGGTGTACAGAAGTCACTGCTGTACTTGTTTGCTATGTGCTGTAAGCTCAAGGGTACTCTCATTTGAAAGAGAGAAATCCCCTCTGTCAGGTGATGTAACCCTTTAGTAGTTATTCTACATGTGACAACCAGACAATCGCTCTGCACTGCAAAAAAATATTAAGGGGCTGGTCCTGAGTCAAATCAGCATCATTTGGCCTGCGACTTTATGTTAATGCTAGTATCAGCCTTTCCCCTGCTGTACAAGCATGCATCTGAATGGGAAAGGACTGGGGGACCCACTTCGATCATCTTTAGAGTGACGAAACTATCGGTCTCACCATCAAAACTTGCTCCTGTCCCATGCTAGCTGGAGATTCCACTTTAGTATGGGTAGAGAATGGCTATCAATGTAAGCGATTAAGCATATGAGGGCCTGATTCAGCAAGGATCGCAACTGCTTAGACGCATGCTATCGGCCAATTGTTGCTTTCTGCGAATGCGTATGCATCGCAGTGCGCGTGCGTGAGCCAGCCACTACGATCAGGACTGCGATCGCAGAGACCACGCACACCCATCGCAGAGTGATTGACAGGAAGTGACCATTTGTGGGTGGCGATGGGGGGGTTGGGGAAACGCAGGCGTGCCAGTGCGTTTGAACGCCGTTGCATGGACGTGCATAAATTATACACTGCAATGCCTTACGCAGCCATAGTACTCATAGCGTGCGATGAGGTTAGCTATTTCTGAGTAAGGTCTGGCCTTGTCCAAGTGTGCATGAGACTGCGATGGTACTCGATGTTACCGATGGTTTTGCAGTCTTGCGGATGTGTTTAAGGTAAAATGGGCGTCCTTATGTTGTGCTGCGGCGGCATAGCAATCGCAATGGATTTGCATACTATCGCAGTGGAACTGTGTGCGTCATCGCTATTGCATTCGCAGTAGTGATCTGTAATGAATCACTCCCTGAGTTCGCAATCAGGCCCTGATTCAGAGCTGGACGCTCTGACAGAGCGCTCGGTCTGAATCAGGGCCGGCCCTCTTACTTTTTGGAGCGGCCTCCTGGCCGATCGCATAGCTGTGGGTGACCACCCACAGCTATAGCAAGTGGCCAAAATGATGGTCGCGATGGTCAAGACCATTGCGACCATCGGGCTTGCGACGAGACCCTTGTGGTAGGGTCTCGTCTGCCGCAAGCCATGGAGTAGTTTTGGCTCTATCAGAGCCAAAAGCACTCCCACTGACATCACTAGGGAACGCCTACGTCTGGGCAGCCACGACCCCGGCACGCCCACCAAAGGGGGCGTGATGTCAATCACCATCGACAGCACGCCCCCTTTGGTGCAAGACCCATAACGACGGCTTGGCCGTCGTTATTCGGGTCTCGCGCATGCGCACGACGGAGCCGCCTCCGTCGTGCGCATGTGCACTTGGGCAACATCGACCCGCTTGTGAGCGGGTCTGAATCAGGCCCTCAGTTCAGTGACGTGCCTGTGACATATTTATAATGGGGATTGGGTGTGCGGTGCACACGGGTCACTGGGTTCAGGTGGACCCACACTGCACACCGTGCAGCCTATCCATGTTAAATACTAACCTCTCTGGATGGTGGCCATTTCCCCGGTGATTTGCATATGTGCTGTCACTGAGAAAATTGAGCAGTTACAAAGTTCTTGGAAGATCTCTGCTATCTATCTCCCAGTGGCATAACTACAAATTTTGCTCCCCCTTGCCAAAAAAAATTCTGCCTCCGTCCCAAAAGGACCCCCCAAAGAAGATGTTTTTCTGCTCGTGCCTCTGGCACGTATACTCCCAGAAAAGTTGTGTGGTTTTGTGACAGAGTAATGCGCCTTACACATTATGCCACACTAAGTAATGCCCCTTATAACACATTATGAGACACCGTAATACCCTTATAACAAATTATGCCACACTGTAATGCTCCTATAACACATTATGCCACACTGTAATGGTCCTTACACACATTATGCCACACAGTAATGCCCCTTACACATTATGCCACATTTATAACACATTATGCCTTGCTAAGTAAAACCCCTTACAGCACATGCAGTGTCCCCTGTAGTGGTGCCCCTGTAGTAGTGCCCATTATGCAGTGCTTCCTGTAGTAGTGCCCGTTATGCAATGCCCCCTGTTGTAGTGCCCCTTATGCAATGCCCCCTGTAGTAGTGCCACTTATGCAATGCCACCTGTGGTAGTGCCCATTATGCAGGGTTTCCTATAGTAGTGCCCCTTATGCAATGCCCCCTGTTGTAGTGCCCCTTATGCAATGCCTCCTGTAGTAGTGCCACTTATGCAATGCCCCCTGTAGTAGTGCCCATTATGCAGTGCTTCCTGTAGTATTGCCAATTACGCAGTTCTTCCTGTACTTGTGCCCCCTGTAGTTGTGCCCCATATGCAGTGCCCCCTGTAGCTGTGCCCCATATGCAGTGTCCCCTGTAGCTGTGCCCCATATGCAGTGTCCCCTGTAGTTGTGCCCCATATGCAGTGCCCCCTGTAGTTGTGCCACCTAAAGTAGTGCCCTTTATGCAGTGCCCCCAGTACTTACCTGACCTCAGTACTTACCTGACCATGCTGGGCATCGCTGACTCCACACGGCCGCTGTATGCCATCGCTGCTGCGCTGACTGGATCTAACTTGATCCAGCAGCGTGCAGGCAAGGCTCCTTACATCGCAGGTGACGTCACTCGCACAATGCACCACTGGTAACTTTGGTCTCTGAAGCAATCAGAGGTTTCTTTAGCCTTAATCGCTTTAGAGGCCAGTGTTCACAGTTGCAGTGGCGTAGCAAGGGCCCCCGGCATCAGCAAGCCACTGCGGGGTCAGCGGGGGCCATTGTTACACCACTGCCATCTCCCCCTCCTGTCGTATCTGCCATCCACCTGCTCCCTCCTGTCCTGACTGCCATTCATCCCCCATATCCTCTCTGCCATCCCTTATCTCCTCAATGCTATCCCTCCCCCCAGAGTGCCACTTGATAACCCCCCCCCCACTTTCCTTCTCCCTCATCACTACCTGGTATCCATCTTCCTAGGGGACGACCATAAGGGGCTTCTCTTGTCGGCGGGCTTGTTGTCCATTCCTCTCCCAGACCCATCTGCAGGGCTTCCAAGAGAAATCCTTGGCCCCAGTACAGCTCCTGGAGTGGGTGTGGCCACAGCATGTTAGGGGCTCTGGCTGCTGTTTATATATATATATATATATATATATATATATATACGTACATACCTCCCAACTTTTCATCCTCCAAAGGAAGGATAGGTCGCGTGCCGAAGGTGCACGCAGCCGAAAAAGGGGGCATGGCTTAAGAGAAAGGGGGGAGCTTACAGAAAACGGGACGGAGCCTCGCGACTTCCCCCGTTTTCGTCACTTTGAGGGCTTGCCCAGCAGTCTCCGAGGCGCTGGGTAGCCTCCAGGTTCTCCCTACACAAGAGAATAGATCTCCTACTGTACACCCGCTGCAGAGCAGTGGTATGTATTCTCCCAACTTCCCCCCCACTGCCAGACACTGCGGCCCACGAACGGGACAGTTCCAGAAAAACGGGACACACACACAGACACAGACTCATTGCAGCGTTACAGGATTTCAAAGTTTCAGCGCTTTATTGCGCCTTTGTCAGTAACAGCATTACTAATCTAATCAGAGTGCTGCCATCCCACTGTATGTATCTATTTCATCAGTATAAGGGCACCCAATAAGTAGCAGCTTTATTGAAATCAGTGAGTACCGGACCTTGCATATATCTATACATCTATCTATATGGATATCTATATCTATCTATCTATCTATCTATCTATCTATATATATATATGTAGAAATGGAAAGGCGGCACTCACAGGTCTGATGAAATGAAAGAATCAAACTTGACAACTGTGTCTGCCTTGTTCAACGTTTCAGTCTCACATGACTTTTATCAAGAATAAGTGTTCTTGATAAAAGTCATGTGAGACTGAAACGTTGAACAAGGCAGACACAGTTGTCAAGTTTGATTCTTTCATTTCATCAGACCTGTGAGTGCCGCCTTTCCCTTTCTACATACGTAAGTGGGTGTTCTATTGAACTTCCAGGAAGGCACCAAGGCAAGTAATTTATTTTGCATTTATGTGGAGTGCCAGCCATTTGACTATATCGTTATACACACACAGAAATATATATATTACATAAGTGTTTAGATAGATATACCTATCTATATATTATATAAATATATGAGATATATATATATATATGTATATAATATATATACAAAAAATATATGTCTGCACTCACCGTCAGCACAAATAGTCTATTCCCTTCTTCAGCCTTTTGATAAAGCCCCTGTGATTAGACTATTACTGCATCCGTTCCTGTCTGGACTTTGAGACCGCATCAGCATTTACACTCAGCCGCCAGCAGCCGATATCAGCCACTACCCAGCGCATTGAGCTAACTGGAGTTAGGAGCCTGCCGGAGCAGACGGACCACCCAGGTATTTGTGCTGACGGTGAGCGGCGATTGTGCTAGCACGAACACCGGAGTGCAGCACATTGTGTCCCTTGACATTAGCGGACACCGCGGATCTATTGCCGGAGTCCCTCTCCCACTGTGGATTACACTGACGGCGAGTAGCTATTTTGTTCCATTTATTATTGGAGTTCATAACTTTTGCTACTTTTATCCAAGTTGCTCCACCTGCATACTAGGAGCCCTACGGGACCTCACCTTGGAATTCCCATTCAGTCAATTATGGGGAAGTGGTGAGTGCCTCACACTCACAGACATTTTGCTGCCCTTCCTCCTCCGTTATTTACCCCTTCCACCATTGGGGCTATTAATTCATTTACTATTGTTTTAAAGTATATTTTATGGATAGTAATGTAAATGAGACTTATCATACTATTTATGCATTTCATGTAATATCATTCTGTCCTATTGGATTCTGATGGTATTAATTTTATTAGGAACTGCAGTTCTAGTTTATATGTATAATAAATTGTTATATATTTTTTTATCAATTATCTTTAATATTGTCTTTGTGAACACAAGCGCAGACATATTTTTTGTCTATTTCTACTTTGCTGAGAGGAAATCTGGCAGTCTCCTCTATATGTCAGCTGCTGTGTAATCACTAAGGGCCTAATTCAGAGCTGCTCGTAAGCGGCCGCTCGTTAGCTCCGAGCGATGTTCGCACATCTGCGCATGCGTATGGGTTGTAATGTGCATGCGCCAACCAGTCAGTGTGGTCGGAAATCGTGTGCTCGCAAAATAGCGAGTGCCTGCTAATTTGAGTGACAGAATGAGGCGTTTGTGGGTGGTAACAGGGGAAGGTGCTTGAAAACAGGGAGTGGAGATCCGAACGCAGGCGTGCCAAACGGTCAAAATGGGCGTTTTAAGGGTGTGCATAATTAACAAAGCAGCGTCATCGACCACGTCACTTGGTTGTCTTTTAGCCTGAACTGCTCGCATGACTGCGGTAGGAAAATGCTACCACAAGAATTGCGAGCAGTTCATACGCCTTTCGATATACTCGATTAATCAAATAAATAGCGGAGATAACGTATGTTGCGAGCGGCCAAGGGGCGTCTTTACAAAATAGCGACCGCATGTTTTGGATGCTCGCTCAGACATAGAGGTGTCAACAGACCGCAAAGAGCGAGCTCTCAATTTAAATAGCCAGCCCCTTTTTCTGAACGAGCGTCCGCAAATAGCCCTAAGATCCCTAAACGGAATAAGCGCTCCACTGACTTTTGATTTGTATATATATAATATATATATATATATATATATTATACATATAATATATCTAATGCACAAATATACAATAATGGTGATGGATGCATATTTATAAATTATATATTTACAGCAGCAGGTATCAATTGCAGCACCGCACAAGTGTCATAGACAACCAACTCACAGCAGTCACTGGCACGCTCGGCTCTTCCCTCACACACTCCAATTTCTCACACTCCCTTATACTGAGTCCGGCTCACTCACTGTGTCTCACAAACAAGGCGCCCAGACTGACTTTCTGTTATCCCTCCCTCCCAGACCCCGCCAGAAGGGCCTGGAAGTGGTGCCAAGGTTATGACTAGAATAGGGGGCTGCAGGGGACCTGTGACGTCACATCCACGTGACCAGCGCTGAAAGGGGGAGGGGCAAGTATGAGAACGGAGGGCTCGCTATGCTCGCCACAAATATTTATTCCCCCTCTATGCCCTAGTGGATGGTAACACAGGAGCCGGCCTCCAGCCTCCTGCAGCGGTCATGTGGTTGATACGTCACAGAGGTCCTTTAGCCACATAGGATCTATCATCAACCGTGGTGCCACTGCCTGCTGACTAGAGAGCATTAGCTCCGCAGCGGCGCAGCTGCAGTCTGCAACAAGTGAGTGACACGCTGTCACACTGACACAGACGGTGCGGTGACCGATACCTCCTCCGCCCCCCTCACCCCGCGCAAACTGCCGCCCGAAGAGGTTTAAAAAGGATGAATAAAAAAAGGTTGGGAGTAAAAAAAAATAAGAAAAGGAAAATGGTATTGTGTTACAGGCGGTCAGCTCCGGGCCCGCATAATCCGTAACCACCCCCCCGTCTCGGCTCCCCTGCCCATCTGTGGTAGAAGAGCTGGAGTCATGTGATGTGCGAGCTCTCAGTCACTGATTAGCTGTGAGCATGCACCACAGTGATGATGTCACAGCGCTATATGTGGCTGAGAGCAACTGCATCATGGGATTCCATCTATTCTACTGGCAGCTGGGAGAACCTGAGAGGACCGGATAATGCGACCAGAACCGAAAAGGTAAATCTCATCCCATGGCCCAATCCACAGTGTGTTTTGAATCTCATAATACTATAAATTGCAAGTTCCATTATACTATACTGTGGCTACAGTATACACTTTGATCAGACCTCTTGAATATTAATTGCATCACATATCAAGTGATATAAAAGTATAGACCTCAAGTACTGTAGGGGCCCAGGTCCTGCAACAAGTGCGCCAACGAGCTCACAAAGGTAAAGACATTTATAGACATTGCCTGAGATTTCTGTCAGCTGTGTGTTACTAAGAGAGATGAGAGAGGTGGGGGGGAGAGACTGGGGAGGTGGGTCGACCCTTTCAGGGGGCTCCTTTCCGTGCGGTTCAATAGACCGGCACGTTACCCCTGCTGGACACTATGGTTGACAGTCTTGGGAGTCTCGGTGGGTGAGGGGGGAGGGAGAGCGAAAGGGGTATGGTGTGGTGGGTGGGTGTAGTACACCTGGTGGCGTCCTGTGTTTGAATAAAAAGTAGGTATAAGACTTTGAGACTTTTCATTCAAATGTGGGACAAGAACTGTCGACCATAGTGTCCAGCAGGGGTAACGTGCCGGTCTATTGAACCACACGGAAAGGAGCCCCCTGAAAGGGTCGACCCACCTCCCCAGTCTCCCCCCCCACCTATCTCACCCACCACCACACCCACCTTGTTGCCCGGGACTATATAGGAGAAGCACTGTGACTACTCCAATAAAACCATTTACTCCCACCTTGTGTCCGCCTCTGTCATTGGTCCACCCCTCCCCACTCATTCACACCACACACACTAGTAACCACATACACAGTCCAACACTCCCCCATCATCATTGCACCCACAGGGCGAGCGCACCTTCCATACCCCACCGACTCCCTACCTGGTGCCTAACCCTAACCCTCCCCCTAACACCCCGATACTTACCTTCGGGATGCCGGCGGTTGGGATACTGGTGCCTGGATCCAGACCGTCGGCATCCCGCATGGTGCCGCATGGTCCCGCAGGATGCCGACTACATTCCGAGATTTAACATTTACCTACTTTTGTATAAACTAAGGATCAGGGCTATTTATTATAAAGGTTATGCTGAAGATATCTCCTGCTTATATTTCAGCCCTGGTATAGTATGGGGACCTAAATTTATCAAGCTATGAAAATATAACATTTTTAGAGCTTGACTGCGGGAGGAGTCCCGTGTACTGCCCAGCTCCTTTCACTGGGCGCCGGAGCTTTGTGAGCCTGCATGAACCCTAGTTCACGAGGGTGCACTAGCACTGCCGAGCCAGACTTGGCAGTGCTGATTTTCACCACTACTCAGATGTGAGATTTGCATTTACTAAAGTAGTGGTGAAGGGCGGGCATTCGCGGGGACAGATGATCTTCAGATCATAGTGTTCACTCTAGGTCCGGTGGCACGCAGGGTGCCAGACCTAGAGTAAGGGTACTTCTGCGTGTGCGCGCCAGACAAGGGGGCATGACCAATGAAAAGGGGCGTGTCTTTTTGACGCATCCCCTTTTCGTCACCCTTGGGGGCATGCCCAGCACTTACGGACATGCCAGGCAGCCCCCAAGCTCCGCAGTCACTGTGACTGGTGGTGACCGCTGCTCTGCCGTTTTCACACTGCTCCCCGCGGGTGGAGGACAGAACCCACAGGCTGTTTCAGCGGGGCGCCGCGCTGGAGGGCGGGGTGCTTTCTGCTTTTCAGAAATAGGGCACGGCGTGGCGCCCCGCTGAAACAGCCTAGCGGGAACGCTAGATCAGCTGTCTCCACCCTGGAGCAATGTTGAATTGCTCCGGCGCTCGCGGCGAGACAGAGGACCTTATTCAGAGTTGCTCGAAGCGGCCGCACGGTCGTACGGGAAAAGGGGCCGGATATGCAAATGATGCACTCGCATGTTGCGTCCCTAAGTTCCGATCGTTAGCTGCCCGACCAAGGGGAGGAAGCGGCCGGCAGATAAAAAATACGCCCCCTTCTCGTACGCATTACACGTCATCTCCGGGCATATAAGGATTAATCGAGACCATCGGGAACCATCGGAACTGGTCGTAGAGCTTAAGGTTGACCATACCCTCTCTTAAGCTCTACGATCATGTCAGTGTAAAAACCTCCCATGTCACTTGTGCCATGAAACTACTTTGTTAATTATGCACTCCCATAAACCGTATGCACTCCCATAAAACGCCGTTCGCATAATTAGGCACGCCTGCGTTCGGATCTCCACTCCTCCGTTTTCAAGCACCTTCCCCTGTTACCACCCACAAACGCCTCAATCTGTCACTCAAACTACCGACCTGGCTGTGTTCAAGGAGAGAGAAATTTCTGATCGTAGCGGCTAGTTTGCGCACGCGCATTGCGAACTTTACGCATGCGCAGTTTAGCGAACATCGGTGGCGTACGACCATGCGGCCGCTTCGACCAACTCTGAATGAAGTCCAGAATGTTAATTATCAGGAGGCAGCCAGATCCCCAATAATTACATTAATGAATAGGCCCCATATTCTCCTGATAATATTTGACAAGCATCGACAATATAATACTTCTTTTCACAAAACCTAATCTAAAGGATCTTCACTTTGACACATAGTCCCGAACCTTGGTTCTTACATGGACGCAGCCTTTGCAGAGACGTTATTACTAACCGAGGAAGAATCTCTTGCAATAAGTAATTCAGAGTGTACGTAACATTTGAATATTACGTTTTAACAGAAAGAATAGGAAATATTAAGTGAAAGATCAGATTTTTCATAAAATCTACCCAGATGTGAGATTTGCATTTTCTTTAAAGATTTCCTTGAGTGACTGTGAGAAATAGTTATACTGTAAAATCAAACGCATGACACGTACAGGTGAGCTGCATATGTCTTTCTATATTAGCAAAGGGTTATATAAATATATAGTACTTGTGAATCACTCTTTTACTTTTACTCACTGTGAGCTACGAGGTCTAGCCAGGTCCTTTTGGGCACGTGAGCGCATAAAGGGAAGTCAGTTACTGTACTGGGGCTTTTGGACAATTTTTTTTTTGTATTTTAAGCATCGAGTCTATTTTTCCATCCGTTGCATTCCCCTCACCTAGGGTGCAATACATGTGTTATACAGTGTACAGCTTCTTGTGGTTTGACTTGTATGAATGACTTACACACAAAAAAAACCTTGCTGTAGATGTAGTTTTTCCAGCCAAAAATATACCCAGCTCTGTAATAAATCTGTTTGGTTTAGTTAAACCTGGAATTCTGGCTTAAAGGGCATTGCTTCAATCTCATTTCACCACAGCTTTGTAGTTTTTGTAGTTGTATACAAGTTGTGGGAGAAAAACCACAACAGGATTGCAGCTACCTGGGACAAGGGATGGACATCAAAGATCAATCTATCGAAAAGATACTGTAGATCTTCATGTCTGATACAGGACGATTTTTTGGAAGGAACCTGGAGACACGGAGGGGTAAATTGTTTGGTCAAGATTGCTCGTTCGGGTTTGTTTTTCCTGTTTTCCTGACTCGCAGAAAAACTAACACCAAACACGTGTAACAAGCAGGAAATGAACAGCTAAACACATGCGAATACAAAAATACAACTAAATACACCATAAAACCAACTCTCAAGTACTTTCCATAGGAAACAATAGTACTCGCGAATTTACCAAGAATCGTGTTTTCAAAGTCGCACGTAAAATTTGCAAACTCGCACCAAGATACACTTTTCAAATAGACTACCTCCTGAGCACCATGTTCTAAAGAAGCTTAAGGGTTGTGGCCAGCAAAAACAGATGGTCTTGGCTAGTGATGAGCGGTTCGGATTCTGAGGAATCCGAACCGCTCCGAACAGGTGGAATCCGAGTCCACCCGAACGCAAGTTCGGGTGTTCCCGCCTGACTCGGATTCCACCTCGAGGCCGAACGTCACCCGTCCGGCGTCGGATTGTCGCGAGAGCTGAGTGACGTTCGGCCTCAATAAAAAGGCATGGCGCCATTTCTCGCATGACGCGTAGTTAGCTAGTGCGCTGTCTGTTCTAGTGTTAGATAGATTAGAGTAGGCAGTGCTCTGTGACTTTACTGGGCATAAGCCCTTGTGTGTGCTCCGTGACTGGGCATAATAAGCCCACTGTGTGTATGTGTACTCTACTACTCACTGTATTATACAAGCTCCGTGACAACTGACAGGGCATAGCCCACTGAGTGTATTATACAAGCTCCGTGACAGGGCATAGCCCACTGAGTATTATACAAGCTCCTTGACAGGGCATAGCCCACTGTGTCTATTATACAAGCTCTGTGACAGGGCATAGCCCACTGTGTCTATTATACAAGCTCCGTGACAGGGAATAAGCCCACTGAGTGTATTATACAAGCTCCGTGACAGGGCATAAGCCCACTGAGTATTATACAAGCTCCGTGACAGGGCATAGCCCACTGAGTGTATTATACAAGCTCCGTGACAGGGCATAGCCCACTGAGTATTATACAAGCTCCTTGACAGGGCATAGCCCACTGTGTCTATTATACAAGCTCTGTGACAGGGCATAGCCCACTGTGTCTATTATACAAGCTCCGTGACAGGGCATAGCCCACTGAGTGTATTATACAAGCTCCGTGACAGGGCATAAGCCCACTAAGTATTATACAAGCTCCGTGACAGGGCATAGCCCACTGAGTGTATTATACAAGCTCCGTGACAGGGCATAGCCCACTGTGTCTATTATACAAGCTCAGTGACAGGGCATAAACCCACTGAGTATTATACAAGCTCCGTGACAGGGCATAGCCTACTGTGTATATTATACAAGCTCCGTGACAGGGCATAGCCCACTGAGTGTATTATACAAGCTCCGTGACAGGGCATAAGCCCACTGAGTATTATACAAGCTCCGTGACAGGGCATAAGCCCACTGAGTATTATACAAGCTCCGTGACAGGGCATAAGCCCACTGAGTATTATACAAGCTCCGTGACAGGGCATAGCCCACTGTGTCTATTATACAAGCTCCGTGACAGGGCATAGCCCACTGTGTCTATTATACAAGCTCCGTGACAGGGCATAGCCCACTGAGTCTATTATACAAGCTCCGTGACAGGGCATAGCCCACTGTGTCTATTATACAAGCTCCGTGACAGGGCATAAGCCCACTGAGTATTATACAAGCTCCGTGACAGGGCATAGCCCACTGAGTGTATTATACAAGCTCCGTGACAGGGCATAGCCCACTGTGTCTATTATACAAGCTCCGTGACAGGGCATAGCCCACTGAGTGTATTATACAAGCTCCGTGACAGGGCATAGCCCACTGTGTCTATTATACAAGCTCCGTGACAGGGCATAGCCCACTGAGTGTATTATACAAGCTCCGTGACAGGGCATAGCCCACTGTGTCTATTATACAAGCTCCGTGACAGGGCATAAACCCACTGAGTATTATACAAGCTCCGTGACAGGGCATAGCCTACTGTGTATATTATACAAGCTCCGTGACAGGGCATAGCCCACTGAGTGTATTATACAAGCTCCGTGACAGGGCATAAGCCCACTGAGTATTATACAAGCTCCGTGACAGGGCATAAGCCCACTGAGTATTATACAAGCTCCGTGACAGGGCATAGCCCACTGAGTGTATTATACAAGCTCCGTGACAGGGCATAAGCCCACTGAGTATTATACAAGCTCCGTGACAGGGCATAAGCCCACTGAGTATTATACAAGCTCCGTGACAGGGCATAGCCCACTGTGTCTATTATACAAGCTCCGTGACAGGGCATAGCCCACTGAGTGTATTATACAAGCTCCGTGACAGGGCATAAGCCCACTGAGTATTATACAAGCTCCGTGACAGGGCATAAGCCCACTGTGTCTATTATACAAGCTCTGTGACAGGGCATAAGCCCACTGTGTCTATTATACAAGCTCCGTGACAGGGCATAGCCCACTGAGTCTATTATACAAGCTCCGTGACAGGGCATAAGCCCACTGAGTATTATACAAGCTTCGTGACAGGGCATAGCCCACTGAGTGTATTATACAAGCTCCGTGACAGGGCATAGCCCACTGTGTCTATTATACAAGCTCCGTGACAGGGCATAAGCCCACTGAGTATTATACAAGCTCCGTGACAGGGCATAGCCCACTGAGTGTATTATACAAGCTCCGTGACAGGGCATAGCCCACTGTGTCTATTATACAAGCTCCGTGACAGGGCATAGCCCACTGTGTCTATTATACAAGCTTCGTGAAAGGGCATAGCCCACTGTGTGTATACAAGCTCTGTGACTCCAGTTCATAGTGATAAAGTAATATGGATCACGAGAATGAACTGAGAGGAGAGCAGAAACAACATGTAAATGCTAGCATTGCAGCGGCTGGAAGTCCATCACTTTTATCTAAAGCTGATGCTCAAGGGCGTAGAGGCTTTAAAACCTTAGGGAACCTGAAATCAAAAAATTTAGATTTTACAGGGGTAAAGACAAAAAAAAAACCTCTAAAGACTACTACTTTTGCAGAGAAACAGAAAATTGGCAACATACCATTCACCACACGTAGCGGCAAGGAAAGACTCAGGCTTTGCCCTTTATTTCTGAGTGGTGGTTCTGCAGCTGTCAGTGAGGCATCTTGTGCCTCTCGTGATGATAAAAGACCTTTTCAATCAGACTATAGAAGTGTGAAAAAATTTAAAACCAATAAGGCAGTCGAACAAACTGTGTTTTTTGAAACACAAATGTCAGAAATCCCTGAGGACAGTCTAAGTGGGTCCACAAGTGGCATTTCTATGTGTAAGCCTGACCTTTCAGAGAAGCCGCCCTCCACAGTTTCTTTTCCATCTGTAGTTGTGGGGATGAGCAGTATTGCCGAGGACATAGAAATTGAAGATGCCACCGTGGAATTGCAAGAGGATGAGAGGAATATATGTGCAGCTGATGCTGGCACTAATGAGGATGTTGAGGATGAGGATATTATTTGTATAAGTCAGGCACTAGTGGAAGCAGCTCTTGGCCAAGATAAGAAGGCCATTGCCATGCCTGGGCATAGAACCAAGAAATCCACATCTTTTGTGTGGAATTACTTTTACCCAAACCCTGACAACGTTTGTCAAGCCATTTGTAGCCTCTGTGAGACCACAGTTAGTAGAGGTAGGGACGTTAAACATCTAGGAACCTCTACGCTATTACGTCATCTGCAGCGAGCTCATGACAGGTGTTTGATAACAGAAACTACTGCAAAAAAAATAACAACAAGCAGTCCAGCATTAGCTAGATGCCTTCTCTCTACTAAATCCCAGCACCTGCAATCTCCGCCGACAACACCTTCCTCCTCAATATCCTCAGGAATGATCAGTGGTAGTACAACATCCAATTTGTTAGTGCTAAGTCACGGTGACTCCTCCAATTTCCAGGACACCTCAGAAGAAACTGAATCTTTGAGCGCTAGGCCTGCTGCTGCTGCTGCTGGTGGATCTTCATCCCAGAAGTGGACAAAGAAGACTACTAGTAGTATACCAAAAAAACAATTGACTGTCAAAGAATCTCTTGCAAGGGGAAGCAAGTATGACAGCTCTCACCCTGTCGCACAGCGGATCACTGACGCCATGACAGCTATGCTAATATTAGATCTGCGTCCAATATCCTCAATTAATGCAGTGGGATTTACACAGCTAGTTGAGGTCATGTGTCCCCGGTACCAAATTCCATCTCGGTTTCATTTTACCCGAAAAGCCATTCCTCGGCTGTACCAGGACGTTAAACAGAACCTAATTATTGGTCTGCAAAATGCTATTGTACCCACTGTCCACTTAACCACAGATATGTGGACAAGCGGTAGTGGACAAACTAAAGATTACATGACTGTGACAGCCCACTGGGTGGGTGAATCGCCTTCAGCAGCAGCAGTATCTAACAAACAACACCAGCTCATTCAGAGGCAGGCAACTCTGTGCATCACCGGATTCAATAAGAGGCATACCGCTGACAACCTCTTAGAAAAACTAAGAGATGTCATAGAAACATGGCTTACCCCACTTGGACTCTCCTCAGGATTTGTGATTTCTGACAATGCTACAAATATAGTGAAAGCATTACAGCTGGGTGAATTCCAACACATCCCCTGTTTTGCTCACACAATAAACTTAGTGGTGCAGGGTTTTTTAAAAAACGACAGGGGCGTTCAGGAGATGCTGTCTGTGGCCCGAAAAATTTTGGGACATTTTCGGCATTCAGCAACAGCGTGCAGGAGATTGCAGCACCTGCAAGAGCAGTTTAATTTGCCCTGCCATCAACTGAAGCAAGAAGTGGTAACGAGGTGGAACTCAACCCTGTATATGCTTCAGCGGATGGAGGAGCAGCAAAAAGCCATCCATAGCTATACGACAAGCCATGACATTGGGAGAGGAGGGGGAATGTACCTTACCCCAGCACAGTGGAGAGTACTTTCTGTCTTGTGCAAGGTGCTCAAACCATTTGAAGTTGCCACTTGTGAAGTGAGTGCTGACACTGCTAGCTTGAGTAAGGTGATTCCCCTGATTTCGCTTTTGGAAAAGCAGCTGGAGAAATTGAAGGATGATATTAAACAAAGTGATTCTGCAAAGTATGCTGGACTGATAGATCAAGTCCTTTGTTCGCTTCGCCAGGATCCACGGGTGGCCAAGATCTTGAAATCTGATCATTATATTTTAGCAACCATTCTTGATCCTAGGTTCAAGTCATATGCTGTGTCTTTCTTTACAACTGACCCAGATCTTAAAAGAACCAAAGCGCTCCTGGTGAGCAAGTTGGCAGCTGAAGTGACACATGGCACTACGATGACGTCTCCTCCTTCGGTTTCTCCAGCAGCAGCCAGAAAAAAATGCACCTTTTCCAAAAGACCCAGTGGTGATGCAGATAAGTCAAGTCAACATTTTGACATCTGGTCGGGTCTAAAAGATTTGCCCAACACCAGTGACACCTCTACCGCAACTCCATCTAATACGATTACCATCCAAAGAATGGTGGAGGATTATTTTCAGGACACCATACACGTAGACATGTCACAGAGTCCCTTCGAATATTGGAAGAAAAAAAAGGCAATTTGGAGACCCTTGTATAAACTGGCTTTGCATTATTTAAGCTGCCCACCCTCCAGTGTGTACTCGGAGAGAGTTTTCAGTACAGCCGGGAACCTTGTGAGTGAACGACGAAGGAGGCTACTTCCACAAAATGTAGAAAAAATGATGTTCATTAAAATGAACTGGAAATTTCACGAGGAAAACCTTTCCCACCAATCACGTCACAGTACAGATACTTCTGTAATGGTAGATTCCAGCGGGGATGAACTGATATTGTGTGAGGAATCGGATGATGTACACACTGATGAGGGTGAGGATGGCAATGATGGTGACATCATGCCACTGTAGACCTGTTGCCTTTAGTAGATTGGAAGATTTTTTTGTGGGGGCCCAAACAAACCAAGCACTTCAGCCACAAAGTGGCAGTACCTGTCGCTGAAATGCTTTGTTTGTTAAAGTGTGCATGTCCTTTTTAAGATCCAACATAAAGGGTGGGTGGGAGGGCCCAAGGACAATTCCATCTAGCACTACCTTTCATTTCTGCCACTGCTGTGTGGCATAGTTTCATAGATGTGCTTTAAACTGTGGTGTCTGTGCCACTGCGCCGCTGCTCTGACGCTTGGTCACCAGTCAGCTCACTGCAACCTTTGGCCAATAATGGTGAAACCAATAATTTAAGCTGTGAGGTGGTCTAAATTGACTGTAAATGACTGGAAATTAATGTTATTGAGGTAAATAACACTCTAGGAAGAAAAAAAAGCCCAATTTATGTAATTTTAGCTTTTTTTGCCAATTTTGGCAAAAAATCCAAATCCAAATCCAAATCCAAATCCAAAGCCAGTCACCGCAGTTTGGCAAATCCAAATCCAAATCCAAAGCCGGATGACGAATTAGAACCAAATCCAAATCCGGCAAAAATGGTCCGGCGCACATCCCTAGTCTTGGCCAACCATTAGAGAAGACATGCAAAGAACAGGTCCCCTTTATAAAAGGGGGGACAGGGTTGTGTCAACACCACACACTTTGATTGACAGGAGGGCTAATCTTGGTGTAGTTTCCATAGAAACAAATCAAGCATCCAAGTTCATCCAAAATCCTGATCCACCCCTAAAGGAGGGGTGGGGCCCCTGGGCAGTGAGGCCATCTGGGATTTCCCCTGAATTCCTGTGGGCCAGTCCGACCCTGGCTGCAGCCCCACCTGACTGCAGGAAAAAGGTGCAGATCTCCCATATAAACATAAGTAACACAAAACAAAGACTAAACCCTTTGCTGTCCGGCTCTTATTGAGCAAACAGCCTTCTAACCATTAGCAAGTGGGACTCTTTGTAAGCAATTCACCCTTTTTACATATAATTGTTTTGCCATAATTAGGGGCCTATGTATAATGCTTTGCAATTGGTGCTTGTTAACTATCACATCGCACTATTCACATCTGTGGCAGGTGATTTACTGGAGCAAATTCATCAATAACCTCTGGCAGAGACAGTGGCTCCAATAAGAGGCTGTGCCATCAAAAACCCTATTAATATAAAAGCTATAATAACTTTCACTTTACTTCCATATAATGTAACAGTATCATTGATTATACTAATGTACAATGATAACTGAATACTTTATTGACGTGTCCAAAATTTTGCCTTTCAAAAGTAAAATGTGGCCTTCTCAGTGGTCAGCACCCTACCCAAAATAATCCTAGAAGGAACACTAATCAACACTATATAATACAGCACATAGTTTATATAAAAGAAAATACAAAGGAGACAATTTCTCAACGAGGTTTATCATACGCAACGAGTTTTAAAACACATTGCGTATGATAAATGGTGCTCCAGCCAATCAGCTCCCAACTGCCATTTTTCAAACAGAGGACAGTCAGGAGCTGATTGGCTGGAGCATTATCATAAGCAACTAGTTTTAAAACTCGTTGCGTATGGTAAAACTGGTTGATAAATGGGCCCCTTAAAGAGAAAAACATGAGAAAAAAGAACATAAGTGATTGTACTGCATTGTATGCTGCACTGCAATGGTCAGTTTTACAGGAGCCTAACATCACTGCTCCTTGCTGTTCGAGAACTTAGGGCCTGATTCAGAGATTTTCGCAAAGCCGATATTTATGAATATCAAGCCATTGTTTGACATTGCGCATGCACAAAAGCTGCACTGCGCACACACAGCGATTGCATTTGCGATTACGCTTATACAGAGGAACCGCAAGCAAAGTGAGTGACAGGTAGTCAGTGTTTGGGGGTGGTAACTGGGATTTTTATTTTCTTATCCATTGCGATCTCGTTTACAGCATGAGAGCTCTCTGCATGTCAGGAGAGCTGCAGTGTTTGCGGCTGGTCAGACTTACCTTACATGTTACCGATGTTTCTGCTGTTGCACGTCGTTGGACGGATATGAGAAGGCAGCAGTGGGCATCCCTATGCACTATAGCAGGGAGACACATAGCGTGGTGCCCCCCTGCCATAATATTATAAAGCCACTCTAAAACAGGTCAGTCCTGAGCTATAAATCCGCAAAAGTGGGGATCCAACAAATAAAATGCCCCACCCCACTCCCCTCCTGAGGATCGACCCAGCATCCCTAGAGGGTAATGATGTAAAAGATAGATTTAATATTGTTCTTTACAGTGGAACCACAGGTCCCAGCAAAGATCCCCCGGCATGCAAGGCACTAGGGGAACCAGAAGTGACAGCCAGAGGCGTCACTTACCTGGATGACACCCGGTGCGGCTGAACTGAGATCTTTTGAGCGCCGTAGACGTGTGCTCTTGAAAAGGGTGTGTGGCTTCGTGTAAGGGGGCATGATCGCAACCCACCAAGCCACGCCTCCTTGTGTGTGTAGATTTTGGGGGATGGGGCAGCCCACGGACTCTGCCTTGCCTCTCTCCGTGTCCTGGCTTCACGGTGACACAATCTGACTGGGTGACACCAAAATAGCAGAGCAGCTCTGCTATTTTGGTGTTACCCCCTCGGATGGTGTCACCCAGTGCGGCCCGCACCCCCCGCACCAGCCTAGTGTGGCCAGTGGTGCCAGCATGCCTGGACATTAAGGGCTCACTGGCACCCATAGTTCCACTGTAAAGGAAATTTTACAAAAACCACAGGACACACACCAAATGTTTTAACACTTTTATATTTTACACACACACTCTCACTTCATGCTTACCTTCCTTGGAGGCAGAGGTGTATCTATAATGGGTCAGGGTATGCAAGGCACACAGGCCCCTGGGTACAGGGGGGCCCACACCGCACACCTTGCACCCATATTTTTAATACTTACCTCTGTGGAGTCCCACGTTGGCGCTATCAGCGCTGTAAAAATCACCTGAAAAATCTTCCTAGTCTTGTGGTTCTTACACTTCCCATAGCTGACTATTGAATATCTCCGGGCGACTACATATGCTCCGAAAACCACTCGTGCTCATTAGGTCATATATATTTTTTTATTTTACAGCTTGTCTCAATGCATTTCACCTTGAAATTAAATTGGTTGAACCAAGCAGCCCGTTACCGATGATGATAACCGATGATCTGGTGCTTGAGGAATAATGCATAACTCCTAAAAAAAAATCACAATCTTTAAACTCAATGCAGTGTACGATATAGTGGATCAGGGGCCTGATTCAGCAAGGATCACAATTTTGCTTATACGCACGCAACGCAGTTGCTAATATCACCGGTGATATGTAAATGTTTGAATTCACAATGCGATCTCAGCCTAACATGAGGATGCCCACTTCCCCTCACTCACATCCGTATACTTGGGCAACATAGCGAAACAATCGGTAACATCGAGTAACATCGGACCCATACGCACAGTTAAGGCAGGTCAGACCTCACTCAGGAATTGCTTCAGCGCACGCTATGAGGCCTCAGGCTGCGTACGGTATCGCAGTGGTTAATTTATACACGCCCCTGCAATGCCGTCCCAATACACTGGCACGCCTGTGTTCGCCCGGCCACCCCCCGTCACCACCCACAAACGGCACTTCCTGTCAATCACTCAGCGAAAATCGGCAGACTGCGTGCATCTTAGCATTTGCGATCCTTGCTGGATCAAAAAAAAAAAAAAAAGGCCCTAGGTGCGGATTGGCCATAGGCCTTACCGGGACTTTACCCGGTATGCTGTTGGCCTCATGGGACTGCCTGGAGTTTATTTTTCCATTTATATTTTTTTTTAAGGAAGAAAAAAATGTATCTACTCTTTGATAATGGGGGGCCGGGCAGGAAGCAGGCCAGCAAGCAAATGGAAGGTGGAAGGATTTAGGTGGGTGGGCTGTCTAAGAACTATTCTACTGGGGCTTTGGTAATTATTATTGGGTTTTATTATGAGCATGAAGGGGTTGATGCTTTTTAATGGGGTTAATTAAGATTAAAGGGTTCCTTTGATAAGATTGAAAGATAATGAGGAGTCAATAATTATAATTAATAGATGACATGTGTTTTAATTAATAATAGGGGTTTGAAGGAGTCAATTATTATAAAGAGGTTTGTTATGTTGTACCAGGTTGTTATGATGATGTTGAAGGAGTTAATGATTTTTGAAGGAGGGATTAATTAATAATAAGGGCATAATATCGTATGGCAATCACAAAAATATTCTATATTATATGGTGGAAAATGGGATGCTCTTTGTATTCAATAGAGGTCAGTATTATGGTGTCTGTATTGTATGGTGGTCGCTAGTATGCTTTCTGTGTTTTATATTAGCCTCTGGAATGTTCCCTGTATTGAGTATCAGTTTCTGGAATGCACCTTGTAAGTTATATCGGTCTCTGAAATGCTCCCTGTATTGTACATGTCATTGGAATACTCAATGTATTGTATATCAGTCTCTGGAATGCACCCTGTATGAATGCTTTTTGTATAGTATATTGATCTCTGGGATGCTCTGTGTCTGTAAGTGCAATGTCCAATAGTACAGCCGATAGTAGACAGATAGTGCTTCTTTGTACACACATTGGCAGATTTGCCCCTCAGCCGGTGGGTGGCATTTACATAGAGATACAGTGACTACTGCAACTTTGTCCATCTTTGAATTACCCCCTTTGTTGTATATTGACTATTGGACGCTCTCTTTAATGTATGACAGTCGCTAGAATGCTTTTGTATTTTACAGAGGTGACTAGGATGTTTTCTGTATTGTATGGTGTTCTCTAGGATGTCTTCTCAATTATATCCTGGTCTTTGGAATCCTCTCTTTATTGTAGATGTCTTTGGGAAGCTCCCTTTATTGTATATTGGTCTCTGGGATGCTCCGTGTATTGTATAGAGGTCCCTAAAATGCCTGCCGTCATTGTCACTCTATCTACTATTGCGTATTGCATTGGCCTTGCCTACCACCAATGTGACTAAAGACAATGATGTGCTAACTAGGACTACTTTTGTGTTGGCCCCTCTTATAGTTAATTTGGTTCCACCTATGTGAGGTCACTTTCAGATTTGATTCCAGGGAAACTTTAAGTACCCAATCCGCCACTGGAGTGGATGGACACAGGTCACGAGGCCCCACCAAATTTTGCTATTAGCTAACCTATCATAACGTTCCCGCCAGGCTGTTTTAGTGGGGCGCCGTGCCCTGCCCTATTTCTAAAGGGCAAAAAGCACCCTGCCCTCCGATGCGGCGCCCCGCTGACACAGCCTGCAGGTGCCGTCCCCACTTGTGGGTCGCAGTGTCCCGCTGGTGGAGAAAACTGTGGTGTAGCGGTCACCACCGGTGAATGGATGCCGGGCGCATGCTCCCAGCATCTATTCACACTGATAGCAGTGCTTGGGGGAGCAGTCCGGTATGTCCGTAAGTGCCGGGCACGTCCCCAAGAGTCACGAAAAGGGGACGTGTCTTAAAGACACCCCCCCTTTTTCTTGGTCACGCCCCCTTCTGCGCACAGATGTGCCCTTTCTCTATGTCCGGCGCCTGACCTAAAGTGAACACTATATCAGATTGTCAATACAGAGGAAGGGGAAGAAAAAGGAAGTAGTGAAGGAAAAGTTGCCCATAAGTGACTCAGAAAAAAAGAAATCAATAAAAATGTTATTATTTAAAAATATACATAAGTGCAACAAATATTGATTCATTACACAGTTTTGAATCCGCATGTATTGCAAATGTAATTAGGTTACAAGTAACTACTGAAAATAAGCAAAACACATTTTCATAAGAAAGTACAGCTGTGGTGCGCTCCGTATTGTTTTCAAATGTTTTTATCACTTTATGTACTTTATAAATATGAATTCCTTGTAACTCAGCGTAAATACAGATGTAGGTCCAGCTATCACCATGCAGTAATAGCTAGCACAGTGAAACTCCGCAGATTCAGTAAACACAGCTTTTTACATCACATCCCCATAACTGTCGCTGACATGAGCTAACCACATCCTCTTGTAGCTAGCATGAGATTCTGAACTACACCATACTGTATGTGCAAACAACCGCCATCTGCGTACATCAGCGGCGCTGCCTCAACAGCAAACACTTCATAAATAAGGAAGTACATTAGATTGATGCAATATGACTTTGTTTGTTTTTATATAAGCAAAGAGTTGGTTACAGTAAGTGGGGATGGGATTTGTACTCAAGTGAACAAGTATTCACTATTCTCCTAAACATATATTCGTTTGCATATTATGAAACATAGCAAACTGGCAAACTTAATAAATATCGTGAACACTGAACAGAATTAATAGTTTGATGTTACCATAATTTATATAAGGCAACTGCGACCCCCCACCAGTTGTAGGGACACAGGCCTTCATTCAGAGGCGGCCGTACGGTCTACGACAGCACGGCCGCCTCGATGTTTGTCCAGTGCGCATGCGCACGAGGGAGCCGGCTCCTTCGTGCGCACGCGTGAGACCCGTTATGACCGACAGCGCCGGTCGTAGCGGGTCTCTTTCCAAAGAGGGCGAGCTGTCGATGTTGATTGACAGCTCGCCCCGTTTGGAAGGTGGGCCGGGGGGGTGGCAGCCCAAACGGAGGCGTTCCCATGGGAACGCCTACCGTTTGGGGGAGGCCCCACTGACATCACTAGTGATGTCAGTGGAGAGCTTCCGGCTCTGACAGAGCCAGAAGCTCTCCGGGGCTTACGACAAGTGAGACCCTACCCTAGGGTCTCGTCGTAAGCTCCGATGGTCGCGATGGTCTCTGACCATCGCGACCATCACCCTGGCGGTCGTTAGAGCTGTGGGTGTAAACCCACAGCCTAACGACCGAAACAGAGGCGGCCGGTCAGGATGCAAGCGGCCGCCCAGTTTCTGAGCGACTGCTTGCATCCTCCGACCGCCTCTGAATGAGGGCCATAGTTCCCCTCATGATTCTGCCAGCAAACTACATAAGGGGAGCATAATCTGACCAGCAGTCCCCCTCATGGCTGCTTCCTGTCCCTTCCACTATATCCCTCTGAACCTGCCTCTAGCCCACAGCCCCGATTACACTCACTAACTTGGTATGTCTCCCAAGTGTGTGCTTACAAGCTCCCATGGTATAGATCAGTAATAGGTCAACAGTCAATAGGTAGAAAGGGTCATTAGGTCAACAGGGTCATTAGGTTGACAGTCAATTGGTCTACAGTGCTTTAGATCGAAATGGTTAAAAGGTCAACATGGTCAAAAGGTCAACATGCAAATGGTCAACACAAAAAGGTGGACAACTGTTTTTTTTAATGGTTTTTCAGGATTTTTAGGTTTAGGCTTAGATACAAAAAAATAAATAAAATGTGCCGACCTTTTGACCATGGCAACCTAGAGCACTGTCGACCAATACTGTCACCCTAATGACCCTGTCTAACTATTGACTGTTGACCATCATGTGTTGACCTATTGCTTGTCTATCTTATTACTGTCTATCTATCAATCCACACCTGCTCCCATCCCTCTAGCCAACAGTCCAGGCATACTGGGCCTGATTCAGAGCCGCTCGTAAGCGGCTGCTCGTTTGTTCCTACCGATGTTCGCACAACTGCGCATGCGTACGGATTTTAATACTCATGCGCGAACCAGTCAGTGCGGCCGAAAATCATGTGCTCGCTAAATAGCGAATGCCTGCTATTTTGAGTGACAGAATGAGGTGCTTGTGGGTGGTAACAGGGGAAGGGGCTTGAAAACAGGGAGTGGAGATCCGAACGCAGGCGTGCCAAACGGTCAAAACGGGCGTTTTAAGGGTGTGCATAATTAACAAAGCAGCATCATCGACCACGTCAGTTGGTTGTTTTATAGTCAGAACTGCTCGCATGATTGTGGTAGGAAAAACCAACCACAAGAATAGCGAGCAGTTCATACGCCGTCCGATGTACTCGATTAATCTAATAAATAGCGGACATGACGTATGATGCGAGCTGCCAGGGGGCGTTTTTTTCAAAAATACGTTCACATGTTTTGTTCGCTCGTTCAGACATAGAGGCATGAACAGACCGCAAAGAGCGAACGGTTCATTTAAATAGCCAGCCCCTTTTTCTGAACGAGCGAGCGCAAATAGCGTCCGGCTCCGAATTAGGCCCTCTGTACCAACTTTTGCACAGACACATGGGGTGTGGCCTCATGCCCACTAGGCCATGCCCTCTGCTGCGCGATGTTTTGGGGGTGTGACCGAAGTCACGCCATCGTTCCTCATCTCACCCCAAGCCCGGCGCTCCGACAGCTGCTAAATGGCATCTATTCACTGCTGTCTCCGTAGGTGACAGAGTCAAACCACCAACTGCCCCTCCCCCTTGCACGGGAAAGTGACTGAAAAGCGGGACTGTCCTGCCAAAATTGGGATGGTTGGGAGGTATGACCTTGGGACTGTCCAGAGTCTGTGCTCAATACTTGGATTCAGACCAATACGGCTTCTGATCTGATATGTTGCGAAAGAGTTTAGAGGGGCACCCAGAATAATTATGCTTCTTTAGTAGAAGTGTGAGGGAATGATATAGACACAGGGGGCTAGTAAAACATTTTTTGCAGATGGCGCCGGCATTTCTTCTTCGACCCCTCATGAGTTTGGGCTCCCTAACCTGGACTTTAGACTGGTTTAGCCATTTTATGCAGCTAAACCTGGTCTAATTGGGTGCAACAAGCACAATAATTAATGGGCGCCCATAAACAATTGAATTGCAACAATTTAATCCCCCCCACAGTCACTCCCCCCCAAACATTCCTTTCCTGTAGTTTTCAGCCACAGTGCAGTGCCCAGTCCTAGGCTCAGGTTGTAATGATGGCGTTCATGGAGAGCAAGTTGAGTGTACAGGATTCATAACTGTACGTATGGGATTTGTGGTAAAATGGGAGTGCAGGAACATAACTTGGTTTGTGGATGTAGAAATTGGGTTTATGACTCAAGAACAGATTGGAGAGATTTAACCAAGGAATATCAAGTGTAGACAGGGGCATATTGGATAACCTACCAAGACTTTTCCATGAGGCCTTATTGGACCGTTGATGTCCATTTACTCCTGGTGGCATGCCCCTTCCATGGTTCTAGTTACCTTCTTTCTTTGTGCCTTGGATCAGCCGTTGGCTCCTTTAACTGGGGTTTAGCAGACAATGCTGTGACACGTGAGGAAGAAGAGTATCAATAAAGGCAAAGGACCAGGATAGAGCAGGATGAAAGAGTAGAGAGGAGTAGGATAGAAAGGAATAAAGGAATTAAATGGATTACTAGAAGAATAAGTAAGGATAAAGGAGGGAAAAGGAGGAGTATTTTACACTAGACTGCTTTCTGTATCGTATGCTGGTCCTTAGGATGCTATCTGTACTGTATAGTGATCCCTAGAATTCTCTCTGAATTGTATAAGTCACTAGGATGCTTTCTGTGTTATATGGGGGTCCCTAGAATGCTTTCTATACGTATGTATGGTGGTCACTAGGATGCTGTGTGCATTGTATATTGGTCACTAGAATGTTCTCTGTAATATATGACTGTCTCTTGCATGCTTGCTTTATTTTATGGATGTCACTAGGATGTTCTTTGTATTGGGATGTAGTCATGTGACCGCCGATCACAATCCTGAAAGCGTAATGCTGGCTAGGGATCTATGATAGGCGTGCCATCCCGAACGAAGGTAAGTGTGGGGTGCCCTTAGCGTTAGCTGCGGTGGAGAGGGTTAGTATAAGGGAGTCTAGCGGGGTTAGTGTTAGGTTTGGGTGGGGGAGATTAGGGTTAGGCACCCCTAGAGGGGAGGGTTAGGGTTAGGCACCCTCATGGAAAGGTTAGGGTTAGGCACCTCCCGGGAGGGTTAGGTTTAGAGAACGGTAAGGGGGGGTTAGGGTTAGGCACCCCCGGGGGTAGGTTAGGGTTAGGCACTAAGGAGGGAGGTTAGGGTTAGGCACTGGGGAGGGAGGGTTAGGGGGAGAACAGGGGAGGTTAGGTTATTTACCTGCCCCTGTCGGGATCTTGATCCCGTCGAGCATTTCAAACCCATTCCGTTGTATTATATGGCCATATTTTGATATTGTATGGGAGCTGCTACAATGTTTTCTGTAATGTACGGCAGCCACAAAGCTGCAGTCTGAATTTTGCAGTACAATATAGATCTTATTGTGCCCTAAGATGGCGCTGGATATAAAGTGAGAGATGATATAAAATGTTGAGGCAATACTTAATCCTTTTTGAAGGAAGTCTTAATTGTCTTTATCGCCCAAAGTCCTTTTGTGTTATTTCAAATGGTCACAGAGGGCTCCATATGGTACATATGTAAAAAAAACATATAACAAACAATTCTTAACAATATAGAAATAAAATATATCAACTTTGTCTATATTTTTGGGTCAGGATGTCATAGATATTTTGCGTACCAGACTCACATAACAAAGTTTGAATCTGTGTATATCTAGGTATCTTTATCTTCCTGCTTTATGTGATAACCATGCGTCTAGTCAAAATAAGTAATCAACCCAGCATCAAGATGGTACTGCGTACCTTACTCACATTCAGTGTACGCTATCAGTGCCCGTAATGGTTTCTTTTTAGATGTCATTCATTGTCCCTTCATTTTTCCATCATTCAGCCACATACACCCTCATCATGTAAAGAAAAGGGATGATCTATGTAACTGAAGAGCAATTTTTATTACAAGAGACAAAACATAAAAGATCACGACCTGATGTGTTGTGATAGTGAAGTCCGGAATCCACTATCGCCTTCAACCAGATTAATGTATCTTAATAGTCCAATATAGAAACTCTTTCATAGCCAGGGTCCCGTAACCAACGCGTTTCGATCCGTTCATTCGGATCTTTTTCAAGGTGTATGGGACACTCTAACAGTGGGTACTTTAAGTACCCCTTCCAATCACGTAGTTAATTTCCAATTAAATTCCAGATCTCACCATGTATGTATATACAAACTCCTTTACATATATTATAAAAGTATTGAAGAATCCAGATTCCCGGCTGTATAAGTCCCTCTCCCTTTTGTCCTCCTGCCCGACAGGAACACTTCCGGCAGCCGCATTCTCCGTACACCCACGTGTCTTGCGGCGCGCACTTCTGACGTCTACCCGGAGCTTGATCATATCCGTTAATGCGTCCTAGTGGGTAGGTTTCGAGGGTACAGTCTTGACTTCCGGAATCACCGGAAGTGACATCCCTCGTCTATAGCGGCATTGAATTTTGCAGTAGGCTGCTGTCTACATTATATGACAGTCATTATTTTGCTCTCTGTGTTGTATGGTGGTCCCTTAAATTCTCTGTCTACTGTATAGTTGTCACTAGGATGCTGTGGCTGTTATATGGCGGTCCCAATAATGTTCTTTATATAAACGGCAGCGACCAAGATGCTCTGCGTATTGTATATCAGTCACTAGGATGTTCTCTGCATTGCATATCACTAAGATGCTCTAACTTTCGGGCACAGGTGGCAATGTGATTTTTTTATACACTTGGAATTTTTTTTTCTAACATTGCCAGCATCTGTTCTGTGTTGGTCCCATCTACAGTTGATGTGGACCCCTCCTACATAAGACCACTTTCATCATTTTTTTCCACAGCTCTTGATACACCCGATTAGTGATACACATGCTGTATTTGTTTGCATGACGCCTTAATGAATAATTAAATAAATAAATAATAAAATTAAAAAAACGCATTGGTAATATGGTCTGGGAGATTTGAAGGTACCAAAAACATTTTTTTATAACACATTTAAATGAATAATAATAAAAATATAAAATATAAAAGTCACCAGAAGTAACCTTATAATGAGAAGCAACTGTGCCTAATAATGCTGATAAGTTATCGCTCTTCTGGTAACTTATTACTGTTATTTATTATATAACAAAAAGGAACAATACAATAAACAAGGAATGAGAACCTTTGTGCTATGCAGCTATTAAACAGCTTTTCATTATAGCAAAGTCTGTATCGAGCCCTTGTAACTAGAGCAAATGTCATTTTGCTATGCCCCGGTTATTTTAGGGGGCATGGCCTAATCACAGTGGGCTTGGCTATGCCCCTCTTAGGAAAAAAAAAAATATAATTAATTGCGGCGCTGGGCGCTATGAGCCCCTCAGCCAGGGGCTAATCCAGGGTGGGTGTGATCAGTACACTTCACTACCACACAGTCAGAGGTGACTGCTGCTGCTGCTCAGCTGAGCAGCCTCCCTGGCTCCACTGCAGCTGGTGAGAAGGGCAGTTGACAGGTAGGAGGAAAGGGGGCGGCAGCGGACTCGCCCCCAGGACCATCCAACAAGCCTGGGCCTGAGTAATTAGTACCCGCTACCCCACCTCTCTGCACTCCTGGATGTATGCAGGGGCATATTGGCAATATACCCAGTGCTAACTTTTCTTTGTGATGTAAGGGGGCTGCTGATTACTTTGACTCTTGGTGGCTGGCCCCTGCCCTTGGGATAAGCCACCTTCTTTCTTTGTGCCTTGGATCAGCCCTTGGCTGACCATTTTCACCCCCCCCCCCCATCACCACACCACCTTGGCACACTAAATACATTTGCTGAGCTACTTCAATGGGACTTTAGAACCCAATGTTGTACATACGCAGGTGCTGGTCAAGGGGTGTGAGACCCCCCACACCCCCCCACCAGACATAGACTGATGCCCACCGCTGGGACAGGAGAATAGCGAGAAGTATAGAAAAGGATCAGTGGGGGGAAATAGACCAGTATAAAGATAGACAAGTGAAGAAAAAGAAGGACAGGGAAAGATGAAAGAGAAAAAGGGTGAGTATCAGGAATGATATGGATAAAGGAGGGAAATGGAGGAGGATAGAGAAGGTGGAGGAGTTCCCATTGCATGACTGGCTTTCAGACTGATACATTGTATGGGAGAGGAGAAGGAGAAAATGACATGTGGTTATAGCAGAGAGAAATGTGGCTGGATCCAGGTACCACGTGCATGTAAGTAAGCTAGGTGGATGTTTAACCAAGATACTTTGTGTATTATATGATGGTTTCTAGAGTGCTCTCTGTTTTGTATGGCAGTTAATAGGATGTTATGTGTATTGCATATCGGTCATTAGGATGCTTTATGTATTGTATGACTGTTCTTTGGGTGCTCTCTGTATTTTATTGCACAAGGATGCTCTCTGTATGGCTGTCACTAAGATTATCTCTGTATTGTATTGCAGTCACAAGGATGCTCTCTGTATTCTTTGGTGGTCACTAGGATGCCCTCTGCATTTTATGGTTGTATCCTGATTGTTCTCTGTATTGTATGACAGTCACTGGGATGTAATATTGATTGTATAGCTTCCACTAAGATGCAGTCAGTATTTTTCATTAGACTGCTCTCTGTATTGTATGGCAGCCATATAATTCTCTCTTTATCATATAGCAGTCACTAGAAGGCTCTAGGTGTTATATGGCAGCTCTTACAACTCTTTCTGTGTTGTGTACAGGTAAGTTATTTTGTGTACAGGTAGGCAGGGACAATGTGACTTATTTTGTTTTATTTTATACTGCTTGGGAAATTAATGTTAACCCTGTCTGCACTTGTTGGTACCGCTGACAGTTGTTTGAGTTCCGCCTATATAAGGCTACTTTTGTAATTTTTTTTGGGTCCGCCTTAAATTCCCAAGCTACCCTGTCTGTATTATTTTTAAAACAATTCAGGAGGTATCACAGATGTCTGCAGTTCTAATTCCCTTCTCTTTATCTGAAAATGTACCAGTTTCGTACAGGTTTTGTCATCTTGCAATCTGTCCTTTTTTCTGGGATTGGCCTAGTGGTCTCTGTATAGGGACAGCAACATGTATACATAAGTTTATTCTAAAATCTGAAAACCATGAGCATTACTATAGAATTTGCATAAGTGGGATGGATTCAGATTATTCAGCCAATCAGAAGTGTCCGCTGATCGTCAGCATCATCAGTTTGCATTTTGCACCAGGGGTCGAGCGCTTGAAACAGGCACATAGGTGTCTGTCTTGTTGTTAGCTTGGGATACAGTTTTGTGAACATGCCCATACTTTGGGCATTCTGGATGGTAACTTGGCGGTTAGAGTGCTCACGCATTGAACAGATCTGTCTCGTGGGCGTGTCATAGTAGTGTCATGGGTGTGTAGGCGGACTGTCTTGCCTGTTTGTAGCATGCGGACAGATGGGATCCAGTCACATGGTCCACAGTTGCCATTCATAATGTCAACACCACAATTTTCGACACTAGAGTGTCGATATGGTTCAACATGTCAACATGCACTATTTCGGCATGAGAACTGTTGACCTCACATACCACACCCGGATAGATATAGGATGCCAGCTCAGACGGATCTTTTGCACCTAGCATTTGGTGGGTGTAAATGCAGATACCAATGATGATGGCTTCAGCTGTGGATGGAATAACAGGGATTGCTGGCGCTGCGACTATACACATGAAGGCTGATACTCGCATATACGCATCAGCATAAGGGAATATATCTGGGTGCAGGGGACATCCGCACTTTCGGTCGCACTCTACATGAGGCCCATATTCTTGGTTTTCTCTGTGTATTACCCTTATTTGAAATGTTTTAATAAAATTAGAATGGAGAATAAACATAATCTTTCAATGGGATGTAGAGTCGGCATCCTGGAGGCCGGGATGTCGGCGGTCACAATACCAGCGCAGGAATCCTGACCGTAGGCAGATACCAGACTCCAGAATCCCGGCCGCCGGCATCCCGATGGTAAGTATTAGGGTTAGAAGGAGGATTAGGTTTAGGATTAGGGGTTAGGCATTCGGAAGAGAGTTAGGGTTAGGCTGCGTGGCGGGGTTAAGGTTAGGCTGCGTGAAAGCTGGGTTAGGGTTAGGGGTTAGGATACTGTTGGGATACCGCTATCGGTGTTTTGACTGCCAGCATTCCCGACTGCCGGGACCCCATACACAACCCCTTTCAATAGGCAATTAAAATGCTGTTCTACAGCTAGATTAGGCAAAGTAACTTTTTGTCATTTGGTACACTACATTAACAATTCGTTTATGATATCCTGATTCTAAATCTATAATATACAGTCAGGTGCATAAATATTGGTACATTGACAGAATTTTCATATTTTGGCCTCTATTCACCACCGCAATGGATTTGAAATCAAACAAACAAGATGTGCTTTAACTGCAGACTTTCAGATTTAGGGGCCTATTCATTAAACGTAAAAATTCAATGGAGATAATTAGCTTTAGAACTCTCATGGAGTTCTAGCTAATTATAGGTGGAATTCATCATTCCACATCTCCATAAGTATCTATTCCGAAAAGCTGTCATTTTTGCGATGACAGCTTTTCGGGAAATAGATACTTTTCCCTCTCTACACTACCTTATCGCGTCTGGAAATAGTGCTGCGCATGCGCTGTTACATCTGTAAAACCAGTGCATGCGCAGCACTGCCTACAGATGCGGTAAAGAATGCACCGGAGAGCTCAGCAACACCAAAAGACCCGGAAGACCACGGAAAACAACTGTGGTTGATGACAGAAGAATTATTTTCCTGGTGAAGAAAAACCCCTTCACAACAGTTGGCCAAATCAAGAACACTCTCCAGGAGGTAGGTGTATATGTGTCAAAGTCAACAATCAAGAGAAGACTTCACAAGAGTGAATATAGAGGGTTCACCACAAGATGTAAACCATTGGTGAGCCACAAAAACAGGAAGACCAGATTAAAGTTTGCCAAACAACATCTAAAAAAGCCATTACAGTTCTGGAACAACATCCTATGGACAGATGAGACAAAGATCAACTTGTACCAGAGTGATGGGAAGAGAAGAGTATGGAGAAGGAAAGGAACTGCTCATGATCCAAAACATACCACCTCATCAGTGAAGCATGGTGGTGGTAGTGTTATGGCGTGGGCATGTATGGCTGCCAATGGAATTGGTTCCCTTGTATTTATTGATGATGTGACTGCTGACAAAAGCAGCAAAATGAATTCTGAAGTGTTTCGGGCAATATTATATGCTCATATTCAGTGAAATGCTTCAGAACTCATTGGATGGCGCTTCACAGTGGAGATGGACAATGACCCGAAGCATACTGCAAAAGCAACCAAAGAGTTTTTTAAGGCTAAAAAGTGGAATGTTATGCAATGGCCAAGTCAATCCCCTGACCTGAATCCGATTGAGCATGTATTTCACTTGATGAAGACAAAACTGAAGGGAAAATGCCCCAAGAACAAGCAGGAACTGAAGACATTTGCAGTAGAGGCCTGGCAGAGCATCACCAGGGATGAAACCCAGCGTCAGGTGATATCTATGCATTCCAGACTTCAGGCTGTAATTGCCTGCAAAGGATTTGCAACAAAGTATTAAAAAGTGAAAGTTAGATTTAGGATTGTTTAGTTTGTCCCATTACTTTTGGCTCCTTAAAAAGTGGGAGGCACATATAGAAACCGTTGTAATTCCTACACCTGATTTGGATGTAATTACCCTCAAATTCAATCTGAAAGTCTGCAGTTAAAGCACATCTTGTTTGTTTCATTTCAAAGCCATTGTGGTGGTGAATAGAGGCCAAAATATGAACATTCTGTCAATGTCCCAATATTTATGCACCTGACTGTGGGCCTGATTCAGAGCCGGACGCTCTGACCAGAGCGCTCGCTCTGAATCAGGGCCCTCCTACCTAACATTGGAGCGGCCTCATGGACGCTCGCATAGCTGTGGGTTACCACCCACAGCTATAGCGAGCGTCCATGATGATGGTCGCGGTGGTCAAGACCATCGCGACCATCGGGCTTGCGACGAGACCCTGCGGTAGGGTCTCGCTGCCGCAAGCCCTGGAGTGATTTTGGCTCTATCACTACTGATGTCAGTGGGGCCGGACTCAAACGGTAGGCGTTCCCATGGGAACGCCTCCGTCTGGCAGCCACGCCCCCGGCACGCCCACCAAAGGGGGCGTGCTGTCACTCACCATCGACAGCACGTCCCCTTTGGTGCGAGACCCCGAGCAACGGATTCCCCGTCACTCGCCGGGTCTCGCGCATGCGCACGACGGAGCTCCCTCCGCCGTGCGCATGCGTACTTTGGCACCATCGACCCGCTTGCGAGCGTACAGTGCTCGCGAGCGGGTCAGAATCAGGCCCTGTATGTATTACAGCATTTTGATTGTTTGTACACTATTTTATTGCATAGACCTTTCTTTTGCAATGAACCTTTGGTAATATGTTTACACAACGAGGGGAGGAGGAAATTATTAGATTTTGTAATTTGAGACTTACTGTATAAATTACTGTCATTTACAAGTATAAAATGTAGAATAAACAAAACAGTAGTGTCTAGACTTGAAATTCTTCTCAACAACTTTGAGACGTGACAGACACGTTCTTATACCATGTGTGCCCAGGGGCGGATTGGCCGTTATTTTCTGCGAGAAAAATCCTGGTGGGCCGATTGGTTGTGGGGCTGCTTTTCAGTTTAGGCCCCGCCCCCTGATTCGCGGCACCCAGCTCATGCAGGGTAAGTTGTGGGGCCGGGGTCCGCTCAGGCAGTCTGTCAGCTTGATTGTCTCCTCTCCACTCTCCCCTCCTCAGGCTGTGAAGTGTGAAGTTTCATTTCACAGCTCGGTAGGCTCTGAGCTGTGATTGCAAGACACGTCTTGCAATCGCACAGCAAGGCATTAGCACGCCCACTATGCCTTGACATGCGATCGCGGTGTGCATGCAGATGCCCACTAGTCTGTCTTAAGACGCCCACTTATGCATGTCATCTTCAGGAAGTGTATGCAGCCATCGGTAACATCGAGTACCATCGGATGCGAACGCAGCACTTGTGGTTAACCATACCCTACTGCAAGTACTGCGAGTGCTTCAGTGTGACGCTCTGTAATAATTATGCATGCCTCTGAAACGGCGTTTAGACGCTCACACGCGCCTGCGTTCGCACCACCACTGCTCCGCTCCATCGACCAACCCCTGTTACCACCCACAAACGGCTCGTCCTGTCACTCAGTCTAGCAAGCAGTCTTTGCTTCGCGATCGCATGGCCTAGTTCGCGCACGCGCACTGCGATGTGTACACATGCGCAGATTGCAAATATCGGCTGGCTGCAAGCGAGTGGGTCTGAATCGGGCCCCGAGTCTGATTTAACTTCACAGCCTGGGGAGGGGGCAGAGTGGAGAGGAGACAATCGGCTGGCTGCAGTCAGTGGCTGGTGGTAGTACCACGGTTGGGGAAGGACAATGGCAATGGGACTGGGACTGGGGGACCCAGCAGCTGGGACTGGGAGACCTAACAGCACTGCATGGACACTGTCAGGTGAGATGACAGGTCGGGGCTGGGCTGATCATAGAGGGATGGAGTCTGGAGAGAGCGCTAAATAAGTCATCTGCATCAGGGGGGATGCCTGTGGTGGGGGGCCTATGGGGGAATGATTAATGATGATCTGAGGGGGGGAGTTATTCTGTACTTATTAGAGATCATCTGTCTGGTGGGGGAGGGTAGGAGGAAGTTAATTTCTGCTAAGAGGAGATGATCTGTCTGAGGGGGAAAAAGAAGTTGTCCCTGGGGACAAAGATGAGCTGGAGCTGGACAGTGGGATGTATTGGAGAGACCCTGGCGGATGGTATTGGAGAGTGACAGGGGGATGGTGCTGGCAAGTTACAGGGGAATGGAACTGGTGAGAACCTCTGTTGCATGTTGATGACATTGGCTTTATTCCTACGCTAACAGACGGTTTCCGGACCATGTGATCTCCTGCACAGGGGCAGAACTATGGGAGACAATGGAGAGCCTGCCACCGGGCTACAGCACTAAAGGGGCACCTCCTCCATTGCCTACAATATATTCACCCTACTTAAGGCTATTCTATATTAGTGTTTTTGTGCATATGTGATAGATAGATAGATATATATATATATATAGATAGATAGATAGATAGATAGATAGATAGATAGATAGATAGATATGCACCATATTTAATTACCCTTTTGTTTTAGGGGGCATCAAATTATAGCTTGCCTCCGGGCTTATGGGATGAACTTACGCCACTGCTCCTGCATGAATAGTGAATACTGACTCAAGACACTGGACCTCATTCAGACCCGCTCGCAAGCGCACGAGTGCTCGCAAGCGGGTCGATGTTTGGCTGTGCACACGCACAGCGGGCGCACTACACGTGCGCAAGCCCCGGAGTGAGAGAGAAATTATCTCGCTCCGTGGCTCTCTACAAAAGGGGCGGCTGTCGACAGCGGCTGTTGTAGGCATGGCGGGGGGGTGGCTTCACAAACGAAGGCGTTCCCAAGGGAACGCCTGCCGTTTGTAGGCGGCCCCACTGACATCACCAGTGATGTCATTGAGAGAGCTTCCGGCTCTATTAGAGCCGAAAGCTCTCTGGGGCTTGCGGCAGACGAGACTCTACCACAAGGGTCTCGTCGCAAGCCCCGATGGTCGCGATGGTCTTGACCATCGCGACCATCAACCTGGTCACTCAGGAGGCCGGCTCAGAAAATGGAAGCGGCCGCCCTCATTCAGAGCGAGCGCTCGCATTCTGCGGGCGGCCCTGAATGAGGTCCACTGTCTGTCCAGGGAGGAGCAATTCCTTCAGAGGTTCCTTGTTGCAGAGAGATCATATAGGTAAGAAAGTACTTATTCACATGCTCACTGTGTTTATTCACTGCAGAGAGGGGCTGGGGGCATATCCATCAGCTCCCGGAGCTGCCCCCAGCATGATGAAAACAAGGGTCGTAGCTTTCGGACTTAGCATTTCACACGTGGCCACACCCCTTGCCGCAAGGCCACATCCACTTTTCTAAGCGCACATAGGGCCACTTTCATGATTTTTTCCAGGGCCCCTTTAATGTCCCAATCTGCCCCTGTGTGTGTCCATCAGGAAAACCTGTGCTCCAGGTGCCTCCAGCTCTGCAAGTTCCTTAATTAAAGGTAGGTACACACTGGAATGACATAGGGACGATTTCCCGCATTGGAACAACAAATCGTCTACATCGTCTAGTGAGTGCACACAACTGATGCACTCCCATGGACATAATACAAGATCGTTTGACTGACCGCGCTGTATGGTCAATCAAACGATATTGTGTGTGGCAGTGCATTTTAATGAAGGATGGAACGAGGTATTGTTCCATAATTCAATAAATCGTTTAGTGTGTATCGCAGCAGTTTTAAACCGTTGTGCCGCGATCCCTAAGTGTGCCATGAGAGAGCGCCCCCCGCAGATACCCCCTGCAGCTTAACTTTTAACTTTGTGCCCGGGCAGCACTGAGCACTTCCGGGTGGCTCAGCCGCTGTCCGGGCCGTACCAATGGAGACGCAGCAGTGTGACATCATAGGTCACACATGCCGCGTCGCTGTCCCGCCCGCACAGTTTTGCTCACTGCTGATGATCAGTGAATGTGACAGGCTGCTGCAAGCCTGCACCAACCGCAGCTGAGGGACTGAAGATGTCAGGATCTGCCCAGAAAAAGGTCCTCTAGACGCTACCGTGGGACAGGGAGCTCCAGGTATAGTAGGGGTCAGTATGTAATATTTTGCTGTCTATGTAATTGTGTATTTTTGTGGTGGGGGCAATGTGCTTTATTTTGTTTTCTGTGGTGGCCAATTTTTAGTGTTTTTTTTTTCCCCTCGTGGGGACCAATGTGCATGTTTTTCTCCATGGGGGACAGATGGTGTGCCGTGGCAATTTTAAAATCTTGTTTGGTTTGCCGTGAGTTCAAAAAGGTTGAAAATCACTGGTGTATCGGCAATCTGTGATGGCCTGGGGCGAAAGGAAATCACCCCGACCTTCTGCACGATTGTCGGTCGCCCTAATGTATACCCACCCTAATAGTTGGCACTAATAAAAGTCGACAATCCCAACAACACTCTCTGAAAATGGTCCAGGACAGCTCAAATCGCAATCACCAACATCGATAGTTTTTCCTCACATTCATAGAGTTGTACAGGCAAACAAGCGATGATCAGAAATGGCAAACATATGTGCGGCCCAACATTACGGCATGATCGTCAGCACGTCGCTTCTAATAAACTTGCTCGCTATCTGTTTACCATTCAGTCACTGCTTTATCCCTAATCACAGCCACAACAAAATTTGTCAGGAACGTTTGTCTGCTTCTCTGGAAAACTTCTCTTTCAATGAACAATCTCCCAGTAAAAGGGACCCATAATAATATTCATCTGATAAGGTTTCTTATGACAATTTATCCTGCCCATGTCGATTTCACCCTCAGCCATTGTACACAAATCATAAAAGGTCTCCCTGAAAAATCTCCAGAACTACTGAATTCACATGAAGGAAATCCTGTTCAAATACTAATGAGCCCATGTATTCATTATTGGATTTTAGACCCGATAATTAGAATTTCTCATCGCCGCTATACCAGGCCATAAGAAGTTCTGTACTGCCCAGATGTATGAAGAATCACATGCAGGGACAGAGGCTGTGATGTGTAAAGCAAAGTGATCTCATCAGCAATCACTGAGCCTGATTCACTACCAATTAAGCACACAGTCTCACTGCGATAGTATGCTAATCCATTGCGATCACTATGCCGTCGCAGCATAACATAAGGACGCAGTTTACCTTACACACATCCGGAATCTTTAGCAAGACTGCGAAACCATCGGTACCATCGCAGTCTCACGCACACTGAACGCTCTGACCAGAGCGCTCGCTCTGAATCAGGGCCGTCCTATTTAAATGTGGAGCGGCCTTTTGGATGCTCGCATAGCTGTGGGTTACCACACACAGCTTATGCGAGCGTCCATGATGATGGTCGCGATGGTCAAAGACCATCGCGACCATCGGGCTTGCGACGAGACCCTGCGGTAGGGTCTCGCTTCCGCAAGCCCAGGAATGATTTTGGCTCTATCAGAGCCAAAATCACTCCCACTGACATCATTACTGATGTCAGTGGGGCCGGACTCAGATGGTAGGCGTTCCCATGGGAACGCCTCCGTCTGGCAGTCACGCCCACGGCACGCCCACCAAAGGGGGCGTGCTGTCACTCACCATCGACAGCACGCCCCCTTTGGTGCGAGACCTCCGTCGTGCGCATGCGCATTCGTCCAACATCGACCCACTTGCGAGCGAACTTCCCTCGCTAGCGGGTCTGAATGACCCCCTCTGACCTTACTCAGAAATTGCTAACTTCATCGCACGCTATGAGGCCTCAGGCTGCGTAAGGCATCGCAATGGCTAATTAATGCATGCCCCTGCAACGGCGTTCAAACGCCCTGGCACGCCTGCATTTAGCTGACGACCCCCTGTCACCACCCCCAAACGGTACTTCCTGTCAATCACTCTGCCATGGGTCTGCGTACCCTCTGCGAACGCAGTCCAAATCGCAGTGGCCGGTTCACGTATGTGCACTGTGACATACCTCCCAACTGCCATTAGGCCACGACCACTTTACTTTCAGGCCACGCCCCCTTTTCAGGCACGCGCACTCCTCAGGCGCGCGGAGGTCACGCCTCTGCTATTGGAAATGTTGGGAGGTATGCTGCAATTTATACACATGCGCAGAACGCATCAATTGGCCGATTGCGTGTGTATTCGCAGTTGCGATCTGTTGTGAATCAGGCCCCACTGTACTATGTGGTGCGAGATCCCGGACAGCCCTTTGCGTACGCGCAGTCATCAGAGAGCGCATGCACGAGTGGCTATTACCAGAGAAGGATTGCGTAAATGATGCAATATATAGATTGTAGTCTATAATGTCTAATGTCATCTTAAAATGCCGTTAGCTAACAGGGCCAAGCTTGGTAAATGTCACCAAAGAGCAGCCTCCATAGAAACCTATGCGGGCTTCTATTGCAATCGGAAACAGGGGAACAGCAGCAGACGTCTCCTGCAAACATTGTTTAATAAATATGCTCCTATGCCTAAATATCTTACGCCCGTGGCTGAGCTAGAGGTCCCCACGTATTATCATTGTATATTTATAAGGGCCGGATGATAATGTTCACTGCTTCCCCATTGAAATAAGTTACCCTGCATCAAACATGTATCGGCGCATGGCTTGTTTTATCGGTTTCGTAGGACGGTGATAACAAACTAAAACCACTGAAATCTTAAAAACAAAATTACATATTTTATTATTTTTTTAATTTTATTTTTAATTGGGTTTTCAGTTCCATTGCGCAAGCATGAACAGGCTAAACCAGATTACGCCTGTTCCCATGCCTTTTGTAAATCTGCATTAATTACATCTGTTACATCCTCATTAAGTGGAAAAACTGGAGACTACTAGATAAGCTGAGAACTTACAGTATCGGGACTTCATTTACACTGAGCACTCTATGCGAAGGGCGAAACATGATTGTTTTGCATTTGTGCCCCTAGAGAGTCCACCCTGGTTACATCAGGAACATACCCAATAACTGCACTTGGATAAACTTCTGCAAACTAGAACAAAACATCCAGGGTCTGATTAAGTTTTGGAGGCAACTTTCCACACCGATACCCTTTCTCTGTCTTTCTGCGTCTGTCTGCTACTATCTTACTACTTAATGCGAGTATCCGCCGTTCTGTGCTGATTATCCATCCATCTTCATGCGCAAGGTCTGTCCACTGTTTTTCCATCCGCAGATGCTGGGAGAGCTGCTGCTGGCGATGGAGACTGGAGAAAGCAGCACCAGAACTAGGTTGGAGCACCTCCGGCCAGATCGGAGCCCCTGAGAGAGGGGGACTCAGAGACCCTCGCCCTCTGTGCCCTTCCTTAATGTTGATGTGCTGGGTGGTGATAGTGAATTGCAGTGGATGAGGTATGGAAATAAGGTAAGTAAAAGTGTAATGTGGGGACTAAGCTGCTGTGCAGGGGCGCAAGTTCGTGTGCAAGGGGGGCATAGTGCATGTTGGTGGGTGTGCAAGGCGGGCATGTTGGTGTGCAGGGGGGGCATGTTAGTGTGCAGGAAGAATATGTTGTTGGTGTGCATGGGGAGTGAAAGTGAGAGGAGAATTACAATGGATGATGTATGGGGTAGGGGTGGCCATTGACCATTGATGGTTTTGTACCCATTGATGGTCTATGGCTTATGGCAAGTGATTTTGCCATCAATGCCCAATATTTAGTTCTGTGCATGCGCTCCAATCAATCATTGACAGCTCAAACATCAATGTTGTAAACCATCGATGGTAGAGCAATCGGTGGTCATCATTAGTTCATTAGTATGGGGTCAGGGAGTAGTGGTGAGTGTGATGAAAAATGGGGTTATTTTGTAATATATGCCAGTTAAAAAATTGCATTTGAACTTGAAATGCATTACTTGAAATGCTTAGTGAAATGAAACCGATTGTACTATATACAGAGCATACACTTGCTTTGGGGGCCATGGCTCCACACTACACCTCTGCTCCCAGTGACCAGCGCAAACGTTTGCACTCCTGCAGAAATCACAAATCCATGCAGCTCTTCAAATGACTATGCCAAGCTTGCCAACACTACCAGAATGAGTGGCCAGTCTTCCACAGAGCCGTAACTAAGGGCATGCAAACGGTTCTGCTACTCAGAGCACAGGGCTCCGTGGGTGGCACCGTCGCTGCCCCACGCTCCCTGCATCTGGCTGCACCCTGGAGCCAGTATGGCTGCTGAAGTGCAGACATGCACAATGCAGTCTTAAGTCATACTTGCCTACCCTCCCGATTTGGTCGGGAGTCTCCCGAATATCGGGCGCTGCTCCCGACCTCCCGGGAAGGCAGGCAAGTCTCCCGGCAGATGCCGACCCCTCTTTCCCCCCTCCACAATTACAAGAATATCCCTGGCAGCAGGGGGCCTGTGACGCAATTTACGCCAAACTGCGTCATTTTGGCCCCGCCCCCTGCTTCACACTGCCTGTAATATCGGCAGCAAACTGTTGTCGTCTGGCCGTTCCCGTCCCCGTTTGCTGGCGACGCCCCCCAGTGAAGCTGATCTGGCTGCACCCTCACGGAAGGGGCAGCCAGATAGTCGGCAAGTATGCCTTTAGTACATGTACAGTCCCCCGGAGCATCCTTAGGATGCTATAGGCAGTGCTGTTCTTCCCAGCGGCTGTCAGGCGCACCCCCTCGCATGACATCATATGCTCAGGGGGTGTGACCGGCACAGGGTGCTGTAAAAGTCCTGTTGATCCACTGATCTCCCTCATGCTATCCACTTCCCCAGTGGCCTGGAGGACTGATGATGTGAATGGCAATGAATTTTGCCATAGGGCTCTGCAAATTGTAGCTTTGAACAGCGGGGGGAGGGGAGGGGAAGCGGCGATGACGCAATCGAGGCGCCATTACAGCGGCAGTCTATTATATCTGCCACTGCTGCAGCTGTGTTGTATTTGCTGCGGGAAACATTCAGTAACGTGTGGGGTGCCAGCGCTTAGAATACTGGCGCTGGAATCCCGACACCTGTCAGATTCGAGCGCAGACATCCCGTAGGTAAGTAGCGGGCTTAGGGGGTGCGTTAGGGGTTAGGGATAGGCACTAGGGAGAGGGTGATGCTGGGCATTCACTATGCAATTTTCTGTCAGGTATCTGTTCAATCTGGCTGGCTGGAATGAAAACCTGGTAATGTGTGGGAGCAAATGAAAGTCGATCATATGGATTTTAAACACTGGAAAACGGACAAAAAAAAACAATTGTTCAAATTGGTTACATTTGTGTGTTTTAACTAGGGGTGAGCGGGTTCGGATTTCTGAAATCCGAACCCCCCCGAGCCCCCCCGATCCGAGTCCGATCCGAATCAGGCTCGACTTTTCCCGCCTGACTCGGATCTGAAATCGAGGCAAAACGTCATCATCCCGCCTTCCGAGTCTCGCGGGTTTTGGATCCTATATAAGGTACCCACGTCGGCGCCATTTTCTCACTCGGCTGTGGACAGTGAAGAGGGAGGGTGGGAGTTAGGGCTGTGTAGTGTAGTGTAGTGTAGTGCTGCTGTTGTCCACTACTTCAAAGTCCATAGGGGCTGGCTGTGTTGTGCTGTGCTGCTGTTGTTAATAGGGGCTGTGTCCACTACTTCAAAGTCCATAGGGGCTGGCTGGACTGTGTTGTGCAGTCAGTTCTCCATAGGGGCTGTGTCCACTCCAAAGTCCTGTGCAGTGTCCCAGTCCTAAAGGAGTGCTGCAGTGTTGTCCAGGGGGTGCTCTGTCCATCAGGGGTGCTCCCCCCAAGTGCTAAAAAAATAATATATTTTCTGTGTTTGTGAATTGTGTGCGCAGTAGCCGCACGTGCATCAACAAAGTAGTGCCAAGCGTGCGCCTGTGTCATAAGTAAAGGGCCGGCTGGCTTGACCGTTAAGGGTGCTGTAACCCCCGAAAGTACACTCCAGTCCAAACCAAAAAAAAAATTATTTTCTGTGTTTGTGAATTGTGTGCGCAGTAGCCGCACGTGCATCAACAAAGTAGTGCCAAGCGTGCGCCTGTGTCATAAGTAAAGGGCCGGCTGGCTTGACCGTTAAGGGTGCTGTAACCCCCGAAAGTACACTCCAGTCCAAACCAAAAAAAAAATTATTTTCTGTGTTTGTGAATTGTGTGCGCAGTAGCCGCACGTGCATCAACAAAGTAGTGCCAAGCGTGCGCCTGTGTCATAAGTAAAGGGCCGGCTGGCTTGACCGTTAAGGGTGCTGTAACCCCCGAAAGTACACTCCAGTCCAAACCAAAAAAAAAATTATTTTCTGTGTTTGTGAATTGTGTGCGCAGTAGCCGCACGTGCATCAACAAAGTAGTGCCAAGCGTGCGCCTGTGTCATAAGTAAAGGGCCGGCTGGCTTGACCGTTAAGGGTGCTGTAACCCCCGAAAGTACACTCCAGTCCAAACCAAAAAAAAAATTATTTTCTGTGTTTGTGAATTGTGTGCGCAGTAGCCGCACGTGCATCAACAAAGTAGTGCCAAGCGTGCGCCTGTGTCATAAGTAAAGGGCCGGCTGGCTTGACCGTTAAGGGTGCTGTAACCCCCGAAAGTACACTCCAGTCCAAACCAAAAAAAAAATTATTTTCTGTGTTTGTGAATTGTGTGCGCAGTAGCCGCACGTGCATCAACAAAGTAGTGCCAAGCGTGCGCCTGTGTCATAAGTAAAGGGCCGGCTGGCTTGACCGTTAAGGGTGCTGTAACCCCCGAAAGTACACTCCAGTCCAAACCAAAAAAATAATTATTTTCTGTGTTTGTGAATTGTGTGCGCAGTAGCCGCACGTGCATCAACAAAGTAGTGCCAAGCGTGCGCCTGTGTCATAAGTAAAGGGCCGGCTGGCTTGACCGTTAAGGGTGCTGTAACCCCCGAAAGTACACTCCAGTCCAAACCAAAAAAAAAATTATTTTCTGTGTTTGTGAATTGTGTGCGCAGTAGCCGCACGTGCATCAACAAAGTAGTGCCAAGCGTGCGCCTGTGTCATAAGTAAAGGGCCGGCTGGCTTGACCGTTAAGGGTGCTGTAACCCCCGAAAGTACACTCCAGTCCAAACCAAAAAAAAAATTATTTTCTGTGTTTGTGAATTGTGTGCACTGTGGCTGCACGTGCATCAACAAAGGAGCAGCGCCAAGCGTGCGCCTGTGTCCCATAAGTAAAGGGCCGGCTGGCTCATTTCTTAAAGGGTGGTGTAACCCACAAAGTGCACTACTCTCCAGCAAAAATAAAATAATATTTTCTGTGTTTGTGTGCGCTTTAGCCGCACGTATATATATCAATATAACATAAATGGAGGACCAAACTTTCTCCGATAAAAATAAAATAGGGAAAGATCAAGAACCACTTCCTCCTAGTGCTGTTGCTGCTGCTGGGAGTTGTTCATCATCCCAGAGAGGAAGTAGGAACATCACTACTTTTACTAAACAATTGACCCTCCAACAGTCCCTAGCGATGAGGATGAAGTACGACAGCAGTCATCCTGAAGCAAAACGTATAACTGAGGCCTTGACTGCTATGTTGGTGTTAGACGTGCGTCCGGTATCCGACATTAGTGCAGTGGGATTTAGACAATTGATGGAGGTAGTGTGTCCTCGGTTCCAAATCCCGTCTAGATTCCACCTGCATCCTCAAAGCAGCAGCGACAAGCGTGCGTCTGTCTGTTAAAGGGTGGTGACACCCTCAAAGTGTGCTACACAAACAATTAAAATATTGTTCTTTTTTTTTCTGTCTTTGTGAATTGTGTGGGCTGTAGCCGCACCTGCATCCTTAAAGCAGCAGCGACAAGCGTGCGTCTGTCTGTTAAAGGGTGGTGACACCCTCAAAGTGTGCTACACAAACAATTAAAATATTGTTCTTTTTTTTTCTGTCTTTGTGAATTGTGTGGGCTGTAGCCGCACCTGCATCCTTAAAGCAGCAGCGACAAGCGTGCGTCTGTCTGTTAAAGGGTGGTGACACCCTCAAAGTGTGCTACACAAACAATTAAAATATTGTTCTTTTTTTTTTGGTCTTTGTGAAATGTGTGGGCTGTAGCCGCACCTGCATCCTTAAAGCAGCAGCGACAAGCGTGCGTCTGTCTGTTAAAGGGTGGTGACACCCTCAAAGTGTGCTACACAAACAATTAAAATATTGTTCTTTTTTTTTTGGTCTTTGTGAAATGTGTGGGCTGTAGCCGCACCTGCATCCTTAAAGCAGCAGCGACAAGCGTGCGTCTGTCTGTTAAAGGGTGGTGACACCCTCAAAGTGTTCTACACAAACAATTAAAATATTGTTCTTTTTTTTTCGGTCTTTGTGAAATGTGTGGGCTGTAGCCGCACCTGCATCCTTAAAGCAGCAGCGACAAGCGTGCATCTGTCTGTTAAAGGGTGGTGACACCCTCAAAGTGTTCTACACAAACAATTAAAATATTGTTCTTTTTTTTTCGGTCTTTGTGAAATGTGTGGGCTGTAGCCGCACCTGCATCCTTAAAGCAGCAGCGACAAGCGTGCGTCTGTCTGTTAAAGGGTGGTGTAACTCTCAAAGTGCTCCAAAAAATAAAAAACTATTTTTTTAATGTGTTTGTGACTTGTGTGCGATGTAGCCACACTTGCATCCTCAAAGCAGCAGCGACAAGCGTGCGTCTGTCTGTTAAAGGGTGGTGACACCCTCAAAGTGTGCTACACAAACAATTAAAATATTGTTCTTTTTTTTTCTGTCTATGTGAATTGTGTGGGCTGTAGCCGCACCTGCATCCTTAAAGCAGCAGCGACAAGCGTGCGTCTGTCTGTTAAAGGGTGGTGACACCTCAAAGTGTTCTACACAAACAATTAAAATATTGTTCTTTTTTTTTTGGTCTTTGTGAAATGTGTGGGCTGTAGCCGCACCTGCATCCTTAAAGCAGCAGCGACAAGCGTGCGTCTGTCTGTTAAAGGGTGGTGACACCTCAAAGTGTTCTACACAAACAATTAAAATATTCTTCTTTTTTCTGTCTTTGTGAATTGTGTGGGCTGTAGCCGCACTTGCATCCTCAAAGCAGCAGCGACAAGCGTGCGTCTGTCTGTTAAAGGGTGGTGACACCCTCAAAGTGTGCTACACAAACAATTAAAATATTGTTCTTTTTTTTTCTGTCTTTGTGAATTGTGTGGGCTGTAGCCGCACCTGCATCCTTAAAGCAGCAGCGACAAGCGTGCGTCTGTCTGTTAAAGGGTGGTGACACCCTCAAAGTGTGCTACACAAACAATTAAAATATTGTTCTTTTTTTTTCTGTCTTTGTGAATTGTGTGGGCTGTAGCCGCACCTGCATCCTTAAAGCAGCAGCGACAAGCGTGCGTCTGTCTGTTAAAGGGTGGTGACACCCTCAAAGTGTGCTACACAAACAATTAAAATATTGTTCTTTTTTTTTTGGTCTTTGTGAAATGTGTGGGCTGTAGCCGCACCTGCATCCTTAAAGCAGCAGCGACAAGCGTGCGTCTGTCTGTTAAAGGGTGGTGACACCCTCAAAGTGTGCTACACAAACAATTAAAATATTGTTCTTTTTTTTTTGGTCTTTGTGAAATGTGTGGGCTGTAGCCGCACCTGCATCCTTAAAGCAGCAGCGACAAGCGTGCGTCTGTCTGTTAAAGGGTGGTGACACCCTCAAAGTGTTCTACACAAACAATTAAAATATTGTTCTTTTTTTTTCGGTCTTTGTGAAATGTGTGGGCTGTAGCCGCACCTGCATCCTTAAAGCAGCAGCGACAAGCGTGCATCTGTCTGTTAAAGGGTGGTGACACCCTCAAAGTGTTCTACACAAACAATTAAAATATTGTTCTTTTTTTTTCGGTCTTTGTGAAATGTGTGGGCTGTAGCCGCACCTGCATCCTTAAAGCAGCAGCGACAAGCGTGCGTCTGTCTGTTAAAGGGTGGTGTAACTCTCAAAGTGCTCCAAAAAATAAAAAACTATTTTTTTAATGTGTTTGTGACTTGTGTGCGATGTAGCCACACTTGCATCCTCAAAGCAGCAGCGACAAGCGTGCGTCTGTCTGTTAAAGGGTGGTGACACCCTCAAAGTGTGCTACACAAACAATTAAAATATTGTTCTTTTTTTTTCTGTCTATGTGAATTGTGTGGGCTGTAGCCGCACCTGCATCCTTAAAGCAGCAGCGACAAGCGTGCGTCTGTCTGTTAAAGGGTGGTGACACCTCAAAGTGTTCTACACAAACAATTAAAATATTGTTCTTTTTTTTTTGGTCTTTGTGAAATGTGTGGGCTGTAGCCGCACCTGCATCCTTAAAGCAGCAGCGACAAGCGTGCGTCTGTCTGTTAAAGGGTGGTGACACCTCAAAGTGTTCTACACAAACAATTAAAATATTCTTCTTTTTTCTGTCTTTGTGAATTGTGTGGGCTGTAGCCGCACTTGCATCCTCAAAGCAGCAGCGACAAGCGTGCGTCTGTCTGTTAAAGGGTGGTGACACCCTCAAAGTGTGCTACACAAACAATTAAAATATTGTTCTTTTTTTTTTGGTCTTTGTGAAATGTGTGGGCTGTAGCCGCACCTGCATCCTTAAAGCAGCAGCGACAAGCGTGCGTCTGTCTGTTAAAGGGTGGTGACACCCTCAAAGTGTGCTACACAAACAGTTAAAATATTGTTCTTTTTTTTTTGGTCTTTGTGAAATGTGTGGGCTGTAGCCGCACCTGCATCCTTAAAGCAGCAGCGACAAGCGTGCGTCTGTCTGTTAAAGGGTGGTGACACCCTCAAAGTGTTCTACACAAACAATTAAAATATTGTTCTTTTTTTTTCGGTCTTTGTGAAATGTGTGGGCTGTAGCCGCACCTGCATCCTTAAAGCAGCAGCGACAAGCGTGCATCTGTCTGTTAAAGGGTGGTGACACCCTCAAAGTGTTCTACACAAACAATTAAAATATTGTTCTTTTTTTTTCGGTCTTTGTGAAATGTGTGGGCTGTAGCCGCACCTGCATCCTTAAAGCAGCAGCGACAAGCGTGCGTCTGTCTGTTAAAGGGTGGTGTAACTCTCAAAGTGCTCCAAAAAATAAAAAACTATTTTTTTAATGTGTTTGTGACTTGTGTGCGATGTAGCCACACTTGCATCCTCAAAGCAGCAGCGACAAGCGTGCGTCTGTCTGTTAAAGGGTGGTGACACCCTCAAAGTGTGCTACACAAACAATTAAAATATTGTTCTTTTTTTTTCTGTCTATGTGAATTGTGTGGGCTGTAGCCGCACCTGCATCCTTAAAGCAGCAGCGACAAGCGTGCGTCTGTCTGTTAAAGGGTGGTGACACCTCAAAGTGTTCTACACAAACAATTAAAATATTGTTCTTTTTTTTTCTGTCTTTGTGAAATGTGTGGGCTGTAGCCGCACCTGCATCCTTAAAGCAGCAGCGACAAGCGTGCGTCTGTCTGTTAAAGGGTGGTGACACCTCAAAGTGTTCTACACAAACAATTAAAATATTCTTCTTCTTTTTTCTGTCTTTGTGAATTGTGTGGGCTGTAGCCGCACTTGCATCCTCAAAGCAGCAGCGACAAGCGTGCGTCTGTCTGTTAAAGGGTGGTGTAACCCTCAAAGTGTGCTCCACAAACAATAAAAATATTCTTTTTTTTTTCTGTCTTTGTGAATTGTGTGGGCTGTAGCCGCACTTGAATCCTCAAAGCAGCAGCGACAAGCGTGCGTCTGTCTGTTAAAGGATTACATCGGTGACAGCATCCAAGTAGGCATGTCAGACAGTCCGTACCTGTACTGGCAGGAAAAAGAAGCAATTTGGAGGTCCCTGTACAAACTGGCTCTATTTTACCTGAGTTGCCCCCCCTCCAGTGTGTACTCCGAAAGAGTGTTTAGTGCAGCCGGGAACCTTGTCAGCGAAAGGCGTAGGAGGTTGCTTCCACAAAATGTGGAGAAGATGATGTTCATAAAATGAATTATCAACTCTTCCAGGGAGACCAGCCTCCAGAACGTACAGAGGGACCTGTGGTTCCAGCAGGGACGAATTAATACTCTGTGAGGATGAGGATGTACACACTGAAGAGGGTGAGGAATCGGTGGATGAGGAGGATGAGGATGACATCTTGCCTCCATAGAGCCAGTTTGTGCAGGGACAGATAAATTGCCAGCTTGTTTTGTGGGGGCCCAAACGAACCAATCATTTCAGCCACAGTTGTGTGGCAGACCCTGGCGCTGAAATGATTGGTTTGTTAAAGTGTGCATGTCCTGTTTATACAACATAAGGGTGGGTGGGAGGGCCCAAGGACAATTCCATCTTGCACCTCTTTTTTTTCTTTGCATTATGTACAGTTTGGGGCCTAGTTTTTCAATGCCATCCTGTCTGCCACTGCAGTTTCACGCCTAGATGGGTCACGTGTTTGTGCCGCCCACTTGTGTCGCTTAGCATAGTCATCCAGCTACCTCGGTGCAACCTTTTGGACATAAAAACACTATTGTGAGGTGTGAGGTATTCAGAATAGACTGGAAATGAGTGGAAATTAAGGTTATTGAGGTTAATAATAGCATAGGAGCAGAAAAACCTACAAATTCTGTGATTTTAGCTGTTTTTATGCTTTTTTTCAAAAAAATACAGATCCAAAACACAAAACCCAGAACCCAAAACACGCAAGGGTGGTTTTGGCAAAACCAATCCAGATCCAAAACACGAAGAAAGATCCAGATCCAAAACCAAAACACAAAACACGAAAAGTGGCCGGTGCACACCCCTAGTTTTAACCAATTTGTCTGAACAACCATTTTTGTCTGTTTTCCAGTGTTTGTGAGCAAATGGTCGATTGTCATTTGCTCTCATACATTACCAGGTTTTCATTCCAACCAGCCAGATTGGATGGATATCTGACAGATAATTGTATAGTGTATGGCCAGCATTAGGGTTAGGCACTAAGGGGGAAGGTTGGGTCTAGGCAGCAGGGAGGGACAGTTAGAGGTAGAGCTATTTCACATTTGCCGGTTTTGGCCGGGCGGCAAAAAGCCGCCCGGTTTTTAGCCGGCTGTGAAATATAGTAATGCAGGAAATCTGCTGGCTACTTTCACACGGCACGGCCACGGCACGGTCGCCGTGTTACAGTCGGAAATATCTACTGTGCAGGACGGCTGCTGTGCCGTGTCCGTGCCGTCCCTGCATGCCAGTGGTGTAATGGAAACTGTTAAGTTTGTGACTTATACTTCTTTAAGGGTTTCTTAATAATTTGGACACAGTGAGTGAGCAATGCTTCTTTACTGTAAAACAGCAGGAAAACCAAAGACACAGACTAGAGATTCATACGCCAACTAATACAAACAAATAATAAGATCCGTTGTAACCTTCCACCAGAATACATAGCAATGAGAACTATGGGCTTCATTCAGAGCCGCTCGTAAGCGGCCGCTCGTTTGTTCCGAGCGATGTTCGCACATCTGCGCATGCATACGGATTGTAATACGCATGCGTGAATCAGTCAGTGCGGCCAAAAATCATGTGCTCGCTAAATAGTGAATGCCTGCTACTTTGAGTGACAGAATGAGGCGTATGTGGGTGGTAACAGGGGAAGGTGCTTGAAAACGGGGAGTTGAATTCCGAACGCAGGCGTTCCTAAAGGTCAAAACGGGCGTTTTAAGGGTGTGCATAATTAATACAGCAGCATCATTGACCACGTCACTTGGTTGTTTTATAGTCAGAACTGCTCGCAAGATTGCGGTAGGAAAAACCAACCACAAGAATAGCGAGCAGTTCATACGCCGTTCGATGTACTCGATTAATCTAATAAATAGCGGACATGACGTAGGATGCGAGCGGCCAGGGGGCGTTTTTTTCAAAATTACGACCGCAAGTTTTGTTCGCTCGTTCAGACTTAGAGGCGTCAACAGACCGCAAAGAGCGAACGGTTAATTTGAATAGCCACCCCCTTTTTCTGAACGAGCGAGCGCAAATAGCGTCCGGCTCTGAATCAGGCCCTATATACACCACAGAAACAATGTTTCCTTTCACACACACTGGCTTCTGCCGGTCCGGCTTGTGCAGTAGTAGCTGCTGCTGCGCACGCCCAATTGTTTTTTAAAAAAAAAAAAACATACAAAGCAGCTCAAAGCCGCTGCTTGTGAAAGGCGCACAGTGCCTGGAAAAACCCGGATAGCTACCGCCCGATTCATGCCTGGCCGGTCAAAACTGGCAAATGTGAAACTGGCCGTAGGGTAAGGGTATAGGTTAGGATACTCACCTCTCCACGTCAGGATTGTAGCCTGGTCGGAATTCTGACCCGACCAGGCTACAATCTGTTGCCGATTGACCCGACCCATCTGTTGCATTTATTAAATTTCACTGTAGCTTTAGCAGAAAATGACTGCGACATGTGATGTGGATTTTTCATTTTCTTTGAAATTTCCCTGTTAAAGGACATTAGGAAATGGAGTTATATATAACTGCAGACACTACTACCTTCTCAGCCAAAGGTCACCGTACGGTCAGCTGATGAAAGTGGCATGAGTTTGTTGTATATATATATATATGGTGGAATAAGGAATTATTGTTTCAAATTTATTACACGTTCTTCTCCTAAAGGAGAAGTATTATTTTCTGCAGTTACTTTCACATTTAAAATAATGAACCATACAGTTGGGATGATGCGGATTTGGATGTAAAACATTATCTACAGATGTAGCCACGCTCATCCATTCCGCGCATCGTGACATGGATGGCGCGACTAGTGTGCCTGCGCCTATGGCATGTGCGTGCGTATGCACACGCACACCATAGACATCAGTGAGGTAAACGCCGGCTACAAGTGCTCACAGCCTGGCGATTGCTGAACTATGCCACGATGCATGCGCACGCATTGCGGCAAAGATGAGCATGGCTACATCTGTACGTCATAAAATAATTACTACTTCACTGCAGGGGCATAAGTTCAAACCAGAAGCCGGGAGGCTTGATAAATGTTGGTGCACCCCATTCATTACAACATCCCAATCCCAGCAGCACTCAGACACACACCTCCCATAAAACAAATTCACTACCAACACCACATTAGCACCCAGACATACATTACCCCACTAGATTCGCCTTCACTGCCAACACTCCAGCAGCACCCTGACACACTCTCTTTTCCCTACATTCACTTCCAACACTCCAGGAGCACACAGACACACCCTTCTTCCTTGCATTCACTACCAATGACCCAGCAGCACCCAGACATGCATTCCCCCACCCCTGCATTCACTGCCAATACTCCAGCACCCAGACAATCTCTCCTCTTCCTCCACTCACTTCCAACACCCCAGGATTACCCAAACACACACCCTTGCCCTGCATTCACTTCAAACACAAAAGCAGCACCCAGTCACTCCGTCGCTCTGCATTCACTGCCAACACTCTGGCAGCACCCAACCACACTCTTTCCTTCCCCTGCATTCCCTTCCAACACTCCAGCAGCACCCAGTTACACTCTCCCCTATTGCATTCACTTCCAACACTCCAGCAGCACCCAGACAGACACTCTCCTTCCCCTGCATTCACTTTTGACACTCCGGCAGCACCCAGACACACTCTCCTTCCCTTGCATTTACTTCCAACATTCCAGCAGCACCCAGACACACACTCCCTCCTTTGCATTCAGTGCATACACACCAGCAGCACCCAGACACAAATTCCTCCCTCAATTTACTGCCAACACCCCATCCTACAAACACTGCCTGTTGCTAATCAGGGTCTACCATTATTGCTATTTTCTTTTTTTACAGCAACGGTAGAGGCAGCAGGTCTCACAGTACATGTGAGGGGGAAGAGCTAACAAAGGAGGGAGGGGCCATGCGTTCCAGCTCTGCTCCGCCCCTCTTATTTATATTGGTGTGGTTTCCTTGCTGTTAATGGGACTCAGGGGTGGGAGCCTTGAAGGAGGGAGGACCACAGTACATGCTCCCTTGCTTATTCCTTGTCTGGGGTACATAAAGCAGACCTTAGGGCAAAGGGAGGAGGTCAGTGTGTGCCCCTTAGGGCTGGTACCCAGAGGCGACTGTTTTCCATGTCCCCTATATATCCGCCCCTGCTTCCCAGTCATTAAAAACATTTTTAAACACCAATTAATAATTAAGTAATATTGTCGATTCAATATAATTAATGAATAACATTGCTCTCTTAATAAAATGTAACAATAATTTTCCACTAATATATAAATTAAATAATATTTCCCTCAGAAGTGAATTATCAATGTAATGTTTCTGACTCTTTATCACTACATAATAATTGCCCTCATTAGGTTAACATGCGAATGTTGAAATGGTCGTAATGTTGACATTGACCATGTTCACATATCCATTATGTAGTCATTAAGAATGTCGTCATTCAGCATGTCGACATTCAACATTGTCTTATTACTAAAACTCTACCCCTACCTGTAACCCTAATGCTAACCATAACCCTTACCCTAACCTTAACAGTAACCATAATGCTAACCCTTACCCTAACAGTAACCCTAATGCTAACCTAACACTTACCCTAACCTTAACAGTAACCATAATGCTGACCCTTACCCCAACAGTAACCCTAATGCTAACCTAACCCTTACCCTAACCTTAACAGTAACCATAATGCTAACCCTAACAGTAATCCATACCCTAATGGTAACCCTAATGCTAACCTAACCCTAACACTAACATTTACCCTAATACTAACCTTAACGCTAACCTTACCCTAACCCTAATGGTAACCCTAACCTGACCCTTTGCTAACCCAAACAGTAACCCTAATGCTAACCTAACCCTAACAGTAATGGTGCGTACACACTACACGATATGCTCCCTGAGCGATATCGTGTAGTGTGTCCCCGGTAGGCTGTGCTCAATGTCGTTCATGACATTGAGCGCAGCCGCTGAACGATATCACTAACGATATCGTTCAGCGCCGGGCTCTCTCCCCCATTCCCTGACATGCAGCAACCTGACGAGATCGTCAGGTTGGCCTGCATGTCAGCCCGATGAACGATAATGACGAACGACCCGCGGGAACGCGCGTCGTCATCATCGTTCATCTTTTTGGGGTTAAAAATGGACGAAAAAGTGGACGACTGAACGATAACGATATCGTTATCGTTCAGTCGTCCACTTTATCGCCCAGTGTGTACGCACCTTAAGACTAACCCTAATGGTAACCCTCATGGTTACCCCAAATGCTAATTCTAAACCTTAATCTAATGGTAACCCTAATCCTAATGTTAACCCTAATGCTAACCTAAATCTTATCCTAACAGTAACCTAAACCTTATCCTAACAGTAACCCTAACAGTAACCCACATGGTAACCCTAATGGTAAACCTAAACCTTTTCCTAACAGTAATCCTAATGCTAACCATTGCCCTAGCAGTAACCCTAACCCTAATGGTAACTCTAAAGGTAACTGTACTGCTAACCCTTACCCTAATGGTAAACCTAACGCTAAACCTATCCTTACCCTTATACTAGCGGTAAACCTAACCCTATTGGTAACCTTAATGCTAACTCTAACCCTTATCGTGACCCTAATGATAACCTTGACGCTAACCCTTACCCAAACCCTAATGGTAGCCCTAAAGGTAAACATAATTCTAATGGTAACCCTGACACTAACCCTAACAATATCCCTAATGGTATCCCTAACCCTATTGCTAACTCTGATGGTAACCGTAACAATAGCCCTAATGGTAAGGTTAGGTCTAAAGTGAAGTAGTTTACAGGACGTCTATCTTCACAACCATGTGACTCGCGACAACAGGGGTGGGAGCAAGGTAGAGAACAGGGGGCCAAAAGTGTCCCCTCGCTGGCTAGCTTCGCTTGCCACTCTTCAGAGACAATGGCTCACTTTGCTCGCCACAGGTTAATATTCCTCCTCTATGCCCACGTGGATAGTAACACTGGTAGCAGACCGGCCCTGCTGTAGCAGTCACGTGGTTGTGACGTCAGAGGACCTTTCTCCAACTTAGATTTAGCAACAACTCTAATGGTAACCCTAACCCTAATAGTAAACCTAACCCTAATGGCAACCCTGATGCTAACACTAATATAAACCCTAATGGTAAACCTAACCTTGACACTAACCGTAACAATAACCCTAATGGTAAACCTAACCCTAATGGTAACTAGGGATGTGCAGGCTCGGATAGGTTCGAGTTTGCACGCCGAGTTCGGATTTTTCCCTCCAAAAAAACGGAACTCAGAAAGAGGCAAAACGTCATCTAGCATGGACAAACATAATCATTCCTGGACTTTGTCTGCGCTAACCCTAGCAATAACCCTAATGGAAATGTCAAAATTCTGCCAGGGAACCCTAACACCAACCCTAACAATAGCCCTAACGGAAATGTCAGAATGTTGTCAATGCCGAAATTTTGCAGCTGTCGATGTTAAATGTCAAACTTCTGCAATCAAGATTCTGAATGTCAACATAATAATCGGAGACACAGTTACTGCATCGTGTGATGATATCACCCACTTACCAGGAAGTGCTGCTCAGTTAGCTCCTTTCCCCCAGTGTAATATATCTTGGGGGAGGGATGGGTATGAGATGCCGGCGGCTAATACTGACACCGGAAGTCCGATCATTGAATATCCCGACTAGCGCAGGTAAGTACCCTAACCCTCCCTTAGTGGTGCCTAACCCTATCCTCCCTGGAGGGTGCATAACCCTAACCTCCCAATGGTGATGCCTTGCCCTAACCCCCCCTTCCCGCACCCTAAACCTAACCCTCCCTGAGGTGCCTAACCCTAACCACCCTTCCTCATAGCCTAACCCTAACCCAGTGGTGCCTAACCCTAACCACCCTTCCTCATAGCCTAACCCTAACCCTCCACGGGGGATGCCTAACCCTAAGTCCCCCCAGGGGTGCCTAAACCTAACCTCCCCATTGCGGCTAAAGCCAATACTTACCGTTTTTTGGACATTCGAGATGGCGTTCGGGATGTCAACACCGGCATCGTCATCATGCTGGGCGGCGGGATTCCGGCATCTGTATTTCTACATTTAGACCACATAAACCTTAGGATTGATGTAACATTGTGTAGTAGATTTTGTAGGGCCTAGAGTTGTCATGTACGGTACTTCAAACACTGGCTGCTGAGGCGCATTAGGTAAACTATATTAGTATTTAAATTACACCAATGAGACACTGCCATGAAGATGTGGTGCCTTCACCTAAAAACGTGCCCTGAAATCTAAGACGTGCGTTATTATTACATGGGAGAGTTAAGAATAAGTATTATGACTATGGGGAAAGAGTTGCTGACTCTGAGGTGAAATCCTCCAAACTAAACTGCAGATTGCAATAAATTAGTCAATGTGGTAGAGGCTCGTACACAATCTTTGACTCTCAGACTTTTCAAGCCAACCATCTCACACAGGAGACACTGGTTATGATTGTGTTCATGAGGAAGTAAAACGCGACAGCTGTAGTTTTTCTTTAGGGCAACTTCTTAGTCACTGTAACCACAAATGATTTTGAAAAAATATTTCCCAGAACAGTCGTAGATGTCAGTGTAAGCGTTTTTCGTCATGTACAATATACTGTATTGTGTGTATATTTACACACGGACGCAAATAAGCATGACGTGCTCACTGACCAATTTAGATCCTTGGCCCTCCCTTTTGAAATGAGTTGGCTGAGCAGTCCTAGGTCCGGGTCCAGGTGGACCTTGAGAGGGGGGGGCCTGGAGTACTTACTCAACAATATAGGGCACACCCATTCATATTACTTACCTCTCCATCAGAGCAGCTTTTTTTCCCCTATCTTCTTTTCCTATCTCTGGCTCCCCCCTCTTTTTTTTTTTTCTCTCTTCCTCCTCTTTTCTAATTTTTTGCCTGTAACTGAGCACTTTACGTCCACATACCTCCCAACATGACCCTCTCCAGGAGGGGCACAATGCTCTGGTCCTGGACTTCCCTGGTAATTTATGGTTGGTGGCGGCTCCAGTACAGTCCAAAATTCAAATAGGGGAGTCACACCAACTGCCAGTGAGTCCCAGCCAGTGATGTTGGCAGCGTGTGAAATGACAGTTGGTGTGAGTCCCCTATTTGAATTTTGAACTGCGCTGCATCCCCGCCTCTTACCAGGGAAGTCCAGGACCAGAGCGTTGTGTCCCTCCTGGAGAGGTCATGTTGGGAGGTATGCGTCCAGCTTGTTTCAATAGGTAATGAGTTTTATTATTGGGGAGTGCAAGGTGAGGTGGGGTGTGGGATTATGCAAGGGACTGGGCACTGACAGGAAGGAACAGTCCTGTCCTTACAGTGCTGGTGGATGGACAAGACAAAAGTGAGGCCTATGAGAGCTGAGAGGGGAAGGAGGAAGCTTACCTGCAGTTCTTCACTGCGCTCCTGGTAGCCTAACATTGTGATACTCCTGGCTTTAATGGAAGCCATAGGATGCTGTGATATCGGAGGCTACCACCAGGTGAAGCTAAGAAGCACCAGAAAAAGACAAACTGGTCAAAGAAAAGGGATTTTGTGGAGTGCACATGCGCATTGCGTAGTGCAGGGAGTGAGATGTGGAGGAGCGGAGCAGGAGAGAGGTGTCGTAGGTCTATGAGACCGCGCTGAGGTGTTGCCGGGTGCCAACACCACAGAATACCCGCTTATAGAGTACTGAGGACTACAGCAGAAGCACTAGCAGTATATTTTGGAGAGGCAGTGTGGCAAGCTGCAGCAGAGATCCAGAGAGGCTGTGTGAGGTAAATGTATTAAAGGAGATGTCCCTATTGGGAGTGTATTGCACAATTAAGTAAACCTCTATACCTGCAAGAGGCTGTATATATCCGGACGCCTGACCATTACACCAACAGGGACTGTAATGACATTGTATTGAAATACATACACTTTAATATGGAGTTGGTCCCCCTTTTGCAGCTATAACAGCTTCCACTCTTCTTGGAAGGCTTTCCACGAGATTTTGGAGTGTTTCTGTGGGAATTTGTGCCCATTCATTCTGTAGAGCATTTGAGATCAGGCACTGATGTTGGATGAGAAGGCCTGGCTCGCAATCTCCATTCCAGTTCATCCCAAAGGTGCACAATGTGGTCGAGGTCAGGGGTCTGTGCGGGCCAGTTATGTTCTTCCACACTGAACTCATCAAACCATGGAGCTCATTCAGACCCGCTCGCTAGCAAGAGGCCACTCGTTGCAGACGATGTTCGCTAATGTGCGCATGCGTGTCGTTCGCAATGCGCGTGCGCAAACTAGTACAAGCGATCGGATTTTGCTCGCTCGCCCTGCAAAGACAGGCCAGTGGAATGAGTGACAGGAGAGGCCATTTGTGGGTGGTAACAGGGGCAGGGCAGTTGGAACGGAGGAGTGGAGTTAGGGACGCAGGCGTGCCAGAGTGTTTTCACGCCGTTTCTGTGGCGTGCATAATTAGCAGGCAGTGTCATAGCACACGTCACCTGGTTGAAAAATACACTGAAGTGCTCGCAGTGCTTGCGGTACGGTACAGTCAACCTCAAGCGCTGCGGCCAGATCCGATGTAACCCGATGTACCGATGGTTGAATATACAGTACTTACTGGAGATGACGTACGCAAGTGGGTGGCTAAAGACAGGCTGGTGGGCGTCTAAAAGCACAAAGTGATCGCTCGCCAAGACATAGTGGGTGTGATTTTATGCTTTGCCGAGCAAGCGGCTGCCTTGACGTCACTTTGCAAAATTTAAATACGCTGCTCTAAAAATCAAGAAGGACGGCCCTGATTCAGAGCGAGCGCTCTTTCAGAGCGTCCGGCTCTGAATCAGGGCCACAGAGTGGGGTCAATGACTGCTTGCGAGCGCTCAGCGCTCGCGAGCGGGTCTGAACCAGGCCCAGTGATTTTACATGGTTTTCCCTTGGTAGCTGAGTTGCTGTTGTTCCCAAACGCTTCCACTTTCTAATAATATCACTTACAGTTTACCGTGGAATATCCAGCAGGGATGAAATTTCATGAACCGTCTTATTGCAAAGGCGGCACCCTATCACAGTACCACGCTTGAAGTCACTGAGCTCTGCAGAACAATCCATTTTGTATCACAAATGTTTGCAAATGGAGACTGCATGGCTAGGTGCTTGATTTTATACACATGTGGTAAATGGTCTGACTGAACACTGAACGCTAAAATAGTTGAACATTCAGAATAATCTGTTTAAACAGAGTGGTTCATTTTGGAAAGAAAACGTGTTGTACAATGATTGTACTGGCAGGAAGTGCTTAATGTGCTTATTCAGGGTCAAGGCTGGCATGTCTACTCTCTGGCCCTGATTCAGAGCAGGACGCTCTGACAGAGCGCTCGCTCTGAATCAGGGCCGGCCCTCCTCCTTTTTGGAGCGGCCTCCTGGCCGCTCGCATAGCTGTGGGTGACCACTCACAGTTATAGCGAGCGGCCAAAATGATGGTCGCGATGGTCAAGACCATCGCGACCATCGGGCTTGCGACGAGACCCTGCGGTAGGGTCTCGCTGCAGCAAGCCCTGGAGTGCTTTTGGCTCTATCAGAGCCAAAAGCACTCCAACTGACATCACTAGTGATGTCAGTGGGGCCGGCCCCAGACGGTAGGCGTTCCCATGGGAACGCCTCAGTCTGGGCAGCCACGCCCCCGGCACGCGGACCAAAGGGGGCGTGCTGTCAATCACCATCGATAGCACGCCCCCTTTGGTGCGATACCCATAACGACAGCTTGGCTGTCGTTATTCGGGTCTCGCGCATGCGCACGACGGAGCCGCCTCCACTGTGTCTATCCAGGCCCCCCTTGTGTCACTCCAGCCCTCCTACCTGTGTCCCTCGAGGCCCACCTGTGTATATCCAGGCCCCTCTGTGATTTTCAGGCCCACCATTGTCTCTCTGGGGCCCATGTGTTACTCCAGCCCTCCACCTCCAGCCCAGTTACTTAACTTATTCTCTTCTGGCTACTGCTCCTCTTTGCGCCAGGCCGTAGCTCTTCTGCTTCTCAGCGGTTGCAGCGCTGTGTGACATCATGCTGTCATGTGCGCTATGTTGCAATAGTAAAAAAAAGTTATTATTTACTGTATTATTATTTAGTACCGGCCATCTGTGCCAGATGGGAGCCTGTATATCGGCCCAGTGTGGATGGGATAACTCCCTTGGCCGCGGAGCGTTTGTGTGTGTGGGGTAACGGGTAGTGCCTGCAAGGAACGTAGGCGTGTCACGACCATTCCGGCGGCGTGTCTCACCCTATGACTGCGGTCCCGTACGCAATGAATATGGCTCCGGCGTCCCAATTCCCATGCCCATTCTACACGAGCAGACAGTAGACTCACTCAGGACTGTGATAATCAAATGATCTGCGGCCGGTGCTGCGTCTTTATGCACAGACGCTGCAACATGTTGCACAGGTGCTTGAATTTGCAAAGCCGCAGGTGAGCGTCTCACTACATCTCCCAGCAGCTGAATCAGGCCCTGAGACTATTACTGTAAGGAGAGAGACATCCATTTTGTAAGAGCTGACTAAATCAGAGTCTATCCAATTCTAACCAGCAATTTTCTAGAATGCAATAGCGAAATGATAGGCAGGATCTGGTTGCTATGAGCAACACCGCCACTTGTCTGTTATACAAGTGTTGCATATCAAATTTTAATCAGCACAATCTCCTAGTCGCTTCACATAGCGACTAAGACGCATTTTCGGGTGAAAAAGACGCAGACCTCGGCAAGCCTACAAAATGGCCCCTGGTAACGCCCCCTCCCCGCTCCCAAATAGCCGCTGTGGCTTTGGGGGCACTGAGGCCCTGATTCAGAGCCGGACGCTCTGACAGAGTGCTCGCTCTGAATCAGGGCCGTCCCTGCTCCTTTTTGGAGCGGCCTCCTGGCCGTTCGCATAGCTGTGGGTAACCACCCACAGCTATAGCGAGCGGCCAAAATGATGGTCGCGATGGTCAAGACCATCGCGACCATCGGGCTTGCGACGAGACCCTGCTGTAGGGTCTCGCTGCCGCAAGCCCAGGAGTGCTTTTGGCTCTATCATCACAAGTGATGTCAGTGAGGCCGGCCCCAGACGGTAGGGGAACGCCTCCGTCTGGGCAGCCACGCCCCCGGCACGCCCACCAAAGGGGGCGTGCTGTCAATCACCATCGACAGCACGACCCCTTTGGTGTGAGACCCATAACGACGGCTTGGCCGTCGTTATTCGGGTCTCGCGCATGCGCGCGACGGAGCCACCTCCGTCGTGCGCATGCACACTTGGGCACCATCGACCCGCTTGCAAGCGCTCAGTGCTCGCGAGCGGGTACTGAATCAGGCCCAGAGAGCGATCTTGCAGGACCCGTTCTGCCCATGCATGCGCAGAATGGGTAATACACGCGTGCAGTCCGCCCACCATTGGAGATATAACCATACCACCATGTTTGGGTACATCTCTGAAACAGGCCCTGAGTCAACTCACTGATTTTGAGAGTTCACTCTTCAAGGGCAAGCTTGTAGATGAACGCAAGTGGAAAATAGAGTCCAATCAATCACGAGGTGCATTGGAATGACTTAGGGCATCCGACCACCCTTTCCGTGAAATGGGCGTTTTTGGGGCAGTCACATGTGGACGCTAAGCCATACTTGCCTACTTTTGAAAAAGCATTTCAGGGAGATTGTGAAAGCAGCACCTATGAGCGCGTGTTACAGTGGGCGTGTCCTGATAAATCTGAGAGGCGTGTCCTAAACCTGACTTACATCCAAATGTAAACCAGCCCAAAAGCAGTTAGTAAGATCTGTTTTTTGATGAATACACACTAATACTTTGCAGAAATTCATAGGGATTATTGTGCCTTATAATAACCAATGCAAGGAAATGACACTAATGATCCCATTTGAATGTATATATCTCTGTTTTTTAATATATCAGTTTCATAATGGGGGTAAGGATGAAATGAGGGAGATTGCCAGACTCTTCAGGGAGACAGGGAGATTGCTACTATTTCAGGGAGTCTCCTGCACAATGAGGGAGAGTTGGCAAGTATGCGCTAAGAACTGTTCTGTCCAGTGGGGGTGTCAGGAGAGTTTAAGCCGGTAGCATGCGGATCTAAATTGGACACCTGAGACTGATCTTCTGCACCCAGCATAGCCTAGATGCATGCCCAGATGATGATGACAGTTGTGGCTGCAGACAGAAAAGGCCCAGCAACACCCTGAGCTCCAGGCTGCCTATGCTGTAATGTTGTATATACAGTATAATCTGCATACTGCTGTTATACCTGTGTATCCCTGTGTCATTTGTCATTTGTTGTTCTACCTGATCCACTAATACCAAAAATTATGTTATATACCTAACACCACATGCATCTTGGCCAAGCACATTATACCCTGGTTTAACTACTGTCTGGAGGGTCACTGCTTCCAGCACAATACGCTCGCGTATCATAGTGACAGTCTACCCTGCTATCAGCCTGCTGTCATCCTGATACTCTGCTAATATAAAGTAGGCTGCCACGGCCATACAGAAGGACGGCCACAGATGGGTCCTAATCAGCCCCCTAATCTGCCACAGTTTCTATCTGTGTACGATCCTGATGGGAAGACGCTAGCTGCTTGAAAAGGGGAATTGACTGGGAAATATTTTCCAAAAACCAGCAGTAGAAGAACTGGCCAGTCCCTGGATAGATGCACATGGACTTATGAGGACTAGTGAGCACTGAGGCTCTACGAAGGGAGAAGTAATTCCTCTTATTCAGCAATAAGAGAACAGTTGGAGGAAGTCACAAAGCATCGTGCGATAGAAAGCAACAAGTATGGCAGGATGGGGCAAGTACTGGCACTGAATACACAAGTGGTAAGCCACAAGCCATGTAGAGAAGGTACGCAGCTGCGTTCCAGACCACACTACCAAACAACATCCAAATGAACGGCATAGCAGTAAGATAGAAGCGTAATCTCTGTGAAAGCAGGTGACGGGCGCTCCATGGCACAGCGATGCCAATTACATATTGTGGTGACCGCCTGTTATCTCCAAAATCTTTTATACAGAAAAGCTACAGAACTCCATCATTAAACTGAGGTTGAGGAGCAGCCAACTATAATGACAAGGCCCTGTTCTAACAGGAAAGCAACGCCCAATGGGAAGCTTCTAGCTATTATTTATCAAGTACGCTCTAAAAAATGATAACTGCAAGCTGATTGGTTACTACGGGTAACTTTTTAACCTGTCCTCTTTAGAAGGTTTGTGCATCCCCCCCGTCTGTCACTCAAATGACACAACATATTGCAAGTAGTTCAGCCTGCGCTGTTTTCCAACCAAATGTCTATCTAACGTGGTTTGAGCAGTACCACAGCACTAGTCAGAGCCATGGATGGGGGCAGTGTCGGGCTGGGGCATGACGGGTTCACCAGGGAATGCTGTGGCAGCAGCACATGCTTAAGCGGTGTGACCAGTCTCCAGAGGGGGTGTGGCCAGCCACCACAGAGAGACTTGGCCAACCATTACAGAGGATATAGTCAGCCTGCAAAACACAAGGCCTCTTTATGAAGAAGGGGACAAGGGTGTGTCAGGAAAGCCCCACTTTGATTGATAGGATGGGATCATTTCGAACCAAGCACCCAATTTCTGATTTATGTAATTTAAGTACACAATCCAGATCCTGACCCCAACAGAATGGAAAGAGGGGAGGGGGACCCTCAGTCAGTGGGGCCCACCAGGAATTTCCCCTGTACCCCTGTGGGCCAGTCGGACCCTGGATAGAGGTGGCCTCACCAAGTTCCCACCAGGCAAACATGCAGTTGGATAGAAATGTTATTCTTATGACAACACTCAGGGGCAAAGTACACAGCCTACACTGAAGCTGGAAAGAGAGGATAATCTACTTAACAACGAGAGGCAGTGTGGCGTTAGACCCGGTCCACGTGGCCAAGGTGGCGGCTGCGGCACTGAAAGGGTTAACCCTCGTGCTGCTCCGCCATTTTCAAATGAACTAACAGCGCTACGCTCCAGTTTCAAACACAAAAAGACAACAGACAGCGCTAACTGTGACTGATTGCGGTTAGCCAAATGTCTAATTATTAGTAGTATCAGGAGTCAAATATTAAACATTGACTATTTAATATCACTCAATATACACATAAACTAAAACATTAAAAAAATAAATAATATACAAATATAAATAAATATTAATGGTTGTAAAAAAAATATAGAGACAATCTAGCAATGCTAAAAATCCCTGTGCAAAAAATGTACCAAGGATGTATCAGTTTTGGGGGTTTATTTCCTAAGTGTCGGGTTGTAAAATCTGACACTTCTGTTCTTTATGTCCAATATTTAAAAGGGCAGTGCTTTTATTAGCCGTGTCTTGCTACCGGTAGTAAAAGCACTGCCCTCTTAAATATCGGATAAACACGAACAGAAGTGTCGAGTTTTTACAACCCGATACTTCAGAAATAAACCACTTGGAGTCTCATTACACAGCAGGGAGTGTAGAGTACAGTATATGAGAGACAATCAAAGGGTGTTCCTTATTCAAAGGCTCCAAACACTCCAATATGTTAAAAGATAGTGGAATAAATCAGCGGCATTAGGTCCAAGTAATCAGACAGTAGAATATCTTGCCAGACAATACTTCTATCCATTACAATATCGAGAAACTAATCAATAAATATAAAAACAGGTGGTCCGCCATTAGGAGGCTCTATCATCCTGGAAAGTTAAATATGACATAGGGTCATAGGCTGCCAGCAACAGAGCTGAAGACGCCACTGAGGAGGGAGATCGTTGCTGGACCTCGCTGGAGGGGCCGGTGGCATATTTGTTACTATCACTGCGATACTAAATGAAATATGCCACTGGTATTTAGATTTGTTGCTAAATGGGGCCCTGTGAGAGGCACTCCCCGCTGTCTGCGCTGACCCTACACGGGATACCCGAGTACAGTTCGTAGTTAGACAGCACTGAGGTTAGAACTGATTGTGGTTGTAAAGACACCCTTGCCTGATGCGTTTCGTCATGGTATTGTGACTTTTTCAAAGACATAATGGGGAGCTGGAGGACACATTATTTATAGTGATGCTACATGTGGCTCACATAAATAAAATTAAAAACAATAAAAAGGACCTATGATTCCTGAATACCAGTGCAGACAATATATACATATACTCATAGCCGTAACTAGACTTTTTGGTGCCCTGTGCCAGAGAGAGCATTGGTGCCCCCCCCCCATTTTTTAAAATAGTGACATAAGATAGTGAACCTGAAAAAGGGCCATGGCTTCATGGGTAAGGGCCAGGAGATGCTGGGGATAAAAGAAGAGGCAGCTACAAGTGAGAATGATAATAAACAGGAAAATTGACAGGCCCAAACAGCGCCCCCTACCCTGCGGTGCCCTGTGCCATGGCACAATTCGTACCACCCTAGTTACGGCCCTGCATATACTTATTAAACAAAAAACAGCAATCTGTGCTACAAATGGATATATATAAAATAAAGTAACGGATCAGTATAGATGAAGGACACACTTTTTGAGAGCAATAAAAATATAGACACTAACTTTACTGTTGAAATATTAAATATACATCCCAATGAAATTAATAATATATATAAAATATGAAAATAATATCAAATAGAGCCTAATAGTTAATTTACACAAAATTAAAAGTAATTAATTAATTGCCATTTTTGCTTTGTTTAGGGTTGTATAGGATACTCTTGCTTGAACTCAAATGCTTTGTGACCTATCATATGACAATTGTAGCATTTGAAGTTTCTAAATTTTTCACTTTTTGTGTGTAATTCAGTACTCTCAGCACTAAATTCACATGACATATGTTCACAGAACTGTAATAACTTTCCACTAACTCTGTCTGTAGTCAACGTTTCTGTGTTTGCTTCCAATGTCACAACCAGGAAGTCAAACTCAGGAGTTAAGTTCTGTAGCATCACCGTAGCATCATCTACTTTCATTCCAACCGACAATAGTTGCTGAGAAACAGACATAATTTTGTCAATGCTGCTGCATTCACATAACTAGGTATTGCATAATACACATCTTAAATTAATTCTTCTCATGAGACCTCCATTTGGCTAAGCTGCCTGTAGTGCTGTCCACATCTTATATGTTGACTCCTTCCCATGTAAAGGAGTCAGCAAATGTCTATATCAGGGGTCTTCAAACTTGGCCCTCCAGCTGCTGTGGAACTACACATCCCAGCATGCACTGCCACCTTTTTGATATAACAGCATGCTAAAACTATGTGCAGTGCATGCTGGGATGTGTAGTTCCACAGCATCTGGAGGGCCAAGTTTGAAGACCCCTGGTCTATATCGTCTGGGCTTGGATTTGCACCTGGGTCTAATGTGAGCTTCCACATTTCACACTTTAATTGCATTTCCATAGCAAACTTCTAATACCCCTTTCAGACATACTGAGATTCCCGGGAATTTGGCCTGTCTCGGCCAAATTCACGGGATCTTGTGTATATCTGAAAGGTACCTACCCAGGAACACGTTCCTGGGTAGCCGACCCTCCAATTGACCAGGGAAATTCTCGGGAGTTAAGTCGCGGGAAATTACCCTACTCATATCTGAATGGTGCTTCCCGGGAATTTACTCGTAGGCTACACCAAGCAGCTTTTACATTGAGTGGGCAGCGCAGAGAGTCCTATAGGATGCTCAGCGCTGCCGCTCACCACCCACCGCGCCGGTGGCTTTGTTGCTGTAGATCGAATCAGCGACACAGAGGACCCCTGCCGCACGCCGGGGACACCGCCGGCGCAGGAGACCATCGACAGGTCCCTGCCACAGCAGGCCTCCCGCACTCTCGCTGGACCACCAGGGCAAATAGGGAATAAAACATATTTTATTCATAAAATAAAATAAAAAAAAATGGCTGGATTGTGATTGGCCAGCTGCCTGCTGCATTTTGAGGACATCATCAGCGGCAGCCGGAGAGGAGATAGGCTAGGAGGGACAGACGGCAGAGGAGAGGCAGGTAATCTAAAAAACCCGGCTTATTAGGTGTAGCTCCTGTGTGTATGCTTCTCATAGACATACCTATGCAGCTTTTGTGCACTAATCAGTTTCTGTGCTGTTACACTGTGCTGGAAACACTCTGTGCTGTCTTCACTCTGTGTTTTGTGCAGCTTGTGTGTACTGACTAGCCTCTGTGCTGAAACACTGCGCTATACACACTCTTTGCTGTATTACATGTGCTCAAAATGGCGCTTGCGTGCTGCTGTCTGTGTTCTAGTAGTTTGGAGCCTGTATACTTAATACTTGTGTGACTGAGCTTATAACCTTGTGAAAATATGTGTGTACAGTACAGGTTTGTAGGTATAGCAGAGTTCCAGTACACACCAGTGGATGCTTAGACAATGAACAGCCCAATTGCTTAACCAATGGAGTGGTTTTATTAGTGTTATGTGAGACACAGCTGTACTCACTGTTATACACTGTTTGATGGAGCGGAGCAGAATGATATATAACTCACCAGCTGGTGAGTGTATCTGGTGACCGAGTAGCTGTACAGCGATGCTGGAAGCAGGGCCGAAACTAGGATATCTGTCACCCGGTGCAAGGTAGCAATTTTGCTCCCCCTTTCTTCCTGTACCTGGATTTTGTCCTTGCTCCTCCATAAGGCAGTGCACTAGTCAAACGTCCCTGGTATAGTGACTTACATTATTCCACACACCATAATGCCCATTACACATTATGCCACTCACTGTAATGCCTATTACCAAAGTGCCACTTACATATTTCCCTGACACCATTTTATATCCCACAGTAAGGCTTCTAATTACTTTAAAATTACCTGCTCGTTGCCAGGGGGTTTATGCTCATTGCCAGGGGTTACAAGCTCGTTGCCATGGGGTTTTATGCTCGTTGCCACTGGTTTTCATGCTCGTTGCCAGGGGATTTATGCTAGTTACCAGGGGTGCCAAGCTCGTTGCCAGGGGTTTCATGCTCGTTTCCAGTGGGGTTTATGCTAGTTTCCAGGGGGTTTATGCTCATTGCCAGGGCATTTCACGGGAGAAGATGCAGCTTTCAGCATCTTCTCCCGGCAGCGCCAGCATGCCCGGCACTTACGGGAACGCTGTGTGCATTGTGCTCTGCTAACAGACACTAAAGGTCCAGTATAGGGATGTGCAGGCTCGGATAGGTTCGAGTTTGCACGTGGAGTTCGGATTTTTTGGAGGGAAAAATCCGAACTCCACGTGCAAACTCGAACCTATCCGAGCCTGCACATCCCTAGTCCAGTAGGACCTCTAGCATCTGTCTCTTCCTTGGTGGCGGCCATTTTTGGATGACCGTTTTCAGCAGAGTCCATGCGGACGGCTAGTCCGCATGGAATCTGCTGAAAACGGCCATCCAAAAATGGCCGCCGCCAAGGAGGAGACAGACACTAGAGGTTCAGTAAGGACCTCTAGCATTTGTCTCCTCTTTGGTGGCGGCCATTTCCGGATGGCCGCCGGATGGCTGTCAGTTTTTTTCACCCTCCTGGCAATTCCCACCCGGTGCACGTGCACCTCTAGCCCCTCCCTAGTTGTGGCCCTGCTGGAAGGCATTGTGGGCATACATGCCTACCCTCCCGGTTTTCGCGGGAGGCTCCCGATTTTTCGGGTAACCCCCCGCACCCCCGGAAGGGTAGGCATTTCTCCCGCATTCTGCCCACTTCCTAGTGAAGTGGGCAGAATGAGGAGAATACCCGCTGCGATCGCGGGTCTCCGTGAAGGGGGCGGGGCTTAAGATGTGATTCTGCATGAATCACAGCATTTGGCCCCACCCCCTATGTAAATTTTACCCAATCGCGGCAGTTTTGCCGTGAGGGGCGGGGCTTAATGACGCAAATCGTTAGGCCCCGCCCCCATCGGCCCCCTGCTGCTTCTCTTACCCGGGCTTCTCCCGGGAAGAGATTATAAAAGGTAGGCAACTATGATTGTGGGTGATGGCAATACTGGTGTCTCTCTGAAGCTTATTGGTAAACTACTGTCTCCCACTGTGACACTCAACACAATGAAATGATGTTGCCATGCATGCGCAGTAGTCAAGTCCGTTGCCCCCATCTTGGAACAGGGAATAAACCTCCCTAGAGTTAGAAAATGTAGTGTGCACAGTAGCGCTCTCCACAACAAAATTAAGAGCCACATGGTACTGGGGCTAAAGCTGATGAAGGGCCTATTATGAGAAGCCTAGAAGCTATAACTAGTGCTTAGTGGGTGTGGGCTGTACCATGTGGGTGCATACACCACTGCTCTACCAGCCACAATGTCTCCCTAAATTTGTAAAAGTAGAAAAACTGTTTGAATTTGTGAGGAAAACAGAAATACAATTTTAATGCTGAAGATTAATGGCTGACTATGTGGTGGCGCGGACGGCTAATACTATCATGATGATGGGCCTATTTACTGCGGAGGACTGGGTCTGTCGTCCAATCAGCCCCATTGTAAATCTGCCCCTCCTGCAGTGCAACATGGTTTTACCAAGGTGCAAAGTTACTCCCAAGAATGTCATGTCATGATGATGGGCCTATTTATTGTGGAGGCCTGGGTCTGTCGTCCCATCAGCTCCATTGTTAATCTGCCCCTCCTGCAGTGCAACATGGTTTTACCAAGGTGCATAGTTACTCCCAAGAGTCGGCCCCTTTATGCGCATATGTAAATACCTTGTGAAATTCTAGGAAGTTCTAACCTGAGTCACTGGACCAGTAGCATTGGTGAGTCAGACTAGGCAGGATTTCACCAGGAAGATGAGCACAGTATGAGCATTCAGGGAGCATTGTGTGGAGACGTGTGGGAAACAGAAGACACACAAGGAAATGTAGAAAATCATTGTTATTTGCTTTCCCGATGACAAGGCGGGAAAAGGGCGACCTGACAAGTGGGACATCCCAGATAAAGAGATTACCATAACACCTAACATTTTCCTGGTCACATGCAAATATATTATTGTATGTTGTCAGTGTTACCACAGACTTTCCATTTATGAGACCCATACACATGGTGAGCAGAAGCGGCAGAACCCTACAGACATGAGGTAGACATGAGGTAGACACAGGAGATACAGACAGGTAACAGAGGTTAGAGGTTAGAGGCTAGAGAGGGACACGTTCATCAGAGCTTACAATCTAGATGAATGTGAGCATTACAAGACACCGATATTGTACTTCCAGTATGTTTTCTTCTTCTTGCACTCCGGAAGGCACCTGTGTCTGTTAGGTACTTACATGTGAGGTTTGTGTGGCAGGAACACTGGGAGCATGAGTGGCTGGTAGGCCAATGAACTAGAAATAACATTTTTTTGATGAGAAAAATGATTGGTCCACAAACATTACTGTAAATACTAGTAGTATTGGACCCAACTTGTGACTGGTCTGGGACTGTCCTGGCCCCAACTAGCCATTACTCCCCCCCGCTCCCGCCACTATACTTACCTCACTGCAGACCTCTCCTCTGCTGGTGGCCTGTCTCATCTCTGTGGTGGGAGCGCCAATGGGGAAACCCCTACTCTCACTGCACATGACGGATATGAGACAGAGACCGTCTCTGTCTCTCTCTATATTAGGGGTGGGTAATAAGCGGCCCCCCAGCTGTTGTAGAATCCCAGCATGCCCTGCCACAGTTTTGCTATTTGGCCATGCTAAAACTGTTCAAAGGCATGCTTGTATTTGTAGTTCAACAACAGCTGGAGGGACGCTTATTGCCCACCCCTAATCTATATATAACTATACTGTATATATTGGTGGGTTCGGACTTTCAAATTCCTGCAGTAATTTGTCTTAAATGTGATCTGATCTTCGTCTATATCAGAGATGGGCAGCAGGAACGCGTGCAGTCAGAGCCGTAACTAGACTTTTTGGTGCCCTGTGCCAGAAAGAGCATTGGCGCCCTTATTAATTTTCAAATAGGGGCATAAGAATCGCATCCGAAAAAGGGCCATGACCTCAAGAGGAAGGGCCAGGGAAGAGATAGGGGAGGCCAGGAGATGCTGGGGATAAAAGAGGAAGCTACACGCGAGAATGATAATAAACAAAAATAGTAAACCGAAAATTGACAGGCCCAAACAGCGCCCCCTGCCCTGCGGTGCCCTGTGCCACAAGTCGCACTACCCTAGTTACAGCCCTGACGGTGGCACCCATCTCTGATTTAGATGAAGACAAATGAAGGAATACAGGTTGAGGGAAGTCTGAGTGGTGAGGGGGCAGCGTGGGTTGGGCTGTCTTCCATGAACAGCTTTCTTCTGCTACAGGTCATTCTACAACATATTAATGAAGTCAGGGCATTGAATGGGACATATTTGCTTTGCCTCAGTCTATAATCCTTGGCTAAACTGACCTATGAAACTGTACGGTAGAGTAACCAAGGCCTTACATAGAGTTTCTGCTGCCCAGGTATTGTGGGTGACTTATTGTAACATTGAGAACCCACAAATACTCTTCTTCCGTGTCCGCCCTCTCCTATTATGCAGATAGTTGGTAAAGACCATGGAGGAATTATCTTTCATCATATCACCTTGAGCAGCTCTATGTAAAGCCATGGGAGAAGGTAGAGCTGCACAGGAAGGCGGTGTACACAACTACTAATGTCAGGCATTTACATTAACAAACGTCAGGGTCTGCACAAGCACCAACCACTGCAGATCCACATGGCGTGAGTTACGCCAGAAGAGTGGTATCATGATCAAGCGGGAGGGGTGCAAGATGGACCTCTCAGTGTTTAGAATGAAGTGGATGGAACCAGAACCTCTCAGATATTTCTCATGTACAATATTTGCTCCCATTCAGCTGCTACAGCAACAGGAAAAATTATTCCTAGCCCAGGGAAATCCTAGCTGGTTGGGACCCAATGAATTACGATGGCCTTCTCTGCCCTAATATTGCACTGGACACATCTAATAAAGATTATTATACAGAAAGGACTATGGTAGGGGGGAGGGGGATATAAACTGACTAGAGCTCATGCACTACAACAGAGAGAGTAGAGTAGGGGTCTTCAACCTTGGCCCTCCAGCTGCTGTGGAACTATACATCCCAGCATGCACTGCCACAGTTTTAGCATGCTGTTATATCAAAGGCAGTGCATGCTGGGATATGTAGTTCCACAGCAGCTGGAGGGCCAAGGTTGAAGACCCCTGGAGTAGGGGGGAGATGTATCAAAAGCCTTGGAGATAAAGTGTAGAAAGATAAAGTACTAACTAATCTGCTCCTAACTGTCATTTCTCAAACACAGCCAGTAACATGACAGGAGCTGATTGAATGGTACTTTTTCTCTCTCCACGGCTTAGTGAGTAGACCCCAAAGTACTAACTAATCAGCTCCTGTCATTTTTCAAACACAGCCTGTGATATGACAGTTAGAAGCCAATTAGTTATTACTTTGGGGTCTATTCACGAAGGGGTCCCGGCATCAGCAAGTGCATACACACTTGCCGATGCCGGGAGTGACGGCGGGGGTGGGGGGGGCATGCTGCATTCGGCAGCATCGCCACCCGCTGTCAATATCGCCCGTTGCACCTGCATGCAGGTCTGATGAGCTATGTCGCTGACGATGCGCGGGAGTGCGCATCGTCAGCGACATAGCCGGTACACTCTGGCCGATGTGGACGAGATGTCATCTGATCTGCCGGATCGGGCGACATATCATCTAGTGTGTACACAGCTTAAGCCTTGGAAAGAGATAAAGCGGAGAGAGATAAAGTACCAACCAATCAGCTCCTGTCATGTTACAGGATGTGTTTGAAAAATGACTGTTAGGAGCAGATCAGTTAGTACTTTATCTTTCTCCACTTTAACTAATCAGCTTCTAACCGCCATGTTACAGGCTGTGTTTTAAAAAATTGACAGAAGCTGATTGGTTGGTACTTTATCTTGCGCCACGCCGTGATACATCTCCCCCAGTGTGAGCTGCATGGATGGAAGAGATGATAGATGGGTGGGAGAAGAAGCGTTTGGTGGCAATGCAGTAATGCAATTGCGCAAAGAGATGACAGGCAGATTGAGAGAATACAAATGAAAGACAATTGAGGACAGTTTCAATTAGCTGAGAGCTAGGTTGTGAAACTTTTTCCAGCCGGGTAAAACCCACAGACGCAACTTTTTGCTATTCCCTTCTGCTTTAATCTAACATGGTTTTACAATGGGTTTTATTTCGCAACCCCAGACTACGGGGTCTATTTACTAAGCAGTGTTAGGAGACAGAGTGAAATGTGATAAGAAAGTGATAAGGTGCCAGCCAATCAGCTCCCAACTGTCATATTTCAAACACAGCCTGTGAGATGACAGTTGGGAGCTGATTGGCTGGCACCTTATCACTTTCTTGTCACTTTTCACTCTGTCTCCTAACACTGCTTAGTAAATAGACCCCCAGGTGAGTAGAGAACTATGCAAAAATACTTATTTTAATGTCAATATGTCATTGTGAAGTTCCTATGGGCAATAAAAGGCATGCAATTAGGTCTAAAAATCATAAAAATGTGTACAATGATGTGGGGCATGTCTGAGGGTGGTTGTTTGGTTAGGAAATGGGTTTTAGAAATGACAGATGGGAGTTGAAAGTGTTTTTTGCCTATATTTTATAGAGACATTTAAATGTGCCCCAAAATACTGGAAACACTTTTATTTGCTAAAATACAATTGCTGGCTGTAAGTTTTCCTCCATTAATGACAAATCAAACCTGTGATGCCTTTAACAGCCTCCAACACTTTGCTTGTGGCCACTAACAGCCCCTACACTGTCCTACTAACTTATTTGCCAGTTTTTTTCTGTTCAGAATGCTTTCCCCACTTCTCTGTGCACTTTATATAGTTGGCACAGTGCAGAGCTAATGGTGACATGGGCACGATACCAGCGACTTCCTGTCTCTAATTTTTAACAAAAATATTCTGTGATATGTGCGAAAAAATGAACGGGAGACTTCACAGTACAGAACTCGCAGCTACTTGAATCTGCCCTTTAGGCCTTAATTGCACTTACCTGCATGCTCCAGGCCTCCATTGATGTTCTCCATTCCTCCGGTCAGGTGATCTCCCATACTGCACTGGGACCCGATCACCTGATGACCGGGCAGCAGTGCACTATGGGAGACCAGCTGACCAGAGGGGAGACATCAACGGAGGCCCGATCACCGGTCCCTGGAGTCAGGTAAGAACATTTTTTTTTTCTTTTTTTTACAGTAATCAGCTTGCGGTCTTTTTAGACCACACAGCTGATTACTGGGGCCGGCTCCGGGCTCTGCTCTCCCCGTTAGAGCAGGCCAGGAGTCCGGTAACCGGGGGAGACCCTGGATAACGCCACCTCCAGGTGGCGTTATTATCACAGGGCTTTCCCCGATATTTTTTCACATTTTATTTTTAGTAACATTGGTCGGATCACATTTCCCATTACAATTATGGGAAATGCGATCTGCTTTACTAAAAATAAGTGATACTTAGGGGTTGGAGTAGAATTTAACGAATTCTACTCCAATTGCCCTGTAATAACTATAGGTGATACTAAAATAATGTGAAAACACCCTTTTTCACTTTTAGTCAAAATAATGTTAATAAATAGAGCCCTTAGTGTCATAAGAGTTGAGCAGGGTTCGGTTTTGAGGAAGATCAGAGTACTGATCGAAACGCGTTGGCGGTATTGGTGTTGAACAGCTATCCTGACCAGACCAGAGGAGGACGGTGCCATTTCCATCGAAGATTTGGGTGCATTACTGCGGGCAGTGAGATCACTCTTATACGCACAAAAAACCACTGTATTCTGGTAGGAAGCCATCTTCACCTTTTGTGGATATTTCAGCTGTGAAGCATTGTTGTATTTTTAAAGTTATTTGGAACTCCTTCATTTGGATATATCCAATTAAAACACTTTTATTTTTTTGGAAATTTTGTCTCTTTGGTTTTTAAATGTGCCTTTTTTTCCATTTTAATATGGACATATGGAGAGCATATACCTGAATGGACTATATATGTATTAATTTGGGGTAGATCATATACACCCCTATATGTGAATTATTGTGTACTCAAGTGAATTCTTATACGTCTGCACTAGACTGTTTTCTATGTTTTATGTTCCCACATATTCATCAACATTGGAACATACATCCCACACCTATCATATAAAGTGTCCATTATAAAAAGGATTTGAGGTCCCAAGATCAGGACTTCATATTGAAGATAAGTAAATTCTATATCTTGGGTGAGCGCAGAGTGGTATTCTCCGGATTTTTGTTTGTGTTAATGTAATTTTGGTGAGGATAACACCAAGGAGATTTACCCTTTAGCAGCCTTTGTAGCGCAATTGTTGGCAGATATCACCTTCTACATTCTTACTCGGATATGTTCGGATCTCAAAAACGCCATTTTATTGGCTATCACGTGTTTTGGATAGCCAATGAAATAAATCCGATCTTGCGATAATTTTGGGCGAAAAGAACAGAGTAAAACCGAAGCCGCACATCTCTAATTAAAAAGGTATTTGCTGGTAATCAGTGGCTTAACTACTGTCGCCCCAGCCCACGCAACTGGCATGGGGCCCTTCGCTGAGCAGGGACTGAGGCATGATTAGATTACAGTAAAGCTTTGACTAGGGGCATCAGAGCTTGCGAGGCGACAGTCACAAAGATAAACTGTTATTGGAGGGGATAGAGCAGCTACATTCTTCTCAGAGACACGACTGATGAAGCTAGTGACATGTGGCAAGACTGAGGCCTTAGATCTATGGGCTTTAATGATATAAATCCAAGTCAATCTCTATTATGACACTAAAGGGTGGTTCCCCTTTGAGTTTAACCACAACAACATTTAATCAGTCCCTGGAGAAATTTGAAAAGGTGGATGATGGACAGGTGTGATGCCCACCCAATCACAACGTCCTCTTCACCCCCTCCGGGTCCAATACTACACTTCTACAGACTCAGACAGTAAAATCAATTAAAAGTGCAAACTCGTGACTTGTACAGACCTCTCCAAACTCTTATACAAAGGGGAGCATTATGTTACTCCATACACGGATCAGAGCTGAAGTAGAGAAAGAAATATAGCGAAAAATACTTTATATTGCTGTCCAAAACTACATGCCACAGATGTGATGGCAAATTTAGTGATCAATTTAGATTTAAAATTAATTTAAAAACACATATGAACAGGCAGGTGCATAAATATGCATGATTATTATTATGACAGGAAAGCTCCCCGGGCAATTAAAACATAAAATATACTTATTTTAACATAATTAATAAATGTTAGATATAGGTACAGTAGGTTATTAATTGGCTTCTGGAAAACATATGTAGCCTTGTGTGTCAGTAATGGAGAAAACAGATAGTAAGCTCCGCTAGGGAAGAGACAGATGTGAATGAAAAAAAACATTCTCGGATTGTGAAGCACTGCTTAATAAGGGTGCGTTATATAAAAATAAAGGATAATAATAATAATATTTATATCGCGTAATGGGTACATGGAGTCCTGGCGAAAGGAAATGACAAAAACAAAAACATGCAGTCACCCCAGAATCATTATTGTGACGCAGATCTGCACGGAAGTCTTGGACAACGTTAGTGTTACAGGAATGTGTTTTATTATTAAAAAAAAAATAATAAGATTTTCTTGTAAGGAATAAATAAATAAACAGGAAAATATACAAATTTATAAACATTTACCAAAATAAATATAAATATGACAATATTCAGTGCAAATTTCTAAACACATAAAAAAAATAAATCAAAAACATTTATCTTTGGATAAATAAACAAATAGACAAGAACCAATTTAACTGGTAATTAAGTCATTTAACCAGTTAATTAAAGATGGGGGTCACAGACCCTCTAGCAGCAGAGATGATTGGATAAGTCCTTCACCGGTTATCCAGTAGATACATTAGTATACACTTTTGTCAAGGATAGTAAACAATAGGTCACTAATTCTATACTGGTCAATTATTCTATATTTAAGAAAATTATTTGGGATTATACTTTCTTACATATTAGGTGTGCTTTGCCAACAACAAGAAGCACTTTGAGCTCCCCTGACCCATCCTTCATCCCTACGTACCGAATAAGCTGAACCAGTTTGATTGCAAAAAGACCGTATTGGTTCACTTGCTAAAATTGCATTGACATGGAAAATTTGCATTGACCCATAACAACTAATCAGATACTCGCCAATGAGTTAGATGATTCACCTCCATGCAATGTCAGCAGTGCCGGCTCTCCAGAGGTGGGGCTACAGTGCAGTCCAAAATTCAAATAGGGGAGCCACTCCAACTGCCAGTGAGACTCCCAGCAAGCTATTTTTGGCAGTGTTTGGAAGGGCCCCACCTCTGAAGCTGCCACTGAATGTTAGGGTATACGCGTTTCGCCACAACAAAACCAAACTGTGTTCAGAACTCATTCAATGAGCAGTATAAGCATCCGGTGGCTACAGGCTATCATAGCACAATGCCTAGCAAGTTGAACCTAAGCTCCAGCACCTATATATAGTTGTTCATAGAACTACATCATTGCATACAATATCCCATAATATTTTATTACCATCATTATTTCACTATAAAAATATTTATTATCCCAATATAAAAGTTATATATTGTTGTCCAGGTAATTGTGCCAGTAAAAGGCAACTGTCTCAGTGCATGCAGATCAGGGCATAAGAGTCTCATGCATTGTAAACCCTTCTCTGACTTACTATTAAACTTAAATTTTATGTACAGAAAACTACTGTAGCATAAAGTTCTTGAATCCCCTTTGGAAATCCTCTCTCCCAGTATTGTTTTCATAACACTACGCTTATTGTAAACTACACACGATCCTAGTAATTCTCCTCCAACCCCTTCATACATACAGTATTGTTATGGGTTTCTAATAGACTTCTTTCTAATATTCTCTGTCTTGAGTCACAGTTTGAGGTACAGTAAACGTTCGAGATCACAGTATATTGTTCACCACAGTTCTAGCATACAGCAGATGAGGCCGTTCTCTCCCCAATATTTTCCCTACTAGTCTGAATGACATCTGAAAGACTCTCCATCTATACTGCAAGCTTGTACCCCAGTGTTTTTAAAGTCAGGCCGACAGCTGTCAGTTACCATAACCTGCCGTAAAACAGCGGCTGTTGAGCATGTGGCGGGCGTTGCAGGCAGTGGAGAGGAAACTGGAGATGGCCGGATCACAACGTGGAACTCATCATTTTCCAACTCTGGGCTCCCTAATTGTTCCACGCTCCAGGCCCTTTGCCTAGGTGGCTTAGTGGTCACTCCAGCACTGATAGCAGCAAGTTTATCACAAGCATTAAATCCTGTGTCATGTAGTGGTTATACTAATAGTAATGTAGAAGGGTCACAGTCACTGGCAGCATTCGGAGATATGTTCCAGGAAGTTTTCACCCAGTCTGTCCTGGAAGATCCTGAGGCACCGAGGGCACTGGAGCTCGTCCTGGGCTCTGTGCTCAGTGCTGGAGCTCCTCTGTCTCTCCGGACGTTCTGTGGGGGAAACCTGTCTCCTGTTCTCTGCAGACTCCGCGTTCAGGCCCTGCAGGGCGTCGGCAGTTCCTTTCTTAATGTACGTTCTGTTCCGGTTACCGATCTGAATCTGGAATTGGGCGGCGGAATCTCTGTCATCCTAGAATACAAATATATGCCGATTTTTTTTTAACTGGCCAATATAAATAAAATAATCACACATATTATGTTATTATCATTGTCTAGCATCAGCATAGCCTGATGACCTGTACAATGCTTGTTGGTGACGGTCAGCAGAGATCACCCCAAATAGAGGGGGTTCTATCCCAATGCTATAAATGTATTCTCATGCAAAGGGCAGCGCACACATGCTATGGTCGTAATATATATTTATGTCAGTGTAGTGTTCATTTGGTTATTATGTTACAATATTTCTTCACTCAGCAAATATACAGGGTAAATAATGTGTAGTTAACTGAAATGTTAATGTACTTATGACTGTGATACCCCTCTATTGTGCAATGCAGTAACCCTGAACTTCCCCCGGTCAGCACAAGGTAATCTGTACATTATAAAAAGTGACATCCTGTATAGTGTACTCCCTCCCCCTCCGGTCAGCACAAGGTGATCTGCACATTATAAAGGTGACTTATCATCCTTTATAGTGTACTCCCTCTGGTCAGCACAAGGTGATCTGCACATTATAAAGGTGACTTATCATCCTTTATAGTGTACTCCCTCCGGTCAGCACAAGGTGATCCGTACATTATACAAGTGACATGCTGTATAATATATCCCCCCCCATCCGGTCAGCACAAGGTGATCCGTACATTATACAAGTGACATGCTGTATAGTATATCCCCCCCCCTCCGGTCAGCACAAGGTGATCCGTACATTATACAAGTGACATGCTGTATAGTATATCCCCCCCCTCCGGTCAGCACAAGGTGATCTGTACATTATAAAGGTGACTTATCATCCTGTATAGTGTACTCCCTCCGGTCAGCACAAGGTGATCTGTACAGTATAAAGGTGACATCCTGTATAGTGTACTCCCTCCGGTCAGCACAAGGTGATCTGTACAGTATAAAAGTGACATCCTGTATAGTATATCCCCCCCCCCCTCCGGTCAGCACAAGGTGATCTGTACATTATAAGGGTGACTTATAATCCTGTATAGTATACTCCCCACGGTCAGCACATGGTGATCTGTACATTATGAAGGTGACCATTATCATCCTGTATAGTGTACTCCCTCTGGTCAGCACAAGGTAATCTGTACATTATAAGGGTGACTTATAATCCTGTATAGTATACTCCCCACGGTCAGCACATGGTGACCATTATCATCCTGTATAGTGTACTCCCTCCGGTCAGCACAAGGTGATCTGTACATTATAAAAGTGACATCCTGTATAGTATATCCCCCCCTCCGGTCAGCACAAGGTGATCTGTACATTATAAGGGTGACTTATAATCCTGTATAGTATACTCCCCACGGTCAGCACATGGTGATCTGTACATTATGAAGGTGACCATTATCATCCTGTATAGTGTACTCCCTCTGGTCAGCACAAGGTAATCTGTACATTATAAAGGTGACTTATCCTGTATAGTATATCCCCCATTTCTTACCCGTCTCCTTGCATGTTGCTGCAGAGAGGAAATCTCTTCCATTAGCTCCTGAATGCGGCTCTGCGCTCTCTCTCGATCTGCTCTCTCAGATGTAAAATCGTCTTTGTAAACAAGTAACTGCGATGAAAAGAAACAACCAGCGTTACTAGAGGAGCCAACAGTGACCATCAAACAGCGCATTTCTATAAATCTATATAGACACAGTGTGATCCGGGTGTTCATCATGACACGTAAACAACCACATTGCAACAATAATAATAATAATATTGATAATAATAATAAAATCAAACTATGGATCCTTCTAAATGTCTTTGGAGCCCTAACAACGCAGAAATACAACTTGTTCATTCCCTTCCACAGAGCTTTGCTTACAAGGAACTAAGCCTCCAGCTAATGACAGAATTATTATTGAATCTGAAATGTTTTATTACTGTATCTCAGTTTATTTAACGGTACTCCTTCTATGCAAGGTTACATGCACTGATCAATGATTCATTGCAAATAAAATTAGTACCAGCTGTAAAAGTGACATGAAAAGTCCCATTCCTGTACAATTGTTTTGTAGTGATATATATAGCAAGATACAGGGGGATATTTATAAAACTTTCTATAGGGGGCACGTAGGAGGTGCTAACGCTCATACCTGCTGTTCCAGCATCTGTATCTTCTCCCGGTCAGAAATCCTGGCGATGGCCACCTCTGCTGCCTCCTGCTGCAGCTTGGTGTGTTCGTTCATTGTGTCCTCCAGCAGACGGTTCAGCCGGATGATCTCTTTCTGCAGGCGGTCTGGGCGGCTGTGCGGAGCCTTCTGATGTTCGATCTGGGCCTTCAGCTCCTTCAGCTGCTGCAGGAGACCTTTCACATACTCCTCCCTGCTGGCGTCATACTTCTGCCACTTTGCATTCAGGTCCTCCACCTGGAAGAAGCGGTCATTATAGTATGAGGTAAATTAACAAAGCTTCTCTGTAATCCCCAATTGCCAGTAAAACATCCATAGACTATGGCAGGGGTATTCAAAAATGCAGCCCTCCAGCTGTTTTGGAACTACACATCGGAGCATGCACCTTTCACATTTTTAGCATGCCCTAATGGCAGGGCATGCATGCATTTCCACAACAGCTGGAGGGCTGGACTATGGTAGAAATTTTTTTTGAATCAATGATGGTCTTGAAATTGATATGTACAGTATATATGTGGCACTTCCATTACAAAATGTGGATCAGTCGGTTGAAAACCAGGGTTTATTAAGTACACCCACTGGTCATGTTTGAGACTTCCCTCGTGCGGAATAAATACTAATTTTGTGCTTGGACAAGGGAATCTAGAAAACAAACTGTTGGGGACACTTTTATTTTTCTAACTAGGACCCAGAGAGTGTCTTCATACCATTGTTTAGAACCCAAAAGAGGCAGTTTTCCAATAGAATGTATTGTATATCTGACAGTCCGAGTCTCAGTGAACACACTGGTGTAGATAATTATTTCTGGATTACTGGAGCGCAAAAAAAGATAAGCATGGCCAACAGGGGGCAGGCTACCTACTGTAACAACTATTATTATTGACTAGGAATAGGGTAAATCTGCCAGAAGTAGCGTACTTGACCCTGTATTTAGGAGTACCTCTTTAATAAAAAAAAATAAAGAAATTATATATATATATATACATATACATATACACACACATATATATATATATATATATATATATATATATGCATTACAGTAAAGAAAAAAGGGAAGTGTAACAAAAATATCACAATATTTACATATACTTACATGTACAACTTTCTGTTTTAATAACCGGTTTTCTCCCTGTAACTTGGTAAAATCAGCTTCATTTTCACTGCTTTTATTCTGATTCTGTATAGGATGTAAACAAGGGCTGCCATTAGACACTTAGACATAAACATTTCCAAGTGTTACCATAACTGAGAACCAGCAAAGTTAAGCTGCCTACATAATGTGAGATTTGGATTGGTCAATTCAATCAAAGCAACCAATCACTGTAGAGTGTGCAACTGGATCAACTTTGTGGCACAATGGAAAACCTACATTAGTGGTGATCTTCGTTAGGACGTGTAGGACCATCAATCAAGCTTGTAGTTTAGACGCCAATGAACACAGTGTGATCAGGTTGTTTAAAATGATAGGCAAACAACCAGATTGCACCATAATAATGATAGTATGTTTCCTACAGCAAATTTATTCTCATTTGCGTTTAAGTAGTAGTGTAACAGCTAATTGTAGTTGACAAGTAGCAATGATAATGATAAATGGTAAGTTCTTTTATTATGGTCTTTTTAAATTGGGCCAGGAGAGAAGCTCATGGTTTGGCAGAAGTAGACGTTCGATCCATATGGCACTGGACCACAAATCTGATCCCACCAAAGTCCCATGAACTCCAGTTTACATTTGCCATCCGGAACATAAGTAATGTTTAACAAAACATCATAGAACCAAAACATACCTGACTGACACGTTCTTCTGTAGTCAAGTTGTCTTTTCGATGAGTCTCTTCAATGCATTTGACAAGCTGCTGGCACATTTCTGCTGTGGCGGCAAGCTTGCGTTGGAGGTGGTGCGTTTCGTCAGAGAGCGATCGGCACAGGACTTCACTGGTGGCCTGGACTCTCTCCTTGTCAGCAAGCAATTTCTGTAGTCTGACGATCTCCATGTCCTTCTCATGCGGAGGCCAGCTAACTATGGGCTGTTCTCTGGTCTCCAGCTGCTGGTGGAGCTTCTGGATTTCCTGCAAAAGTCAAGCAGTGCACATCTGAGTCTACCATCGTATGTATCAACATAGCGTTTGGAAGGAAATCCTTCCACAATGTTGTGCCTCAATGTCACCTGCAGATCAGGGCTTTGCCGTAGGGGGAATTATGATGCTTATATTAGCCCTCTGTCTTTCCACACTTCTTCAGACAGCTCAGTTTTATATTTAGTAACTTTATAGCAGAGTTGGGCAATAAGCATGCACTCAGCTGTTGTAGAACTACACATTTCAGCATGCTTTGTCACAGTTTTACTAAAACTGTTGCAGGGTATTCTGGGATGTGTAGTTCAACAACAGCTGGAGGGCTGCTTATTTCCCACATCTGCTTTAGAGCATGGAAATCACCCAGGAATAAGAGCATAACAATTCAAAAGGAACCGAACAGATAAGATTCATAATACACATCTACCAAAATAACAAATGGGCTTCGCAAACAAAATACTGGGACTTACTTTTGTGATATCTGCTCTGCTATTGTTTATGGACCAGAGAACATACTGTGTGTACAGTGAAATACTATTCAAACAGCTTGTTATCAGACAGGCTCCTCACAGAATCTTTTACTAAGGCTACAGAATGGAAGCCCGCTATACACATAAGGCAGAACTACAGTCAAACGCTGATTGCCAAAATAGATTCTGAATTTAAATCTGACCTGGCTTTCCAAAATGACCACTGGACTTACAATGCCCTGCTCTTGATTGCCTAATGCAGTATTTCCCAAACTCCCCCATTGCAGTCCAGGTTTTAAGGATATCTATGCTTAAGCACAGGTGACTTAATTAGCACCTCGGTCAATTTGATTTAACCATCTGGACTCAAAACCTGGGGGCATATCAAATTAGGTGCGAGTTTACCAAAAATCTTACACCTGCAGGTTTTTCCCAGCAGGTACTGGAAAAAACATACAAAAATGCATACAAAATGTGGCCCTATTATGCCCAGGAATGCAGGAATGGGTGTTACATCAGTCACGCTCAGTTACAAGGGTTGTCCATCCCAGCTAGTGTTGATCACTTGCCAGGCACAGTATACACTGCAAGCCTGTTCTGCAAGTACTGGAGAGTGACAGGCAACCTAGGACTGCAGCAACCAGTAAACAAACATGTGTAAACTCCAGCTCACACCCAGTATTCCCTTCACAGTGCACATTTGCCAAACACTGGGGTTTGGTCTCCAAACATACTGAAGAATGTTCCCACAAGTAGAGACATGGGACTTTCTATATAGGTATGGGAAAACATATGCTTTATAACAAAGACTGAATGGGATGTTCATGATAATCTGATAACACAGGAGTTTCCCAAAACCCCAGTTACTGGAAGGGTGTAAACTTCCTAAAAAGATATTGAATTGGCCTTAAGTGATTTAAAAAAAAGAAAAAAACACAATACTTGCCCTTACATTACATGGAATGATCTGAGGGAACTGCAAAATACCAGCAGTTTACACACAGTCAATAAAATCACATTCCTGAGGAATCAGCAGATCCCAGGTCTATGCTTCGCCCCATAGCAACATAATCCTGCTCTAATAATAACAACAGACAGGCCAGTATAGTACATACAACCTACACAGACATGAGTACCTGCAATCTCAGGCTATAGCATTATTATATATATTTTCATTTATGTATTTTGCAGTGCTATATACTAGCCGAAGTTGCCATATTATCCCTTTAATTCAGGACACAAATAAATTACACAGGTTCTGTGGCTGGCTGACTTCAAGTCTCTATTTCACCTGGTTTTAATCCGCAGCAGAAGCTGTGTAATTCGCATGTCTCGAATTAAAGGGATGATTTTTCATATATATATATATATATATATATATATATATATATATATATTACACACACATTAGCTTGTCATTCTGGTAAATGCTGTATTTTTTTTACATTTATTTCCATAAACCACAGATGGATGCATAAAAAAGTCTGCAGGGGGGGGGGGGAGGGAGCAAGGGATCTGCCTACAAGGCTTACTCCAGAGATGGACATGGTTCTTACCTGGTTGAGATATTCCACTTTTTCCTGGCAAATCCTCTCTGTTTCACTCAGCTGACTCTTCATTTTGTTCAGCTGTTCCACCAAGTTCTCCACCAGCGATTTAGAAGGATCCACTTGATAGCCAACTGCTGCCGCAGAGCTCTCCAGGCTGGCCCTCAGCTTCTGGATGACAGAATCCTTCTGGTCCAGCTGCCTGTTGAGGTTCTTATTCTGCTGCCTGACTTCGTGGTAGAAAGTGCTGAGGGTACTGTAGCTCTGCAGCTTGGTCTTCAGGGACCTGTTTTCCCTGTGCAGCTTGTCCACAGTCTCTTCCAAATGCTTAAACCTGGCCACCAGTGGGTCTGTGCTCCCATCAGTGATAGATAACATTCTGCCAGGGGAGCTCCACCAGTGGGAAGATTCCTTTATTATTCAACAATCCCCAAAAAAAGGGGGAGGAAGAAAAAAAAACTGTATTCCAAGGGAAAAATGTAAAAGATAGGGTGCAAAACTGCAATAAGTCAATAGTAATAGATCAGAGGCGTCCACAGTTCTACACGATGCACGGTGTAAACTACACAGCAATATTGTATCAAAAGTCTTATTAGTAAACAGAGCTCTAATCCAGGAGGGTGAGCGTCTATGCTGTAGTTGTGATGCAGCTCTCCCCACACTGGTCTGCTGCCTCCAGTGTGCTTGCCTGGTATATACTCTACACTGTAGCAAGAGGGAGGAGCTGTGGAAATTCCTATAGGGGCTTCCCCTTTGCAATACACGGACTTTTCTAGTACTTTTGAACAAGAAAAAAAAAAAAATAGAGAGAGGGGGCTACATGTAAAACTCCTGCTATCCCACGATGGTTGCCCGTCTCTCTAGGATCCTGGAAGTCGTCTTTCCACATATCCTGCCCCCTATCTGACTCTAAATAACCTCTGCTGGTAATAAGCTGCCTGCCAAGTCCCTACAGTGTCAGCTCTCTGCAAGGGGGCCGGTCCCATCTGTGACACAAACGCTTCCTTCCTCCGCCTGAAACATTGTAGCAGGCACCGTGCAGCATACTAATAGTATATAATATTGTAATAATCACCTTGCTGGTACATGACTGGTTACTGCATAATACTGAGCAGTCACACTCAGTGATTTTATTCTCAAATGTAAATCACAAAGGAATATAAGTAAATTATTATTAACTTAAATAATATTATTATTATTATTAATAATAATATTTATTTTTGTTTATTTTTATATACAGTATATATTTTAGAAGTTTAATTTTTAGTTTGTAAGGGTCGTAAATGCAACATGATATGAGTTATATCGGTCATATCGGCAAGCGCACCCCTCACCCCCAATCTCACTATACCCCACCACTATTCTCCCAATAATATGCAAGCCATGCTAAGTTTACATTAATATAAATCAGTGTAACATTTCCCAAATGACTTATAGACAGACCCCTCCCCCACATTTATCAATAAATATTTGCGGCTTTTTCCATGAAAACACCTGTTTTCGGGGGGTAACCTCAGATATTTAGTATTCCCTGAATGTATGACATAAGCTGGGCATACACGTCCAGATAAAATGCCTGCCAGCCGCAGATGTCGGCGACATACACTGTGAGATTTAGCCTGACATCTGCGCTCCGCCCCCGGGGGAGGAGACATTTCCCTGTTCCTTCCATGGGAAGGAACACAGGAAATGTCTGTCGGCCGCGGCTGAGCGTACACTGCCCGATGCGGCCGACAGTTTACACCATAAATATCGCATCAGACGGGCATGCTGGGCAATCCAGCATGCCCGACCGAGCAATATTTAACCCTCGGTCACCTGCACACACGCTACAATTATCGGGGCGATCCGCTGATATCGGGCGGATGGCCCCGATAGTTGTAGCGTGTATGGCCAGCTATAGAGATCGCAGCAGATATCTCCTGCTGCAATCCCTCCAGTCCGGCCGGCAGCCGCAACCCCGATATTTTCTATTAGGGATGCAATGCTGCCATATTTACCAACTACCGGATTGCGATGCCCCCACAGTTACCGCCATCTGAGGTGGCCTACACATTGCATAACTAGCCGGAAAAGGGTTCCTTAGGAACCCTTCTATAGCAATGGCCGTGGCACATGCGTGGTTTGTAGACCGCACATTCGCTGGTGTCCGGGCATAGGAGTGAAGACAGCTGACGCGGTTACTTCACTCCCTTCCAGAGCCCCTGTGGGTGCTCAATAATACATTCGCCTGATATTATCGCATCCTGCAATGCGATCATGGACGCTAATATCGCGCCCAGATCACATTGCCGATGCGATTATTAATACAGTGGGCCCCTCTGTCCTGGTTTCTTAATTTATGAAGAGGTCAACGAAAAATAGATCACTGATTTCTCCTGCAGTATATCGCTTTACTCCACTTACCGCAGTCCAGTAGACATCTATGAGAACAGAGGCTAAACTCCATTTAACAAGCACCAAAAAGCCATGCGAGCTATTGAGGTGGCTTTAAGAAGCCTTCACCAGTGAGAGGTGGAGAGTGGGCTGTTCCAAAATATTACTAAAAAAAATAGATAGAAATATACAGTATTTAGTTTATCTTCTGCTATATTTTTTGTATAAAAAATAAAAAAACAAGAGCGACTTTTATTTTATTATAATGTTTGTTTACTTTTAATAGCAGTGGAACTGGAAGCTCAAACTCACCAGGCTTCTAGTGTCCCATAATGCACCAGGACACGGCTCGGTAGAAGAGAACTGGCCCAGCTGCCATGACAATAAAACTATAAGTGTTTTTGTTTTCATCTGCGTTTGCGTCTGAGTTGCACCGTACATGCAGCACAAATTTTGTACGTACAGAGGGCCTGATTCAGAGCCGGACGCTCTGAACGTGCGCCCGTTCTGAATCAGGGCGTGTTTTTTGTTTTTTTTGCGAGGCGGCCTCGTGGACGCTCGCATAGCTGTGGGTTACCACCCACAGCTATGCGAGCGTCCATGATGATGGTCGCGATGGTCAAGACCATCACGACCATCGGGCTTGCGACGAGACCCTTGCAGTAGGGTCTCATCTGCCGCAAGCCCTGGAGTGATTTTGGCTCTATCAGAGCCAAAATCACTCCCACTGACATCACTAGTGATGTCAGTGGGGCCAGACCCAGACGGTAGGTGTTCCCATGGGCTCTGTGCCAGCTCTGAGATGGTGCAGAATTCCAATCCTTCTGCGAAGCGGGATTGGGAGTGTGTGCGCCACATGGCACAGCCGCTAAAACTGTGCTCTGTTCACTCCATCTTATTTCCATAGTCTTGCTCTGTAAAAGGGAACCTTGTTTTCAAAATGTTGGACAAAGATGAAAGAAAAGCGATTTTACTGGAAGACATGGTCATTTTACATAACCACCTACAGATTGCATGGACTGAGAAGAAATGGTGTTTATTCATGCTGTAAGCATTTGCTTGTTTACTATTTATTTTAGGATTCAGCAAAGGACATAGGGCCTGATTCAGACCCGCACGCGAGCGCACAGCGCTCGCAAGTGGGTCGATGGTCGGCCAGCGCGCACGCCTGGCGTGCGCAATGCGCGTGCGCAAGCCCCGTAGCGAGTGAGAAATCACTCGCTCTGGGGCTCGCTACAAAACGGGGTGGCTGTCGATGTTGATCGACAGATCGCTCCGTTTTGTAGGCGGGGAGGGGGGGGGTGGCTGGACAAACGGAGGCGTTCCCGAAGGAATGCATGCCGTTTGTGGGCGGCCCTATTGACATCATTCGTGATGTTAGTAGTGAAATTCCTGCTCTATTAGAGCAGGAAGTTCACTTGGGCATACGGGAACCGAGACCCTACCACAAGGGTCTCGTCGCAAGCCCGATGGTCACTCACTGTGTCAGGAGCTGAGTGCTGCACTTAATGCTACAGTGCAGCACATGGCTCCTGTCCCTGAGGGGGAGTCGGCACCTTGGTGTCACCCCTCGGCGGGTGACACACGGGTGCGTCCTGCACCCCCCTTGTGACACCACTGCCATTTTGGTAAGTATGTGCCTGTGGATACATGCTTACCTATCGGCCGACCGATATGTGTGGCCAATCATTGGTTGGTCGGCTGTCTGTACACACAGGCATCTGCGCACAATATATCTGAATGATATATAGCATCTGCCATTCTGCACAGCTGACACGATATATTCATGAAATACATCGTTCACAGATATATCGTGCTTGCACATCTGCAGATGCACTGAACGATATATCGCACAGTGTGTACCCAGCATAGCTTTAACATAGGGTGAAATATGTGTACACAGGTTTACATTAATTACTGTTGAAATTCAACTAAGAGCTGAAAAGCATCCTGAATCAGAGTCAGTCTGGCTGAAGGGGGTATTGCCGGGGATCCGCTGCTAATCGGCATATGCCGGGACAATGTTTAGACTGAGGCACTCGGTTCTCATCACTCGAGCCTACAATCTGCATCGCTGACTGATTGTGACGTCAGCAATGCTGACTGTTGTTTGTGCGTATATTATCTGGTAGTATTTGCACAATAACCACATCATTGTAATTATCCTACCAAACAGACCATTTCATTTGTCCTATTTTGTAATATCAGCTTTCAATTCAGTCATTGAACAAAGGGCCTCATTCAGACCCGCTCGCAAGAGCTATGTGCTCGCAAGCAGGTTGATGGTGGGGTACTGTGCACGCGCAAGCCCCGGAGTGAGTGAGAAATTCACTCGCTCCGGGGCTCGCTACAAACGGGGCGGCTGTCGATATTGATTGACAGCTCGCCCCGTTTTGTAGGCGGGTCGGGGAGGTGGCTGGCCAAACGGAGGCATTCCCGAAGGATAATGTCAGTAGTGAGGAAGCTCACTGGGGCTTGCAACAGACGAGACCCTACCACAAGGGTCTCGTCGCAAGCCCGATGGTCGCGACCATCGCGACCACCACCTGGCCGCTAGCAAAAGCTGTGGGTGGTCACCCACAGGTTAACGAGCGGCCAGGAGGCCGGTTTTCAAAAAAAAAAAGCGGCCACCCTGATTCAGAGCGAGCGCTCGCTTTTTGCACGTGGCTCTGAATCAGGGCCAAAATACAATCCCGTCTGTTAGCATTTAGCCCAGTAGATGGCAGCACTTGGCTTAATTATATGTCTTGCTCGCTGTGGAATCCACAGCGAGCTCCTTGCATGATACAGCTTGACAGATAGACAGTCTGATTGTTCTTTAAAAAAGATTAGGTCAGGCACTTGGTAATTCCTTGACTACTGGCAATGCAAAACAGCCTGAGTAAAGTTTGTAGTGGGAAAAAGACAGACTTAAACTTCCCCCTGGTAAATTCTAAAAAAAATAGGATTAAAAACCTATTTCCATGTGGCATAAATATGTCCTGTAGCAAAAGTAATTCTAATTAAACAACACTCTATGGGCCTGATTCAGACCCACTCGCGAGCGGCTGTCCGCTCGCGAGTGGGTCGATGTTATGGACTGAGCATGCGCACGACGGAGGGAGCTCCGTCGTGCGCATGCGCCAGACACGACGAGCGAAGGAAAGTCCTTCGCTCGTTGTGTCCGATCAAAGGGGGCGTGCTGTGAATGTTGATTGACAGCACGCCCCCTTTGGTGGGCGTGCCGGGGGCGTGCCTCCCTGCCGGGGGCGTTCCCACGGGAACGCCTCCCGTCAGAAGCCGGCCCACTGACATCACTAGTGATGTCAGTGGGAGTGATTTTGGCTCTGATAGAGCCAAAATCACTCCGGAGCTTGCGGTTGAAAACCTCAACCGCAGGCTCCGGCTCGCAATTTCGATGGTCGCGATGGTCTCGACCATCGCGGCCATCACAATGCACGCTCGTATAGCCTGTGGGTGGTGACCCACAGCTATACGAGCGTCCAGGAGGACGCTCCATGAAAATGGAGCCCGGCCCTCATTCAGAGCGTGCGCTCTGCTCAGAGCGTACGGCTCTGAATGAGGGCCTATGTAGACAACGTGCTTCTTCTATCTGTAGATAAACGCTGTTATTGTAACTATCATACACAAAACATTGTGATCATATTAAATAACAAAGTGCAGTTTAAATGTAACTTTGATCATCAGACAGTGTAATGGTTAGCATTACTGCCTAACAGCACTGAGTTCGTGAGTTCACTTCCCATTATGGACCTAAGTGTGTGGAGTTTGTATATTCTCCCTGTACTTGCGTGGGTTTTCCCCCAGGTACTCCGGTTTCCTCCCACACTCCAAAATTATACTGGTAGGTTAATTGGCCCCCAACAATAATGACCCCTAGTGTGTATGTGTGTGCGCATGTGATAAGGAACATAGGGCCTGATTCAGAGCCGCTCGTAAGCGGCCGCTCGCTCCGAGCGATGCTCGCACATCTGCGCATGCGTATGGGTCGTAATGCGCATGCGCCAACCAGTCATTGCGGTCGGAAATCGTGTGTTCGCAAAATAGCGAGTGCCTGCTAATTTGAGTGACAGGTTGAGGCGTTTGTGGGTGGTAACAGGGGAAGGTGCTTGAAAACGGGGAGTGGAGATCCGAACGCAGGCGTGCCAAACGGTCAAAACGGGCGTTTTAAGGGTGTGCATAATTAACAAAGCAGCGTCATCGGCCACGTCACTTGGTTGTCTCTTAGCCTGAACTGTTCGCATGATTGCGGTAGGAAAATCCTACCACAAGCACTGCGAGCAGTTCAGACGCCTTTCGATGTACTCGATTAATCTAATAAATAGCGGAGATTACGTATGATGCGAATGGCCAGGGGGCGTCTTTACAAAATAGCGAGCGCATATTTTGTTCGCTCGCTCAGACATAGAGGCGTCAACAGACCGAAAAGGGCGAACGCTCTATTTAAATATCAGGCCCCTTTTTCTGAACGAGCGAGCGTAAATAGCGTCCGGCTCTGAATGAGGTCCATAGAGTGTAAGCTCCACTGGGGCAGGGACTGATGTGAATGGCTAAATATTCTCTGTTAAGCGCTGCGGAATATGTGTGCGCTATATAAATAACTGGTAATAAATAAATAACACTACTTATCTATAAGAGAATCAGGCTGACATGTTTCAAGTGAAAAGATTGCTGGTCTGGGATTTTAACTTCTTCCCCCCTTCTGCAGTTATTTTAATAAGCAGCCAACAGCAGCCACGTAACCTATAGTACATTTTACAGTATATACCCATCATACCATGATGCTACCCTGTGATGGCGTGATGTAATGATACATCTCACGGGCCGTACCCACTGCATGATCCGATGTATAATGGCGAGATGTATGTTTACATGTTGCATGTAGCTGCACCACGCCGTTACTTACATCGTCACATCTGCCGTGCAGTACAGCATGAGGGAACATGCGATGAACGACGGACCAGGTGTCCACAGTATGCGATGTGTATGATATATCATTCCGATCCGCGTTGGAGTGATATAAATCGTATGATACAACGTATAATGTGCCCAACTTTAGTACTGCAGAGGAGCTGATGGTTTTTTCACAACAAAACATCAGGGGAAATAATTACAAGTTACAACTATATATTCAGCAATTGCAGAATATGAATTATAATAATGTGGGTGGACTTTAGACTTTTACATTTAAAAAAAAAAAGAGAGAACACCCGCCTTTAATCATTGGTAGTAAAAGGAAGGAATATTTTTGGATCCAATCCAGTGTTTCCCAAACTCAGGACCTCATTCAGAGTCGGTCGTTGCGGCCGCACGGTTGTACGGGAAAAGGGGCCGGATATGCAAATGATGCACTCGCATGTTGCGTCCCTAAGATCGGATCGGTAGCTGGCCGACCAAGGGGAGGAAGCGGCAGGAAGACAAAAAAATATACCCCCCTTTCTCGTACACATTACACGTCATCTCCGGGCATATAAGGATTAATCGTGACCATCGGGAATCATCGGAGCTGGTCGTAGAGCTTAAGGTTGACTATACCCTCTCTTAAGCACTACGATCAGGTCAGTGTACAAACCTCCCATGTCACGTGTGCGATGACACTACTTTGTTAATTATGCACTCCCATAAAACGCCGTTCGCATAATTAGGCACGCCTGCGTTCGGATCTCCACTCCCCCGTTTTCAAGCACCTTCCCCTGTTACCACCCACAAACGCCTCATTCTGTCACTCAAACTACCGACCTGGCTGTGTTCAAGGAGAGAGAAATTTCTGTTCGTAGCGGCTAGTTTGCGCACGTGCATTGCGAACTTTACGCATGCGCAGTTTAGCGAACATCGGTGGCGTACGACCGAGCGCCCGCAACGACCGACTCTGAATGAGGTCCTCAGTCCTCAAGACACCCAAATAGTCCAGATATTAAGGATATCCCTGTTCAAGCACAAGGGTATCCCTGCTCTAAAGAGCAGAGACATGGAGAACTTGCCTATAGCAACCAATCACCTTCCACCTGCTGTACCATTTTATAGAATGTACTTGATATATGATAACCAACAGCTCACTTGTGCTTGAGCATGGATGGCCTTAAAAACTTAACTGTTAGGGATGGGTCTTAGGTAAAAAGTTTGCAAGAAACTGGTGTAACCCATTTCTGTTTTTTGTTTGTGCCTGTCTGTCCTTTCAGTATGTCTATCTGTCCTGTCAGTGTGCCTTTTGGTCTTAACAGTCTGTCTCTCTCTCTCATGCCATTGTGTTAGATTTTCCTGTCAGTATGCCTGTCTTTCCATGTGTCTGACTGTCCCGTCAGTATGTCTGACACTATGCCTATCTACAGTGGCGTAACTTCATCCCAGGTCCCTGGAGGCAAGATAAATGTTGGTGCCCCCCCAAACTAAAATGTACCACCCCCCCCAGCACTTATGCCAGCCCCAGCTGCTGCCGCCCCCCTTATGCAGTTCCTTTTATATAATGCCCCCAGTAGTGGTCCCCCTATGCAGTGCCTGCCTATGTAGTGCCCCCCAGTAATGGTCCCCCAATGCAGTACCTCCAGTAGTGAGCCCCCTGTAGTTGCCCCCAGTAGTGAGCCCCCTGTAGTTGCCCCCAGTAGTGAGCCCCCTTTAGTTGCACTCTGTAGTTGCACCCAGTAGTGAGCCCCCTGTAGTTGCCCCCAGTAGTGAGCCCCCAGTAGTTGCACTGAGTAGTGAGCCCCCTGTAGTGAGCCCCCTGTAGTTGCACTCTGTAGTTGCCCCCAGTAGTGAGTCCCCTGTAGTTGCCCCCAGTAGTGAGCCCCCTGTAGTTGCCCCCAGTAGTGAGCTCCCTGTAGTTGCCCCCTGTAGTGATCCCCCTGTAGTTGCCCCCAGTAGTGAGCCCCCTGTAGTTGCCCCTGTAGTAAGCCCCCTGTAGTTGCCCCCAGTAGTGAGCCCCCTGTAGTTGCCCCTGTAGTTGCCCCCAGTAGTGAGCCCCCCCGCACACGCGCACACACACACACACACACAAAAAAACAAACACTTACCTTTATCCCCGCTCCAGTGCTGCAGCCGTCCATACCCGGCGTCCGCTCCTCGGCACTATGGGAGTGACGTCATTACATTACTCCCATAGTGCACTGCAGGACCCGGAAGACGGAGGGAGATCCAGCCTCCGGCTGCTGCAAGGGGTTTGAATAGGAGCCGGGTGCCCGCTGGTAACACACTCAGCGGGCGCGCAACAAATGGAGGGTGCAGGGGGTGTGACCACACCCCCTGCACCTTACGTAGTTACGCCAATGGAGGTGGAGCGCCGATCAGCAGCGCTCCTTCTCCATGCAGCTCCCAGGGACAATGGAGCCAGATGCCCCCTACAGGGCTGGCGCCCGGCGGCAAATGACTCTATTGTCTCCGGGAGTTCCGCCACTGCCTATCTATGTGTCTGCCTGTCCTGTCAATTTGTCTCCCAGTCCTGTCATGCGTGTGTGTCTGTCCAGTCATTGTGTCTTTTAGTCCTGTCAGTGTGTCTGTCTGTCCAGTCATTGTGTCTCACAGAACGGTGTGTCTGACTGTCCTGTCATTGTGTCTTTTAGTCCTGTCAGTGTGTGTCTGTCCAGTCATTGTGTCTTTTAGTCCTGTCAGTGTGTCTGTCTGTCCAGTCATTGTGTCTCACAGAACGGTGTGTCTGACTGTCCTGTCATTGTGTCTTTTAGTCCTGTCAGTGTGTCTGTCTGTCCAGTCATTGTGTCTCACAGAACTGTGAGTGTGTCTGTCTGTCCAGTCATTGTGTCTCACAGAACTGTGAGTGTGTCTAACTGTCCAGTTATTGTGTCCATTAGTAGATCTATTTCAAACGATGAAAGACAAAAGATTATCCCTTGAAAATTCCACATGTACATGACAGATTTTTGTGAACGACGAACGATATTGCATGACATCAGACAGGGAGTGGATTTTTTTTTTGTTTCGATTCATTTTCATTAAAAATATTCTTCGTCATTCGTCGCTTACGGCGACAGATATTTCTAATATCTGTCAGCGATAAGCGATAATTGACCATCATGTTGGAGAGACAAAACACAATTTGTCGGCGGCGGGAGTGCTCATTTTCATCGTTCAGAGCCTATCCATTAGCAGATAAATTGAACGACTGAACGATAAATCGTTCATCGTTCAAATTTATCTGCTAATGGATAGGCCCCTTTAGTCCTGTCAGTGTGTCTCAATATGTCAGCACAACATTTAGGCATGCAAAATTGAGTCACCATAATCTTTACCCTACAAAACCCAAACCTCAGCCAGATATGCCCAAACCCTGCCCCTAACTGCCTATAAATGTCCTCTGTTGGGTAAAACCTCATCTCTTTTGAGGTTCCCGAATCTGGACTGTCCAGCCAAAATTTGGACAGCTGGGGAGTATGCTCTTGTGTAGTGTGTAAAAGCCCTTTCTCTCGCTATATACAGTATATACAATATATTGTTACTTTTGTTAAGTAGTCAGTAAAGTTTTTATGCCCAGTATTTAAGTTTTGCCCTGTTCTCCATCTAGTCAGAAACTTGCCCTGCGTTGTGCTGCTTTCTAGGTGGGGTTGCAATTGCCCTGTGTACCTTCATTTAGTTTTTTTCTCTGTTCAATAAATTTAATGTAAACCCTGTAATATAAAAACAAAAATAGATTACAAACTAAATCTGATCACTGCAAATTCACAAAATTTTTTAATTTTTTTTAAAGTATATAATTAGCTGTCGTGTTACCAAGAACTATGATTTGTATGGAGGACAATAGCCTTGTGTAGGTCAATGACACACAACTGTGTCATCTCAGCGTTACAGTAATAGTCTGAAAGATTTCTGTAAGGGAAACACATGACAAAATTTGCAGTTTCCTAATGAACTAATACTGTTCCCAATGACAAGGTTCTGTGTCTTATAGAAATTTAGTTGTTGTTTTCTTGTTTTTGTTTTTCACTATTTCATTACTTTCTTGTTACATTTCTCTCCAGTCCTTACAAGGCATGTTTTATTTGTGTATTGCCTTTTATACTGTGGATGTCTAATATGAAAACAGAAACTCGCATCCTAGGTGAGCAAGTTCAAACACTTCTATGACAGGCAATTTCTGCTGTAATGAAGCACTTTGAAATCGGAGCCATTGGCGAACTTAGGGCCTGATTCAGAGCTGAACGCTCTGAGCTGAACGCTCTGAGCTGAACGCTCGCTCTGAATCAGGGCCCTCATCCATGAAAATGGAGCGGCCTCCTGGCCGCTCGTATAGCTGTGGTTGACCACCCACAGCATATGTGAGCGGCCAAAAAGATAGTCGTGATGGTCTTGACCATCGCGACCATCGGACTTGCGACGGAGACCCTGCGGTAGGGTCTCCCTGCCACAAGCCCTGGAGTGATTTTGGCTCTATCAGAGCCAAAATCACTCCCACTGATATCACTAGTGATGTCAGTAGGGCCGGCTTCAGACATCACTAGTGATGTCAGTGATGGGAACGCCTCCGTCTGGCAGGCACGCCCCCGGCACGCCCACCAAAGGGGGCGTGCTGTCAATCAACATCGACAGCACGCCCCCTTTGGTGCGAGACCCGGAGCGATGGAAAGCCCGTCGCTCGCCGGGTCTCGCACATGCGCACGACGGAGCTCCCTCCGTCGTGCGCATGCGCAGTGGGGAACATTGACCCGCTTGTGAGCGTACTGTCGCTCACGAGCGGGTCTGAATGACCCCCTTAATTTGTTAACACATTTCTCTTACCTTAAATTATACAGCTATAACGATAATCTACAATTTCTAATATATTCAGTGCATGATTTATTCATTTTATGCACAGCGCATGTTGTCTCATCTGTATTCGATCATACTGAATTCTATGGATGGCTATCGGCCATCGACGGTTAACAACAATCAATGGTAGATTGTTGTGCCATCGATGGCGGTGAACCAATGGTTCTCCACCTTCGATGGTACGAAGCCCCCAATGTGTTTCTTCCTTTTTATTTGGTGCTGGGAAAAGGGCATATTGGGGCATATGGGGAGATCTGGTGAGAATGTGGGGAAGTCTGAAAGGCATGTTGAGACATGTAGGGAAGTCTGAGGAGCATGTAGGGAGGTCTGATGAGAATGTGGGGAAGTCTGAGGGGCATGTTGTGGCACGTAGTGAGGTCTGGTGAGAATGTGGGGAAGTCTGAGGAGCATGTTCGGCACGTAGTGAGGTCTGGTGAGAATGTGGGGAAGTCTGAGGGACATGTTGGGGCACACAGTGAGGTCTGGTGAGAATGTGGGGAAGTCTGGGGTGCATGTTGGGGCACATATGGAGGTCTGGTGAGAATGTGGGGAAGTCTGGGGTGCATGTTGGGGCACATATGGAGGTCTGGTGAGAATGTGGGGAAGTCTGGGGTGCATGTTGGGGCACATATGGAGGTCTGGTGAGAATGTGGGGAAGTCTGAGGGGCATGTTGGGGCATGTAGGGAGGTCTGGTGAGAATGTGGGGAAGTCTGAGGGGCATGTTGGGGCATGTAGGGAGGTTTAGTGAGAATGTGGGGAAGTCTGAGGGACATGTTGGGGCACACAGTGAGGTCTGGTAAGAATGTAGGGATATCTGAGGGGCATGTTGGGAAGTCTGGTGAGAATGCGGGGAAGTCTGGGGGGCATGTTGGGGTATGTAGTGACGTCTGGTGAGCATGTGGGGAAGTCTGGTGAGAATGCGGGAAAGTCTGGGGGGCATGTTGGGGTATGTAGGGAGGTTTGGTGAGAATGTGGGGAAGTCTGAGGGGTATGTTGGGGCATGTAGGGAGGGCATGTTGGGGCATGTAGGGAGGTCTGGTGAGAATGTGGGGAAGTCTAAGGGGCATGTAGGGAGATCTGGTGAGAATGTGGGGAAGTCTGGGGTGCATGTTGGGGCACATATGGAGGTCTGGTGAGAATGTGGGGAAGTCTGGGGTGCATGTTGGGGCACATATGGAGGTTTGGTGAGAATGTGGGGAAGTCTGAGGGGCATGTTGGGGCACACAGTGAGGTCTGGTGAGAATGTGGGGAAGTCTGGGGTGCATGTTGGGGCACATATGGAGGTCTGGTGAGAATGTGGGGAAGTCGGGTGCATGTTGGGGCACATATGGAGGTCTGGTGAGAATGTGGGGAAGTCTGAGGGGCATGTTGGGGCATGTAGGGAGGTCTGGTGAGAATGTGGGGAAGTCTGAGGGGCATGTTGGGGCATGTAGGGAGGTTTCGTGAGAATGTGGGGAAGTCTGAGGGACATGTTGGGGCACACAGTGAGGTCTGGTAAGAATGTAGGGATATCTGAGGGGCATGTTGGGAAGTTGGTGAGAATGCGGGGAAGTCTGGGGGGCATGTTGGGGTATGTAGTGACGTCTGGTGAGCATGTGGGGAAGTCTGGTGAGAATGCGGGGAAGTCTGGGGGGCATGTTGGGGTATGTAGGGAGGTTTGGTGAGAATGTGGGGAAGTCTGAGGGGTATGTTGGGGCATGTAGGGAGGGCATGTTGGGGCATGTAGGGAGGTCTGGTGAGAATGTGGGGAAGTCTAAGGGGCATGTAGGGAGATCTGGTGAGAATGTGGGGAAGTCTGGGGTGCATGTTGGGGCACATATGGAGGTCTGGTGAGAATGTGGGGAAGTCTGGGGTGCATGTTGGGGCACATATGGAGGTCTGGTGAGAATGTGGGGAAGTCTGAGGGGCATGTTGGGGCATGTAGGGAGGTCTGGTGAGAATGTGGGGAAGTCTGAGGGGCATGTTGGGGCATGTAGGGAGGTTTAGTGAGAATGTGGGGAAGTCTGAGGGACATGTTGGGGCACACAGTGAGGTCTGGTAAGAATGTAGGGATATCTGAGGGGCATGTTGGGAAGTCTGGTGAGAATGCGGGGAAGTCTGGGGGGCATGTTGGGGTATGTAGTGACGTCTGGTGAGCATGTGGGGAAGTCTGGTGAGAATGCGGGGAAGTCTGGGGGGCATGTTGGGGTATGTAGGGAGGTTTGGTGAGAATGTGGGGAAGTCTGAGGGGTATGTTGGGGCATGTAGGGAGGGCATGTTGGGGCATGTAGGGAGGTCTGGTGAGAATGTGGGGAAGTCTAAGGGGCATGTAGGGAGATCTGGTGAGAATGTGGGGAAGTCTGGGGTGCATGTTGGAGCACATATGGAGGTCTGGTGAGAATGTGGGGAAGTCTGGGGTGCATGTTGGGGCACATATGGAGGTCTGGTGAGAATGTGGGGAAGTCTGAGGGGCATGTTGGGGCATGTAGGGAGGTCTGGTGAGAATGTGGGGAAGTCTGAGGGGCATGTTGGGGCATGTAGGGAGGTTTAGTGAGAATGTGGGGAAGTCTGAGGGGCATGTTGGAGCACATATGGAGGTCTGGTGAGAATGTGGGGAAGTCTGAGGGGCATGTTGGGGCATGTAGGGAGGTCTGGTGAGAATGTGGGGAAGTCTGAGGGGTATGTTGGGGCATGTAGGGAGGGCATGTTGGGGCATGTTGGGAGGTCTGGTGAGAATGTGGGGAAGTCTAAGGGGCATGTAGGGAGATCTGGTGAGAATGTGGGGAAGTCTGGGGTGCATGTTGGGGCACATATGGAGGTCTGGTGAGAATGTGGGGAAGTCTGGGGTGCATGTTGGGGCACATATGGAGGTCTGGTGAGAATGTGGCGAAGTCTGAGGGGCATGTTGGGGCATGTAGGGAGGTCTGGTGAGAATGTGGGGAAGTCTGAGGGGCATGTTGGGGCATGTAGGGAGGTCTGGTAAGAATGTAGGGATGTCTGAGGGGCATGTTGGGAAGTCTGGTGAGAATGCGGGGAAGTCTGGGGGGCATGTTGGGGTATGTAGTGACATCTGGTGAGCATGTGGGGAAGTCTGGTGAGAATGCAGGGAAGTCTGGGGGGCATGTTGGGGTATGTAGGGAGGTTTGGTGAGAATGTGGGGAAGTCTGAGGGGTATGTTGGGGCATGTAGGGAGGGCATGTTTGGGCATGTAGGGAGGTCTGGTGAGAATGTGGGGAAGTCTAAGGGGTATGTAGGGAGATCTGGTGAGAATGTAGGGAAGTCTGGGGTGCATGTTGGGGCACATATGGAGGTCTGGTGAGAATATGGGGAAGTCTGAGGGGCATGTTGGGGCATGTAGGGAGGTCTGGTGAGAATGTGGGGAAGTCTGAGGGGCATGTTGGGGCATGTAGGGAGGTCTGGTGAGAATGTGGGGAAGTCTGAGGGGCATGTTGGGGCATGTAGGGAGGTCTGGTGAGAATGTGGGGAAGTCTGAGGGGCATGTTGGGGCATGTAGGGAGGTTTAGTTAGAATGTGGGGAAGTCTGAGGGACATGTTGGGGCACACAGTGAGGTCTGGTAAGAATGTAGGGATGTCTGAGGGGCATGTTGGGAAGTCTGGTGAGAATGCGGGGAAGTCTGGGGGGCATGTTGGGGTATGTAGTGACGTCTGGTGAGCATGTGGGGAAGTCTGGTGAGAATGCGGGGAAGTCTGCGGGGCATGTTGGGGTATGTAGGGAGGTTTGGTGAGAATGTGGGGAAGTCTGAGGGGTATGTTGGGGCATGTAGGGAGGGCATGTTGGGGCATGTAGGGAGGTCTGGTGAGAATGTGGGGAAGTCTAAGGGGCATGTAGGGAGATCTGGTGAGAATGTGGGGAAGTCTGGGGTGCATGTTGGGGCACATATGGAGGTCTGGTGAGAATGTGGGGAGGTCTGGGGTGCATGTTGGGGCACATATGGAGGTCTGGTGAGAATGTGGGGAAGTCTGAGGGGCATGTAGGGAGGTCTGGTGAGAATGTGGGGAAGTCTGAGGGGCATGTTGGGGCATGTAGGGAGGTTTAGTGAGAATGTGGGGAAGTCTGAGGGGCATGTTGGGGCACATATGGAGGTCTGGTGAGAATGTGGGGAAGTCTGAGGGGCATGTTGGGGCATGTAGGGAGGTCTGGTGAGAATGTGGGGAAGTCTGAGGAGTATGTTGGGGCATGTAGGGAGGGCATGTTGGGGCATGTAGGGAGGTCTGGTGAGAATGTGGGGAAGTCTAAGGGGCATGTAGGGAGATCTGGTGAGAATGTGGGGAAGTCTGGGGTGCATGTTGGGGCACATATGGAGGTCTGGTGAGAATGTGGGGAAGTCTGGGGTGCATGTTGGGGCACATATGGAGGTCTGGTGAGAATGTGGGGAAGTCTGAGGGGCATGTTGGGGCATGTAGGGAGGTCTGGTGAGAATGTGGGGAAGTCTGAGGGGCATGTTGGGGCATGTAGGGAGGTCTGGTGAGAATGTGGGGAACTCTGACGGGCATGTTGGGGCATGTAGGGAGGTTTAGTGAGAATGTAGGGAAGTCTGAGGGGCATGTTGGGGCATGTAGGGAGGTCTGGTGAGAATTAAGATATTTGAGGCAAGAAAATTGGTATTTTTAATAAATTCCAAAGATGTTACTGCCCCTGAACTTCATTATAGGAGCACCCTGTATTATTTTAAAAGCTTGTATTTATTCTATGATTTATTAAATTTATTTAAAAAATAAACTAATAATTAGCAGACCTCTATTAAACTTATTTGTACAGAGCAGACTCAAAGCACAGGCAAACTCTCTACAGTTCCACAGAGGTTTGGAAGATCAACCGTGGTATTATCTAGCTTCCAGATTCAGTAAGAGGAGAGCACCTAGATTTGCTTTATGGGCTGGGCATGTTTCATTAAGATAGGGTTGTCGAAATGCGAGGAAACTCTATGTTATCAGCTTACAGTACCTTAGAAACAAAGGATGCAGTTTAGTTCTAGGCAATGTGCCACCAGCATCACTGGGATATCCGGCTTCTCACATTACCATTTATTACAGTAGGCAAACTGACTGTTCTGGGGGCACACACATTGCTCTTAATTAAACTGCTGCCAAAGGATTCGCTTTTCAGAGTGCAGTAACAGGATGGCAATGGGTTGTGTTGTGTCGCAGTCATGTGGACGGTGCGGGGGGGCATGACTCTGCACTCACCCCATTTGCTGATTTGCCCCCCACTATACAATGCCACGATTACCAGTATTGTAAAGTGGTGGACGGGGCCATCATGATGTGATTCAGCCTGAATCTCGTCACCAAGCCACCCGGACCACCAACTTTACATGTGGCGACTTGCCCATTTTACCGGGGCGTGCGGGAGACCAGGCAAGTATGGCTATAGTGCCTGATTTAGAGATGAACGTAGTGCCGATGTTTACGCAATTGAGCGGTTTTTTTTTGCTACTGCGCATGCGAAATAAAGTCATTACTGCGAACCCAGGTGTCTGATGGCGATTGGCTTTGCTATTCACTAACACTTGAGAAGGGGATTGTGATTCTCTGGGCATTTCAGGGGGGAGACTGGGGGGTGACCTAAAGTGATCGCAAAAAGGGTCCGTTTCATGGGCGTGTCTGGGAACGCTGCAGCATCCCCAATCACTAATACAATGCTTCAGAGGCCATGTTTAGTTGGATTAGAGGAGAGGAGCTATAGGAGACCCATGGCTGCAGCAAATGTCAATAGTGCGACCGATGTGTCAATGTTGTAGCGTTTACAATATCCATCGCAAAAGCACAGACCACGCAGCCTGAAAGTGGGCGTCTCAGTGCTCGTACACCCCATCGCACTGTCCCACACAAAGGGAACGTGGCGATTAGCATATTCCTGCAACCGATATTGCGTGAGCGACGGCGACCGTGGCTGTATCACCAACCATCTCTGAATCAGACCCATAGTTATCACAGTATATTCCACACCGCTAACTTTTAAAACTGAATTGATAAATGTTTGCTGAAATCTCCAGCTCACAATAACAGGGCAGAAGCATCTGTAATATACGCTTCTATTTCTGCCCTTAGGGGGTCATTCAGACCCACTCGCAAGCGGCAGTACGCTCGCAAGTGGGTCGATGTTCCCCACTGCGCATGCGCACGACGGAGGGAGCTCCGTCGTGCGCATGCGCGAGACCCGGACTGCGACAGCCAAGCTGTCGCTCCGGGTCTCGCACCAAAGGGGGCGTGCTGTCGATGGTGACTGACAGCACGCCCCCTTTGGTGGGCGTGCCAGGGGCGTGGCTGCCAGTCGGAGGCGTTCCCATGTGAACGCCTACCGTCTGAAGCCGGCCCCACTTACATCACTAGTGATGTCAGTGGGAGTGATTTTGGCTCTGATAGAGCCAAAATCACTCCAGGGCTTGTGGCTGGGAAACCCTACCGCAGGGTTTCCGTCGCAAGTCCGATGGTCGCGATGGTCAAGACCATCGCGACCATCTTTTTGGACGCTCGTATATGCTGTGGGTGGTCATCCAGGAGGACGCTCCATTTTAATGGAGGAGGGCCCTGATTCAGAGCGAGCGCTCTGATCAGAGCGTCCGGGTCTGAATCAGGCCCTTAGTCAGCTGGAAAAGTAACAGTAATCTGCCAATCATCTCAATACCCATCAATTGTGGCTAATTGAAAAAAAAAAAGAGCAGTTTCCTTTTGAATACAACAATTAAAACCATTAGAGTTACAGTTGCAGGCACATGGCTGGACAGCAGTATATTCTCCGTACTTTTCAAAATAGATTTCCTTGGAAAGGATCACACATTATATACAACTTTAGGACACTGCGTGTCTCTGGCAGTGATCAAATTCCTGTGAACACATTAAATAGTGAGGGAGTGTTTCATCCTTCCTGGCAATGCGGACGCACAATCCCTTACATACTGAAGTGTTTCATTCTGAGGGGCCTACTCATCAACACCAAATGGCCTGGTAACCAAGCGGAAACGCTAGTATTTTAGTTAACGGGCCATTCATCGTCGATAGGACCCCCTGAAACTCAGCAAACTCTGAAAACTGAAAGTTTTCTGAGTTTGCTTGCGAGAACAAGCTCCATCTGCAGACGGCACTTGTTCTCAGATCCCTGCTCCTTCCTATGGGAAGGAATTCCAGGGATGCGAAGGGGGATCCGAGCTGATTCCTACGCTACCTCCTCAATACTTCCCAGGCGGCTTTGCGTGAATGCGCAACCATGGGTCATGCATGTGTCACATACCTTTATGTCCCACTTGCATCTATGTTTTTAACAAACAAGTTTACTTGCAACAAAGGAATTTGCTATTAGGCAATAAAACTGCTAAGACCTCTGTAATGCGGGAGAAACGACTCCACATCTTGTGTGTAGAAACAACTGAAAGCTTTGTGTGATACCCCGACAGGTATTGCAAAGGTTTTATGTGATATTTCCACTCTTACCAGATTTGGATGATTCTTTTGGTTCTTCTTGGTGTAGCAGAGAGGTAAGGAGGACCATACAGGCATAGTACTGGCTCAAACACAGAAAGATATGGTGTATTCTTAATTATATTTTTCTTTATTTAAATTCAATAGAACTCAGAAAAAGGATATATTCAAGATGAATTGCTTTCTTTTAATTTAACACTAATCTATCAATAACACTAATCAATAATAACTGCTTCTAACTTTGTACAAAATATATGTTTATTACACAAGAATGTTTCTTTGCTTGTACTGTAAGATCAAAGTATAGTAACGATATACATGCTGAACAAGATACCAATCTCCAACAAAATACTGTCACTATGGTAAGCATCAGCAATACATAAATTACAATACAGTTTTAAATTATATGCATACAGTATAGCCTGGCCAGGCATCTTTCCATTGGTGCACATTTGAAGAAAGTGACCAATGTTATCCTTTCTTTAGAACTAAAGGGCCTAGTCATCATCAGTTATTTTTCACAAAAGCATGTGAAAATTAAAATGTTCACTTACTTTTGTAAAAAATAAGTGTCAGGGCTATTCATCAAGTTCCGAAAAAGCATTTTTTTGGAACTTGATGGTGTTACTGAACATCAATCTGAGATGGTGTTCAGTCCCTGATAATCTTCACAGGCTGCTATTTACATGGCAGCCTGTGAGGATTTATATGGCATCCACAGCAGAGGGATCTATTCAGAGTCCCTGCTCTGTCTGCACTGCCGAGCCACAGGAGACATGTGGTCCGGACTCACCGAAAGACAGTTGAGCTGGGCTAAGGAGATGCGGCAGCAGGAAGGAGAGGGGGTCGGACACACACGTGTGGGGGGGATCTGACACCCACGAGGGTAGAGGGAAGGAGTGGGTGGATTGCACACCCGCGAGGGGGGGGGCAGGATTGTACACCCATTTTACTGTTGATCTGTCAACCGGAACCCCACCAAAGATGGAAGGGGGAGGCTGGATCGTACACCCGCGGGTGGATTGTACACCCATGGGGGGGGGCAGTGAAGTCCGCAGGTCTGCATCCTGTCTTCAAGCTGCGCATGTGCAACTTGACGACAGGCAGTGAAAAGTTTCTCACTTACGAAAAACTGCTTCGTAGAAGCAGTTTTTCAGAAGTGATAGTTTATGCCTCCTAAACTGTGTTTGGACTCATAGCGAGTTCAAACCATGATTATCAGATGTGATAATTATGTTTTGATGAATAGGCCCCTTAGTGTGAGTAGAGGTATTGTGTCTATAGTAAGCTACTATGACATAATATCATGCCTGCGGCAACTTGGAGAATTACACTGTAACTTGGAAGTGCAAGCCCAGTCCTGGAAATTTACTTGTTCTCTTGAAGCTGATGTAGCATTAAGTGAAGGGTTTATTTATTTTCTATAACTGCTGGAGTACCAGTGGCGTAAATTCATCCTAGACGCCCGGAGGTAAGTTATAATTTGGTGCCCCTCCCCCCCGTCACAGCCGCTGACACTGTAATGTAGCAATTTGCATGTAGACAGACTATAGATAGACGAAGGCAGCAGCTGATGGTCTGACATGGAGCTCTCCACTGGTGTATGGTGGCTTCTCAGGTGCTGGGAAGGGGTGCCATGTATTGGGCGGCTGTGACGGTACTCTCCGGGTACATGGTTACAGCCCTAAGTGGGGTGAATATGTTGTGGACAATGGAGGAGGTGCCCCTTCAGAGCTGGAGCCCGGCAACAGGCGCCTCCATTGTCTCCCATAGTTCTGCCCCTGTGGAGTACTATCGGCTTTTTTAAATATATGATGTTCTCTCCCTCTGATGCAGTGCAATTACCTCAGAATTAGCTTTAGCTGATAGGCAGTTCTAGTCCTTGTTTTTCCTGAAGATGAGCTTTTACGAGACAAACTGTAATGTGAATCTGATGTCTATGGTTTACATACTTTAAGTTGTTACTGTATTAATGTAATGTACCCATTATTTTCTCTATAGAGTCTTTAATGTAAAGTTTTCATTTCTATAAGTTGATTCATATTTTCTATCTTTTGGAAACAATGTAAGAAAGCTTGATTGTAAATTTCTTTCAAGATCAAATCAATATTATGTTGATCCGTTGTCCCAGGGGCCCCTAAAGGCTCCAGGCCCATAGGCCAGTGCCTACTCTGCCTATTTGGTAAACCGGCACTGCTGATTGGTCACCCTTTTAAAATTCCACAGTCATCCGGAGGGCATCGGACTGTTTTTCCAAAATGCCTCAATTCATTCCCCTCAAGGGATTACCAGCAGCATTTCTTTGTTGAATAACTCATCCCTCTACAGGGGCTACTGTATCTTGCTACATGATATCTGACCAGGAGACAGCAATTTATTTCCCAATCTTTCATGGATCTCTGAAAACAACCGGATGTTAAACGTAATTTTTCTGATGTGTGTCCTCCACAGTCCAATGGAGAGGCAGGGAGGATCCATCAGGTCCTCCAGCATTACGTACAGACTTCTGCCTCTCCACTCAAAGTTCATTGGATCGACAGTAAAAAGGTCAACAGTGTATAGGTTGACACCAATAGGTCAACAGTCAATAGGTTGACAGGGACAAAAGGTCAACATGGATGTAGGTTGACAGATGTAAAAGGTCAACAGGGTCAAGAGGATGACATTGGATTGGTTGACACAAAAATGGTCAACACTTTTTATTCTAACCCGAATCTTCACCCTAACCCTCCTCTTGGTGCCTAACCCTCAACCATGCCTCCTAGGGCCTAACCCTAACCCTCCAGAAAGGGCCTAATCCCAACACTCTGCTAAGTTCCTAACCATCTCTGCTAGTGCCTAACCGTAGCCCTAACCCCCCAAAACACAAAACAGGTGTCGACCTTTTGACACTGTTGACCTTTTGTAACTGTCAGCCTACTACCATGTCGATCATCTGTGTGTCAACCTATTGACTGTTCACCATCTGTAGTCGACCTATTGCTTGTTGACCATTTTACTGTTGATCTGTCAACCGGATCCCCACCAAAGATGACCGGGCTCACTTAAATGGGGACTGCACTAAATGCAATGGTGCCTGTGAGCAGGGCCGTAACTAGGGTAGTGCGACCCGTGCCATGGCACAGGGCACCGCAGGGCAGGGGGCGCTGTTTGGGCCTGTCAATTTTCCTGTTTATTAACATTCTCACTTGTAGCTTCCTCTTCTTTTATCCACAGCATCTCCTGGCCTCTCCTATCTCTTTCCTTGGCCCTGCCCCATGAGGCTATGACCCTTTTTCAAGTGCAGAATCTTATGTCACTATTTAAAAATGGGGGAGGGGAGGCACCAATGCTCTCTCTGGCACAGGGCACCAAAAAGTCTAGTTATGCCTCTGCCTGTGAGGACGCAAGGTAAGGACATGACTTCATGCATACAATGAAGAGACATGATGCTCCTTGTATAATCTTTTTCAATTGCTCCATAATAATAACATAAACTGATATTTCATCACAAGCATTTTGCATGGTTTTGCTTGACCTCATGTGGGTGGAAAACGTTGGCACATCTAAGTGTAAAAAGAAGAAAAGCAGAAACCCTTTCTAGCCAGGTGCCTGTTCTCATTTTGCAAAACAGCACGAGGCACACTGCAGCGAGAATCTCATTGTTATTGTGGTTATTACAACACGTTTGTACAGCACCAGTTAGTAGTTCCACAATGCCGTCATTGCTAGATTATTGTGACCTGTTGCTGTTTTAAACTTATTTTGAAGATATTTATTGCACTTTTCAGTTTATACTATTTCATTCAGCTTACTTATTTCACCTGCATTTGTTATTTGTCATTTATTGTACATTTCTCTTCTTTGAGGCAGAATCGGCCCTAGGCATAAGCATTCTAAGCAAATGCCTAGGGGCGACTGTCCCTCCCCCTCTCTGTGAAGCTGCCTGTGCTGCTGTAGTCAGGAATATTTTGTTTCCTGATTCACAGCATGATTCCGGTATATATATATACCAATGTCCCACTGTAACTCACGTCCAGCAAGAAGCACGGCACCTGGACTTTGTAAGATAACAAGTGTTGCTTTATAAGTAATTATACATCATAATCCTCGCAAAACTGCGTCAACGTTTCCGGGCCACAGAGGGCCCCGTCATCAGGACAGAGGAGATGTTTGAACATAAAAGACCCATAAAATACTAGAATGAGGACATATACTGTATGTGTATATTTTTATAGATATGTGTGTGTGTTCTAGCAGCTGTGCACCCCACTTCTGTGAATATTGATGATGCAATATACTCAATACCCCGCTCGTTGTCAGCAACATCGCTCCTCGTACAGTACCTACATGTAGGTGTGACGGGCAACATCGTAAGCGAGTGCTATGCCACCGTCACTTTGTTGCTGCCAGCATCTGCAAGTGTGTATGCACTTGCCAATGCCGGCACTTACCGATGCCGGCACCCCACCGGGTTCCGTCGCTAACGAGGTCAGTACACACTAGTCATCTTCTAGTGTGTACCGGCCATAAGATTGGTGGTGGGATTATCTGCTAGGGGGCACCAGTCAAAATTTTGCCTAGGGCACCAAATTGGCTAGGGCCGGCTCTGCTTTGAGGACCCAATATTACACAAATCATAGAGCTTATTCTGTGTCATTAGATGTCCTCACACACTCCTCTAATTCCCTTGTATTCCACAACTCCTGTTGCTCAGTAGAGAGTTTAGTAAGGACCAGATCTAATGCAAATGTCAGAAGGGCAGATGGCCAGATGGGGCGGTCAGGCACCAAACCCCGGCCAGCTCCGTCTCCCAACGCCCCCGTGAGACGAGACCCTGCCCCTTTTGAGGCGAAATGTTTCCTTTTATAGAGAAGATATATTATATGGTGATATAAGTCAAGGAAAAAAGGAATTTAATAGATTTCTGTTTATTGACAATCACTAATTCTCCGTTTTGATTTGAGGCTCCTGAAACTCTCATATTTACCAAGAAGTGAGTTTAGCTGAGAGTGAGCTGGCCGATGGTGAAGCAGAACGAGATATCTACGCATAACCTAAAGCATAACCAGCCCCGGTCTTGCCAGCCAGTCCTGGTTCTTAAAATTACAGGGAAAAAAATGTGTAGGGTTCCACTGTAATTTAAGAACCAGCACCAGGCAGCAGGGACAGAGCTGGTTTTAAATATAGGGAGAAAAAAATGGGGTGAGGTTCCCCCTATATTTAAAACCAGCTCCGGTCCCTTTCTAGCAGGGGACTGATGCCACAGCCAGGGGAGCCCCCAGCTGCAGCATCAGTCCTGACCGCTAGTCAGCTAAGGCCAGGGATCCCTGGGGAGTTGGGGACCCCCCAATAAAGGGGTCTCCCTCTCCAGGGCACCCCTGGCCTAGTCTGATAGCCCTGGGCAGTGGGTGGCGGATTGATAGTGTATGTAGTGTATAAAAATTATAATTAACAACATTGTCTTTACAGTGGAACTACAGGTCCCAGCAAGCCTCCCCAGCATGCTGGTACTTGGAGAACCACAAGTACCAGCATTCCGGGCATTAAGGGCCTGCTGGTACGTGTAATTCACCTGTAAAGAATTGTGTTAAAGAACAGGTTTAGGGCTCCCCCCGGGAGGTTAGGTTTAGGCTAGGGGAAGGGGGGGGGGGTTAGGTTTAGGCACTTAGAAGGGGGTTATGGTTAGGCACTTGGGGGGGGGAGGTTAGGGTTAGGCACCCCTAAGGGAGGGTTAGGGTTAGACTGTAGAATTAGGTTAGTTAGTACTTACCTTAGGACGATCGGGATTTCCTTCTGTGTCGGGCAGCCGCTGTCGGGATTTGAACCGCCGGCCATGCGGCCGGGGGTAAATCATACTGATTCCGTTACAGTACGCGAATGACAGCTCATGGGATTGAGCTGTCATTAGTACTGGGACGCGAGCCAATCAGCGGCGGCTTAACATTAGCGGCCGCTCATTGGCTGGGACCCACGTGGATCCAGCCAATGAGCGGCTCCTCCATTGAAGTCGGTCTAATAAGTCTAGATACAACACACACACATATATAGGCAGGCCTATGTAATAATGATTATTTAAAGCCTGGTACACAGCCTTAGAGATATCGAATATCCTTTCCAATCACTTTCCTACTTTCTAATGTCACACATCTTTATTTATATATTTTTTGCTGGGAATTCTGATCAAAGAAGTTTTTATTTTTATATAAACTTGATTAAAGTTATATTTTATTATAATTTTGTGAACATGCTAGAAACAGGTTGCTTTTCTTGTTTTGTAAATATCAATTGTAGAGCCCCAAAGTCTGTTTCTTTAGATGTGAAAATGACAGAGACCTCCAGCCAGACGTGAGAGGAGATTTCACCACTGTACATGCTTATTGCAAGAAAATAAAAGGTTGAGGATGGGGGGGTTGTGTTTATTTAGTCCTTAAAACTATACTTATAGCCAGCCGTGCATGTGCGGAGAACCAAAAAAGTTTAGTGACCCTACTTCCAGTCTTAACACTAAACGTGTAAGACAGAAAGAACCCAGAAGGGACTGAAGGGGACATTATTTTTCTATATCACTTATCGGAATATTTTCTGGAAAACTACAGACAAATTACTGTAACTGTATAGTCTGAGACTCCAGTAAACAAAAACACTACAGGAGATTTCCACTGAGAGAATAACGCTGCTGATTGGCTGTTTGCATGTTCTGGAGTTGTTGGTTACTGGCTGGCTGTTGTGGTTTAAGCAATTTGGGGAATATATATGCATAATAAATATCTATAGGATGATTTAGAGTAGGCACTGACTGTATTATGTAAGGTTATTGCTTTCCCAGACTTCCTTCCTTCCAGTGTCTGATGAATACTGAATGTATCACTTAATATGCCTTATGTGGCAACAGACTGTAGCTTCCCAAGCCCTGTATATTAGCTGTTGGTGAAGTGGGAAGTCCCTAATTTCGCAACTGCGTACGCTGTACACAAGGGAAGCAATCCACCCTATTATGAAGACCTTGTTTTACAGTACGTCTGAGTGACATGTTCCGCATCAGGAAGCAGAAACATATACTGTGGTCAGTTCCACCACAGGTGTCAGTTCAGGATATACAGGTGCATGGGAATCCAGCGAGTTCAGTACTCAGTGTCATTTGCTGGAAACAACACAGGATACAGTCATAAAGATTGATACCAGATAGGCAAAAGGAAGCTTTCTCCTACAGCTGGGTACACACTGACAGATACATTGGCCGATCAATTGATCGCCCAATGTATCTGCTGCCCATCAGGCCAGTGTGTACCCGCGATATGTCGGTGAACATCGGCGTTCACCGACATATCGCATTGGCTGTGCTGCACAGCCAATGGACAGATACTGTATGTCTGCAGACCGCCAGTACACACACAGCGGGGACGGGGACGGGATACACCCCCGACACGCCCCCCCGGTCGCTGGGTCCTGCCCCCTGGCCATCGGGACCCGAGAGCACAAGCAGATGATGGCCGTTCAGTGTGTATGAACGACCATCACCTGTAGGTATATCTGTCAGGTGTGTACCCACCTTACCTGTTTGTCATGATTGGGCAGATTTAACCTAAACCTTCCCATGTTGACAGTGGCGTCACTAGGGGGGTGCAGACCACACCGAGTGACACCATATGGTTTGTTCCAAATACAAAGTTACTTGCTTTTTTTTTTTGCTGTGCTCCCAACTCAGAATCGGACCCAATGTTCTTTATGCGCATGTATGAACATGTATGTACAGTATGATAATACATCAACAAAGGGCAAAAAAATAACTGAATTCGTCTATGGATGCCTCTGCAAATTTATTGTCTACAGACGCTGAGAAGGTGCTCGATAGGATAGATTGGAGCTTTATGTCTGGGGTGCTGGGACACTTGGGGCTGGGTCCTGTATGCTCCCAGCGTATTCTTGCCCTTTACCATTCCCCCTCTGCTTGAATTAGAATCAACGGCTCCCTCTCTAACTCCTTTGACATTAAGAGGTGTATTTACTAAGGTGAGAGTTTTTAGAAGTGGATATGTTGCCCATAGCAACTAATCAGATTCTAGCTATTATATTGTAGAAGGTGCTAGTGAAATGTTAAGTAGAATCTGATTGGATGCTATGGGCAACAACTCAATTTCTAAAAACTATCACCTTAGTAAATATACCCCTAACAATGAAACTAGACCGGGATGTCCTTTGTCCCCCTTGATTTTTGTTCTATGCATGGAGGCATTGGCAAGGTCAATACAGTTGAACGTGGTAGTGGGCCTTAAAATTGCATTCCCCTTTACCTGGCATGCCTCTCAACTAAAATATTTGGGTGTGGTTCTTACCTGGCCCGCTTATTTGAGGCAAATTTTACCCCCCCCCCTTGGAAAAAATACGCTCAGACTTACAGTGTTGGAGTCCAGACCCTTTCCTTGGTTCAGAAGGCTGGCTCTTCTTAAAATTAACTCTCTTCCTAATATTCTATATCTGTTGCAGACCCTGCCTATTAAGTTACCTCTCAGATGGTTTCTGGACGTTCAGGCTTTAATTAGGGACTTTGTATGGGAAGACGATGGACCTTGCTTGAGGCTAAACCCAGGGCCACAACTAGGGAAGGGGGGGGGCTGGAGTGCACCGCTGCACCCGCCACCAGTGTCCTCCAACCCGGCACGCAGGGGGGCTCCAAGCCAGAAGCCCGCTGAGATTTTATTACCAGGAGGCACCCAACTCCTTCCCTGCAGCGCCGCGGTAGCCGGAGGTTGGAGTTCTCTCCTGAACTCCAGCTTCCGGCACTCCTCACAGACTTCACTGTCCCCCCTCCCACAGGTGTACAATCCGCCCCCCCCCTCCCCGCGGGTGTATGATCCGCCCCCCCTTCCCCTGTGTGTACAACTCTCATGATGTCTCTCCCATAGTTCCGAGGAGCAGCTGGGCGGACCGGACGGTGGCGGACATAGGACCGGGGTTTTAGGTAAGTATTTTTTTTTGTGTAAGCGGCACTACAGGGGCATTACTATATGGGCACTACTACAGGGCCATTACTATATGGACACTACTACAGGGGCATTACTATATGGGCACTACTACAGGGGCATTACTATATGGACACTACTACAGGGGCATTACTATGGGGGCACTTCTACAGGGGCATTACTATATGGACACTACTACAGGGGCATTACTATGGGGACATTACCATAAGGGCACTACTACAGGGGCATTACTATATGGGCACTACTACAGGGGCATTACTATAGGTGCACTGCCGAAGGGGTCATTAATATAAGGGCACTGCTGCAGGGGGCATTACTATAGGGGAATTACCAGGGGGGGTGCCAAATTTCTATCTTGCCTGGGTGACAAAAATCCTAGTATCAGTCCTGCTAAACCTGATGTTTAGACAAAAAGTTAGAGGAGGGTTGCGTGTCCCTAATATCCAGGGGTATTATCAGGTCTGTCTCCTTGATAGAATTTTAGAATGGTCTAGAGCAGACACAAGCAAACAGTGGGTGAAAATGGAGAACCTAGTGTTAGCGGTCCCCATCTCTATTGCTACATGGCTCCCTAACCTCCCTAATACCTCTCATCCTCAGTATCCACACTAACTTCCTCCTTTATGTCATTTCTATTTAATGAATGATTCCCTCCTGCCACTGACATTAGAGCTTTCCAATCTTGGTTTGATGTGGGACTTTTTCAAGTTGGACAACTGATAAATGAGGCCAAAGTTGTACCCTTCAATGATGTATGTGAAAGGAGAATTGGCGCTACAGTACCTGTAGGTTTTCCATTTCTTACACTTATCGGGTCCTTCAGGGGTCCTATCCTTGGCTCCTACACAATTTGAACACTTTTATGTGCTAGTTCCACCACCCCGAAACATGCCACTTCTCTCATTTCTCTCATTTATAATCTCCTGTCGGTAAATACTAGCCTAACACTCCCTCATTTTACAAAAATTTGGGACCATGAGATTAGAGAGGAATTGGGTGACGACAAATGGGAAAAAATATTCTGATTAGCTCATGCCTACTCCTATAGTGTTTGCTTTGTAGAGACCCAATACAAGTTGCTGTTCTGTTGGTACATAGGGCCTGATTCAGACCCGGGCGCAAGCGCTGAGCGCTTGCAACCGGGTCGATGGTGGCCCACAGCGCATGCGCATGTGCATGCGCGAGACCCAGCTAGCGACGGGCAATCCGTCGCTCCGGGTCTCGCACCAAAGGGGACGAGCTGTCGATGTTGAGTGACAGCTCGCCCCCTTTTGTGGGCGGGCCAAGGGGGTGGCTGCCCAAACGGAGGCGTTCCCATGAGAACGCCTGCCGTTTGGGGGCGGCCCCACTGACATCACAATTGATGTCAGTGGAGAGCTTCCGGCTCTGTTGGAGCCGTAAGCTCTCTGGGGCTTGTGATGAACGAGACCCTACCACAAGGGTCTCGTCGCAAGCCCGATGGTCGCGATGGTCTTGACCACAGCTATGCGAGCGGCCAAGAGGCCGCTCCAAAAAAAAAAAAACCGGCCCTGATTCAGAGCGAGCGGCTCTGAATCAGGCCCAGATTCCCCTACACTTTTCCAAGATAGGGATCGGTGTCCCTAATATTTGTTAGCGCTGTTCCAATGGCCTGGGTAACACACTTCACATATGGTGGCGATGCCCTATACTCCAACCCTTTTGGAAAGAGGTGTTCAACCTTTCTGCTAAAATTTTAGGGGAATCGGTCCCTATGGACCCTATGTTTTGATTATTTCATCTATTATCCTGGCCCATCTCGAAATATAAGAGATCCCTGTTGTACCTTTTGAATAATTCTGCTAAATCACTTATTTTTGTATTGCGGCATTCCCCCTCTCCTCCAACAGTATTGGATTGGTTTCAGTGGTGTATCTATAATGGGTGCAGGGTGTGTAGTGCACATGAGCCCCTGGGTCCAGGGGGGCCCACACCGCACACCCTGCACCCATTTACTCTTTATATTTACCTGTCCGCTGTATCCAGAGCGCTGCTCTGGGAATCACTGGAAAAATGACGGCGGCCATTTTCCCGGTGACTTCAGCATGCCCAGTACTGCTGTCCCCGGGAAAACGGAGCTGGCGCCATTTTCCCGGAGATCCACGCAATCGCAGTACATTCTGGCACTAAGCCAGAATCTACTGCTGCACCCACCGTCCCCCGCGGCACCACTTGAGAGAGGAGGGGGCCCGCACCGAGTTTGCACACGGGCCCCCTCCTCTCTTAAAATGCCCCTGATTGGTTTAATTAAATAGATTTCTATATGGATATAGATGCTATATTGACTTCTGCAGATGGGGGTTATGAGTCGTTCAGAGATACCTGTTTCCACTGAATGGACTTCAAAGACTCTGTGGCCTTCAAAAACATCCTTTCCTCCAACCCCCCTAGCTTCTCTGAATCTGATCTAAATTGCGGGAGAGTTACCCACGTTTGTTAATTATTACGTTTACATTACAGAACTGCTTTCATCCTCCTCTTTTGTTTTAATTTATTATGGTCCTGGTCATCGCTAGTATATATCATCTGATTTGGAGCAACTTCAATCTCTTTTCTTGTTCTCTTTCTCTGTTCTTTTCTCTTCCCCTCTACCTCTCAAGCCCCCCCTCTCCTTTCCCTATTGTCTTGATGTTATTGTCTTTATTTTATCATTCCTTAATAGTATGTTTATTATGCGTGCAGGTTTTTCAGTGGACTCATTGATAATGTTTTCTCTAAATGTTTTACAGAGTTTTACAGAGTTTTATATATATTCTATTGTATCTGCATTTTCTGATGTTTTTTTTATGACAGACCTGTTTCTGTTTTTGTAAATATGTGTTCTTATTTTTCTGGTCTTTGAAGATTCCATAATCTAATAAAAATATTACTATACTAAAATAAAATATACTAAAAAAAATAACTGAAGAGGCGAGTGAATGAAGGTGTTATGTAGCAATTTTCTGAAAACCTGGAGATCATAGTAACAATGTTATTTTAAATGTTGGTAGTCTATTTACTGATATGTTTTGTGGACAAAATTGCTATGTCCGATTCATGTCAAATGTCAAATTTATCTTTAACTGTAAATATCTCAGGTTCTTCTAAATGTAACATAACAAACAAAAGTTAAATCTACTGCAGAACGGGCTGACATATCGGGCGGCTGGTACACATTAGACGATCCGGTGCTCAATCGACCGATATGTCGGCCCCTGCTGCATCCTGCTGCATGGGGTCATCAGTCAGGAATCGGTATGTAATGCCGGCTGTCAGGGTTGCCTCACAATACTGACAGCGGAATCCCGATGATTGGTATCCCAACAGGGGTCAGGTAAGTATACTTACCCTCCTCCCTTCTCCCAATAACCCTCACTTCTTGTAGCCTAACCCTAACCCTCCCATCCCGCACCTTAACCCTCCCCATTAGTGCCTAAACCTAACCCTCCCCCTTTCATGCCTAAACCTAACCCTGCCCGCTTAGTGCCTAACCCTCCCTAGTGGTGCCTAACCCTAACCTCCCCCCCAAAAAAAACTAACGCTAACCCCGCTATGTATCCTGAACCCAACCTTCCCCCTCGTGGCTAACACGAAGGACGCCCGGGACTCACCTCGTTCGGGCAGACGTCCTTCTGTGTTTCAGTGTTGGGATTAAGATAGGCATTGGTATTTCAATGCTTATTTTAAGTCCCGCGTCGGACTCCAGCCATCGGGATTTAGACCGGCCCCATCAGTCCCATTGTCAGATTGAGCTGCATGTAGGGTCGACCTGACGATGTGACTGACAACCAAACAGGAGCGCGCATGGTGCAACATAGAGTGCACACATAGGCGATATTGACTATATATCGGACCGATCCATCAGATCAGTCAAAATATCGTCTCATGTGAACCCAGCTTCACTGTTTGCTATAATATGCCTTCTGTGTGCAAGTTTATATCTTCTATCCTGTAATGAGTCATTGACCTCAGAGCTGTAAAACACACACATATTCACAAGTAAAGGGGATGAGCCAAAGCACCTTACAGGGTGCATACGCAGATATAATAAAAACGGGTTGGGTATGAAATCCTGACGCCGCAAACCCGAAGGCCGAAGATCCCGACAGGGATGGTAAGTAACCTAACCCTCCCCCACTCCCTCCTAACCCTCCCTTAGGGGTGCCTAACCCTAGCATCCCCCCGGTGGTGCCTAACCCTAACCTCCCACGGTGGTGCCTAACCCTAACTCCAGGGCCAGCTCCAGGTATGTTCGGGGCTGTGCGGTCACACAGGGGCGCCAGTGTCCGGCAGTAGGATTAGCCTCACCCTCCTCCCTGACGGTAGTAGTGCAAAATGTAAGCACGGGGGGAGGGCGCACTGAGAGAAGGGTCAGGGGGAACACGAGATGGCGCAGGGTGCCGAGACACTCCCCCTTCTCGCACCCTAAACCTAACTCTTCCGGGGGATGCCTAACCCTATCCCTCCCCCTAATCCCACTACTTACCTTCAGGATGCCGGCACGGGGATTCTGACAGGTGTCAGGATTCCAGCGCTGGGTATTCTAAGCGCCGGCATCCCGCATGCCGGGATATTGACCGTATCCCTGACAGGGTCACACTCACGCTGCTGGAGAGGACGGAGGCAGAAGACTTCAGTCAGGGAAGTGGAGAAGTAACACATTGCTGCAGAAGGTAAGTACATTTTGCTTGCAATTGGATATGCCCTAAAATCTCTTCCAATTTTTCTGCTTCTTTGCACACTTACGCACACATCCAAGCTGTAGAGGTGTCTGCCAAGAGCAGGGAGTAGGTGTGCACCATAATGCACACTAAACATAAGGTAATCAAAGTGGACCAGTTCAAAGCCAAGAGGTAGATTTACTAAGGAATGTGTTGTCTAAGCCAACTGATTTATTTCTATTGCCAATTTAAAACTATCAGTCAACCCTGCTAATATACCAGAATCCCGACCACCAGCATCCCAACGGTAAGTATTAGGGTTAGGAGGAGGGTTAGTTCTTTGGGTTTGGCACTAGGGGGAGAGTTAGGGTTAGGCTGCGGGGAGGGAAGATTAGGGATAGGCTGCGGGGGGGTTAGGGATAGGCTGCGGGGGGGGGTTAGGGATAGGCTGCGGGAGGGGAGGGTTAGGGTTTGGATGCACGGAGGAAGGATTAGGGGTTAGAGTTAGGGTACTTACCTAGTTAGGTCGGGATTCTGACTGTCGGGATGCCGCTGTTGGTAATCAGACCACTGGCACCCGACCGCTGGGAACCCGTACCCAACCCGGCCCAGGCCACTAGAGACACCTGGGGCAGATTTACTAAGCCTTGAAGAGTGATAAAGTGGAGAGAGACAAAGTACCAACCAATCAGCTCTTAACTGTCATTTTTTAAACACAGTCTGTAACGTGGCAGTTAGGAGCTGATTGGCTGGTACTTTATTTCTCTCCACTTTATCACACTCCAAGGCTTAGTACATCTCCCCCTTAAGTCTAGGTCTGTTAAAAAAAATATAAAATAAAAAAAATCCTAATGAGTGCACCAATCCTGTCACGCTTTCCTTACTGCCATATCCAGTTTTACCTGCTCCCAACCATTCTACTTCACAGTCTATGCTCACTATCCAGTTAGGACGGGCTCCTTTCTCCAAAAAGTCTACCAGGTGACGCATTCCCTTAAGCTAAGTACACACCATGCAGTGTACAGTATCATACGACATATTATTCCGATGTGGACCGGAGCGATAGATCGCTCGCCCGGTAGTATGTACGCCCGGTCCGTCATTCCCAGACGTCGTTCATTGCATCGCCTCAATGTTAGATGGGACGATGCAATGAACGACATGGTATAGTTACATACACTTGAGGACCAAGTTTGGGAACCACTGGACTAAGGGGAAGATGTATCAAACCGTCTAAAGAAGACAGGTGGAGAAATTGCCCATGGCAACAATCAATCAGCTTCAAGCTATCATTTCATAGCATGTACTAGATAAATGATAGCTAACAGCTGATTGGTTGCTATGGGCAATTTTTCCACTTGTCCTCTTTAGTTGTTTTGATACATTTGCCCTTATTTTGAGGATGGGATGGCTAAGATTGCTGGTAACCTCATCTACCCCATGTCCTGTGACACTGTATAATATACACCTATCTCTGACAGTGGGCTCTATACATTACCTTATGCCATTAATAATATGAAATAATGCAGGAGTACATTCCCTATTAAACTACCAGATGGAAATGGGGCCCTGATTCAGAGATGTTTGCTAATCCCGCTGCGACTGCGTCTTTCTATGCAGATATTGTGAGTTGATATGCAAACATCATAGTCGCCAGGATATATTGAGATATCTACCAGTGGCCTTGCAAATCCAAGCGCTTGGTAAAAAGTCACCATCCTTCTAAGTAAGGCTACGGCTACGCAGAATGGCCGGCGGAACTAAGGCAGCGGCATGGGCGTCGGAAAGGGGGGGGCAAAGGGGCGGCTCGCTCCCCCCAAACATTTCAAAGCAGCAGCGGCTGCGGACTATCAGGGGCTGTGCTTTATAGTAATAGGTGTAATGTGCCGGTTAAAGTTAAAACGCTGCACATTACAATTCCTCCTCAGTGCGGTGTAGGGGCCGTGCAGACTATTACTATAAATCACAGCCCCTGACAGTCCGTGACCGCCGCTTAGGTAAGAGAGAGGGGAGAGGGCGGGCGGGGCCGTAACGATTTTATGTTGCCCCCCCCTAACATAAAATCGTTCTGACACCCCTGGACACTGGCACAAGTGAAACTGCACACAAAGATGCAGCCGCTGGATCCGACACGCCTATAAAATGGTTGCAACGCATCCGTGTTTTTATAAACACCCCTCCGTTACAACTCACAAACGGTCCCTAACTGTCAATCACTCTGCGTCTAAATCCTCTCTGCGAACGCCATGGCAGAGGCACTGGGACGCATGCGCCACACGACACAACTCTGTAATGGCAGCATCAGACAACTGCATAAATATCAGCATTGCGTACATCTCTAAATTAGGCCCATAGGCCATTGTACATAGAATTAAGACCCTGATTCAGAGTCGGACGCTCTGACAGAGTGCTCGCTCTGAATCAGGGCCGACCTTCTCTTTTTTAGAGCGGCCTCCTGGCCGCTCGCATAGCTGTGGGTGACCACCCACAGCTATAGCGAGCGGCCAAAAAGATGGTCGCGATGGTCAAGACCATCACGACCATCGGGCTTGCGACGAGACCCTTGTGGTAGGGTCTCGTTGCCGCAAGCCCTGGAGTGCTTTCGGCTCGATCAGAGCAGAGCAGAGAGCACTCCCACTAACATCACTTGTGATGTCAGTGGGGCCGGCCCCAGACGGTAGGCATTCCCATGGGAACGCCTCCATCTGGCCAGCCACGCCCCCGGCACGCCCACCAAAGGGGGCATGCTGTCACTCACCATCGACAGCACACCCCCTTTGTAGCGAGACCCATAGCGACGGCTTGCCCATCGCTAACCGGGTCTCGCGTATGCGCACTGGGCTAACATCGACCCGCTTGCGAGCGCTCAGCGCTCGCGAGCGGGTCTGAATTAGGCCCTAAGTTCTACAGTATATTTGTTTTAGTCCTGGGTTATGGATAGCAGCTCGCAGGCAAATACATATGCATTGCAAACCCATCTTGTATTACGCAACACCTGACAGCAAAAATAACAAAATGATAGTGTCACAGAAAATGTGGTAGATGTGGTTGCCAGCAATCTTAGCCATCCCATACCCAAGTACTGTCTTGTGTCATAAATAACCCTTAACATATAACTATCATATGTCACAACACATCTATGACATCGGCAATTTCACTAGCAATAAATAAAGTCAATTATCTGCCTAAAGTAATTAACTAGCGAACTTAAACTACTGGAGGATGACTATGCACTTGGAGAGCACGCTTATAAAAGCCACAACAATTATAGTAACATTCAAGATCATATTTTTTATATGTAATCTCTGGGTATCTTCTTTTTTTTTTTTAAAAAGCTCTGCCCTCAGCTTTTCAGTAAAATGTTGTCACCCCGCACGATAAGCCCCAGATTTTTCCTAACAGCCTCAGGAGCTGAGAGGAAAAATCCACGTTAAATGCACCCTCTGGGGCTTACCGCACAAGATAACCCATAGATTCCGGTCAATTAACGCAAAGTATATGGGTTAGCCGTGGGATTACCACTTGGGGAAATGGCTTAATAATTGAATTTAAATTGCTCCAGGCATTAAACTCGGAGCTTTAGCCATGTGGAAAACATAGCGGCTGATTGACTGCCCCTGTATGTATAATTGTATGTATAATTGTGACATATAATACAGTATAACTAAGGATATACAAATAGAGAAAGTTATGGGGATGTTGGCAGCTCCCACATATGTTGATACTAATGAATATCCTCCATAGCAGAAACAATAACTAATAAACTTTTACTACAACTTTTTAAAACCACTCTCAGCTGCAGTCTCTTACGGCCCCTAATAGCGAAAGTATGCTGAGCATAGGGGACGCCCACTGCTGCCTTCTCATATCATCCGATGACGTGCAACAGCGAAAACATTGGTAACATCGATGCAGATCAGGCGGCCACGCTGCATGTAAGTCAAGTCTGACCTGCCTCAAACACTGCGACTCTCCTGACACACAGAGGGCTCTCATACTGCCAAGGTGATCTCAATGACTCATTTATGCACGCCCATGAAACGGCGTTTAATTGGTCAGACACGCCTGCGCTTTTTCTAACCACCCGCCCGTTACCTTCCCAAACCTGCCACTCACTCTGCAAGTTATTTTTTTTTTTCGAACGTAGTCAAAATACAATCGATGCACATGCACAGTACAGCATTAGAGCATGCGCAATGACTAGCAATTGCTCGGTTCCCGTATATATTGGCATTGCGCAATTCTCGGACTCAGGCCCCTAATTCAAAGATGTACGTAAATTCAATATTTACGTACATCTCCGAAGTTTGCTGTACTGTACTCATGTTGCTCACAGCGCCCCCGAAGTCTCAGCATAACTGACATGCTGCTGGCGATTGGAGGTAGCGACAGGGAGCGTTCCAGAAAAGTGGGGCATGTTGGCCCCGTTTTCTGGGCGTGCCGAAGCCAGCAGTGTGTCCTTGGATGCAGCTTTACTGGCCCCGGCAACATGATTTTGCTGGGCATCCTGAGTAACCCGAGGGTCACTCAGATATCAGATGGTCACGCCGTTGATCAGATGCTGCATCCTCGGACGCAGCTGCGGATCAGAGAAGCCGGCAGTGGACGTCTTTTTACAGTACTTAAGATGCCTCCTGTGGCATTTGCATATTTGAGCACAGCCGCCGCCTAAACAGAAGCAGTGACTGTTGCTATAGCCACCATCGGTGACTCAGGCCCTGTGGGTCTCATTCAGAGCCGCTCGTAAGCGGCCGCTCGTTCGTTCCGAGCGATGTTCGCACATCTGCGCATGCGTATGGGTTTCAGTACGCATGCGCGAACCAGTCAGTGCGGTCAGAAATCGTGTGCTCGCAATATAGCGAATGCCTGCTATTTTGAGAGACAGGATGAGGCGTTTGTGGGTGGTAACAGGGGAAGGTGCTTAAAAACGGGGAGTGGAGATCAGAATGCAGGCGTGCCAAATGGTCAAAACGGGCGTTTAATGGGTGTGCATAATTAAGAAAGCAGCATCATCGACCACGTCAGTTGGGTGTCTTTTAGCCAGAACTGCTCGCATGATTGCGGTAGGAAAAACCAACCACAAGAATAGCGAGCAGCTCATACGCCATTCGATGTACTCGATTAATCTAATAAATAGCGGAGATGACGTATGATGCGAGCGGCCAGGTGGCGTTTTTTACAAAAAAACGTCCGCATGTTTTGTTCGCTCGTTCAGACCTAGAGGCGTCAACAGACCGCAAAGAGCGAACGGTTAATTTAAATAGCCACCCCCTTTTTCTGAACGAGCGAGCGCAAATAGCATCCAGGCTCTGACTCAGGCCCTGTGTTCTGTGCGCAGTCCAGCTTTCCCGTGCTACTCCTGCCAGGAGTCCTTTAGTGGTGAGCAGAGCAGCCATTATTTTTCAATTCTTATGGAACCTCCACAGATATCCAATAAAACATTCTCCTCCCATTACCTGGAGCCATCATGTGAGAAAAGTTTCCTATACCACCTGAGCAACATTTACAGAATACAATATACCAACCCCACCCAGAGATCACATACTGTACAATGAAACATTAGGACATATAAATCGTCACAAGCTAATATGAACATTTTGTCTTGTTCTGCTGCAATGTCCCAGCGTGTACTGTAATCCCCATCTAACAGTTAAAGCTAGTAAATACTTCTGCCATGCTAAGAAATCTGATTCCAAGGAATTCACCTGACTGTCGCAAAGACTGCTAATTGGAAAGTGTACTGGAAGGTATAGAAATGCAGACAGACCCCACTGCACTTGCCTCTAGTGTTACAGATTAATGGCCCGGTAACCGATATTCAGCATACTCCCTCCGCCACCTCCTCACTGACCCCCGTGGTTTTGGGCATGCGTGACCTCAGGTAAGGCATGCACAGAAGATGGCCGCCTTGACAGGTAAGTAACACAGCTACTTCTGTAGCTGCGCTACTAATTGCTTGACAGCTATTTTTCGGAGCAGCTGTCCCCACACCTGAGCAATGATGAATTGCTCCGGCGTTAAGTATCCCCCGCTGTAAGATGGATATTAAAGTATCTCCCACGGTGAGGTGAATCCGGCCCCCGATGATGAATAGGCCTCTTGGAGAGTGTGGTTCAGTCTGGAGGGCCACGACCACAATGAAAGCAGTTTTTCTCAGCTTTATTTTTAAGTAAACTTGTATCTTATGAGCAGAGCTGTAACTAGACTTTTTTGGTGCCCTGTGCCAGAAAGAGCATTGGTGCCCCCCTATTATTTAAATAGGGACATAACGCACCCGAAACAGGGTTATGGCCTCATGGGGAAAGGCCAGGGAAGATATAGGGTCAGCGAGGAGATGCAGGGGATAAAATAAGAGGTAGCTACAGCCTACAAGTGAGAATGATGATAAACAGAAAATTGATAGGCCCAAACAGCGCCCCCTGCCCTGCGGTGCCCTGTGCCATGGCACTGGTCGCACTACCCTAGTTACAGTCCTGCTTATGAATTTCCCTGGAGCCTACTCATTTCAGCCAACCACCCAATCCATGCGCCTGATTCAGCGATGGATGCTAATGCGATCACAGTTGCATTTTCGGATGAAACGCAGCTGCGAAAATATGCTAATGGTTCCAAAGCTTATCCGAACATAGGGACGCCCACTGCTGCCTTCTCATCTGCGTACGATGTTGCTTACCTGTGTAAATATCAGTAACATCGATGCACATCGAGCAGCCGTCTTGCCCCTGCGGCAGGTCTGACCAGCCGCTAACACCGCAGCTCTCCTGCCACGAAGAGAACTCTCATGGTGCGTCGGAGATCATGATGGCTAATTTACGCACGACCATGTAACAGCGTTCAAACGTACAGACACACCTTAGTTTTACTGACTACCCCTCCTTTACCTCCCCCAAACACTGGCAACTTGTCACTCACTTTGCGACGGATTCCTCTGTGCGTCCGGAATCACAATGTGATTGCAGAGCATGAGCAGTGCAGGTTATATGCGATGGCAAACAATCGCTCGATCTGCGCAAAAATCGCCATTGCGTCCATCTCTGAATCAGGCCCTTTCTCTGTAGCCAATCCCCTGCATTATGGAGATACAAACATCTGGACTTACAATGCACAAATTCCTCTTTCAAATTAAATGGTCCATCATTAACAGCTGTTGTGACAATATTGCCCTACACTATGGAGAAATTACATTTTCAATAGATTGGGGAAAGCACTGAGGGCCTGATTCAGAGACAGACGCTCTGAACGAGCGTTCACTCTGAACCAGGGCATTTTTTTTTGTTCGGCCTCCTGGCCGCTCGCATAGCTGTGGGTGGTCGCGATTGATGGTCGCGATTGTCAAGACCATCGCGGCCATTGGGCTTGCGCCGAGACCCTTGTGGTAGGGTCTCGTGGCCGCAAGCCCCAGAGAGCTTCTGGCTCTAATAGAGCCGGAAACTCTTCCACTGACATCACTGGTGATGTCAGTGGGGCAGCCCCCAAACGGCAGGCGTTCCCTCGGGAACGCCTCAGTTTGGCCAGCCACCCCCTGCCCGCCTACCAAACGGGGCGAGCTGTCATTCACCATCGACAGCTCACCCCCTTTGGTGCGAGACCCGGAGCGACGGAGCACCCATCGCTATCCAGGTCTCGCGCATGCGCACGACGGAGCCGGCTCCGTCGTGCGCATGCACAGTGGGCAAACATTGACCCGGTTGCGAGCGCTCAGCGCTTGCGACCGGGTCTGAATCAGGCCCTGAATGTGTCCTATCTCCCCTATACTGGCAGAGGCACATGGGGAGGCACCCTCATTTTCAAATAGAGGAGCCCCCTCTTTTAAATGATGTGCCTCCTTAGGACTTATTATCTGATGATCACCAGACAATGGGCCTGATTCATTTCATAGTTGTACGCTAATGCTCGCAAGAATGGGATCTTCGTAGCTGTGAATGTGCGGAAATCTACTAATGCAGTAATGGCTGGCAGGGGTGCCGAGAGGGGGGGGGGGAGTGGGTACAAATCACATGGGCCCAGACTTGCTGGGTTCGGCACCGCTCCCCTCCCCGCTTACATCATAGCAGCCCAGCACACACTGCTGTGTGGTGGGCTGCACTGGGAGACTGCTCGCGGCTGCCAAGAAGCAGCCACAGCAGTCTCCTATACCTGTGGGGGGGAGCGATCAAGCTGATCGTGCCCCCCCACTGGTTATGCGCCAGGCTGCTCACTGTGCCCCCCTCGCTAGCACGCTGCACCGCTTTGCGGTGCTGCAAAACTTTTTTTTTTTGCTTAAGGGGGTGTGGACATGCCTCCCCCAATTAGGCCACACCCTCCTTTTACATGGGCCCTGCGCGGCTCTTAACGGGCCTGACGGCTGGGACTTGTACTGAGACGCCCACCTGAGCCATCGCAGCTGCCCACAACTGCATACACATACGCAGCATTTAGAGCAGATCAGGAAAACATCGACTCGGTCACTCAGAATGGTCGCCATAACTCAGATGCCGAAGCCACGATATCTACATAGAGGATCGCAGACACAGGATGTGACACCCTCAAACCGGTGGAGACAAGCCTACGTTTTTTGCCGATGGGGATTCCCTATTTAAATGCAGTAGTGTTTCTATCTCATATTTATTATCATGTTATTCCTACACATTGTACTAGCGTTTAGTTCAGACTGGGGGAAACCATCAAAAACAAAATGCGTTTTTATTTTCAAGAACAAAATTTACTATGAAAACCTGTGTTGTTTTGTCTGTTCTGGAAAGGTGGATTAATGCCAAAGCAAGAACCACAAACACACTCTATTGTCCGTTTTAGTTCAAGTTTATTGGAGAGAGCAAAGAGACTGATTGTATTTTCTGAAAATGCAAAATCTGAAGTAAAAAGAGACAAAAAAAAAAACAAGATATAATTTGCGTGGGTGCAGCATAAAAAATGAGCGATATTGATGTCGGAATGTAATGAGCGCAAAAGTGGAAACATGGGCTCAGCACAGGAGTAAGAAAACCCTCAACAGTGAAGGGATTAAAATATGTCATTTCTTAAATTGTGGGAAAATCCATTCTCCTTAATACCAGCACATGCAGTTTCTGTCAAGGTTATCGCGGCAAAAGATTACATAGTAACCCGGTGGCTGTTTATATTGACACTCCACCCCATGCCATTAATATAATTATACACATACGAGTATTATATAAATAAACAACCTGTAGCCAGGCAACAGTACTACTGATTACATAGGCTGTAGCAATCCTGGGGAATAATTCCAAGAATCTCTCAGCACTGCTCTGGTTTAGCAGCAACAGCGATGATTATGCAAAGACGGGTAACAAGGAGCCGACAAGCAGTGGGTGTGTATTTGTATTGTTCTGCATGGACATCAACGTCATGTTACTTTACTGCACTTGCTTGCGATGTTGCAGTAGCTATTAATAGCATTTCATGTGATATGCTATGTACAGTAGTATCTTTAGAAAGTGATTCAGTTTCAAGAATCTATTTTGTTCCATATACTTTTTATTGTGGTTTCCTTGTTCATTTTATTGTACCAACAAAAGGACAGAAGAGAGTGTGGATTGAAAAATCTACTGTATCTAGGTAGACCGTCAATAGGTGGACACCAAATGGTTGACAGACAATAGGTAGACAGGGTCAAAAGGTCGATACGGTCAAAAGGTCAACTTGGACTAAGGTCAACAGGGTCAAATGGTTGACACATAAATGGTCAACTCAGATAAGGTCTCCTTGCGTCTGAATAGATAGCACCCAGAAGCTGCCCAGGAACGCCCAGCACTTGTCCAAAACATTTCTGATACCGTGCGGCACAATCGCAACTGCACCTTTGTGCGTATACTCTGTAGGAGTTTATAGGGTTTATCCGCTCAACTATGTGAATATCAGCCTTGCCTGCGGCTGTGAATCAGACCCAAAGTGCATAACATGTTACCTATAGGATCAGGATCAGCACTGAAGAATGCTGTCAGAGTTTCAGTTGGCGTTTTCTTGCTCAGGTTGTCGGGGGAAATAACGTTCAGAGAAAATAAACGTCAGCTACTAAATAGGCCCCATAGGACACTAGTCTACAGCACATACCAAAACTGGTATTATACAGTAGGAAGGGTGGCAATATACAGAGAGTAGTTTAGGGATCCAGTCAAGATGGGATGCTGGACTTCAGGACACGACGCTGGAATCCTGATGCCCGTCAGAATGCAGACGCCGGCATAATGAAAGAATCAAGATACCTATGTTGGCATCCCGACCACCGGCATCCCGAAGGTAAGTATGCGGGTTAGGGTTAGGCCAGGGATGGGGGGGGGGTTAGGTTTAGGGACTTGCCGGGGTGGGTTAGGCACCGACCAAGAAGGGTTAGGGTTAGGCTGCGCATAGGTTTAGGCACCATCAGGGGGAGGTCAGGGTTAGGCACCACTGGGGGGAGGTTAGGGTTAGGCACTGCCGGGGGAGGGTTATGGGGGGAGAGGGGGAGGGTTAAGGTACTTATCGGCCCCTGTTGGGATATTCAACATCGGGATGCCGCTGTCAGTCTCCTAACTGCCGGCATCCCGACCGTCGGTAAATCATACCAATTCCTTAGTTTATAGTGGCAAGAATAATAGTGACACTAACATGGTTACACAGAGCTTGGAATCCTGATACATATTGTCACAAATCGGGATCTTAACAATTCTTACAGACTCAGACATTCGTTTATTTAATTTATTTCAGTTTCCAAGACATCCCGGGGACCCCTCCCTGTGATTAACTAATTCACCTGTGTGCTCACCTGGTCAGCTAGAACAATGGCTATTGACCACCTCCTATTTAAACCAGTTCCTGTAGGCAACCCATTGCCTGAACAAGGCTTACTCCTGTATCCTGTGATCATGTCCTCCGTGACTCTATCTGCTACTTGTGGATTCTCACTATTACCATCTGCGCTGAGTATCGTCACCTGACTGCACCGCAGCTTCCATGCTGCATACAGATTTGCATTACATCTGCCGCTGTGCTCCAGTACCTGTCAGCGACGCAGCGCCCTTGCTGCATACAGACCTGCTCCAAGCACTTTGTCACAACTAACAAGTTTACCGCTTCCCATCTGCCGCTGTATACCGTCATTTATCAGTGCGACAGCTTCCACGCTGCATACCAAGTTACTACTCCTCAGTGCAGAGCCAGCATGTTCAGCTGTTGTCTTCATTCCATCATACCGCTGGGACAGTGCATGCAAGGTACTTGTGCTGTGTTACTCTATGCTCAGTGGTTGCCCAGGTTATCATATTGTGCTGACCCTGTATTGCTTTCCCTGCACTGTGTGCTATTGTCTTGGGCTGGTACAGAGAAGGGTGCTGGTTCCAGGGCTAGGGTTCAGTGTACAGTATACAGTCTGTACACCAAGGTGTCCAGTAGCTGTATTACCTATCCTGACTCTCAGTTCCTGAGTTCCTCACTGGTTCCAGGTCTTGCATCAGAACAGTACAAGAGTTACAGCTTCCGCATATTATACTCTGACTACATTAGACTCTGATTCCTGGCTCTGAGTTCTGTGTTCCTATCTACCAGTACTATACTGTTCTGAGTTCCGGGGTAACCTTTGTCCCTGGAGTATATTCCTGGTCTTACTGGTGTAACCCTCTTTTTCAAAGGAGTTAGTTACCTTAACAGAATGTACTTTCTCGCTGGGGCCTCCAGGTTACAACTGGAGGCACCACTTGGATTCAGCATAGCGCAAGGTTTAAAGTAAATCTTCTGTTTACCAAATGGCGAAATTTCAAGGAAAAGATATATTAGGGTGGTGTGAACAAAAGGAGGTCCCCACTTTAAACTGTCTGGCTTTAACAGGTAACTTGAGTGGTTCCCAAAGTGAGGAAATAGAAGATGCTTTAAAAAGACTGTGTGGGGTAAAAGAGACAAAAGTTATAGATTGTTGGATGGGAGACTCAGGAGTAATAAGTACTTTTTTAGTTGCTACCCAAGAGCCATTAGAGAGGGAAATGATCCCGTCTATGATTCCTGCTATCGAGGAAGGAGGTGGAATATTGTTTGGCCGATATTAGAGTTGGAGGAAGACCAGGGGGTTTATAATGAGATAGGTGGTGACCCTCCTATTTCAACCAATCAACCCATTGATATTAGAAATGCACCTTCTATGGGATCTGGCAATGATCAGAATCAAAGTACTGTCTTCCTCATGGGGATAGATAGAATAGTGGGGGAACTTGGGGTATGTTGATACTCACGAACCCTGAGGGAGACTGTTATGTATACCTTATCATTGTTATAGTTCTTGCATGGTTGTGTAAGACCACTAGAGCCAACAAGAGGATCTTCCACCAATTCCAGGCACCCGTTGTTCTCTTAGTGATTGATACTCACACTGGTACTTAGGTGGCCGTCTGGATTTAAGCCTCAATAGTAGAGGCTTACACAACCAATGAGAGACCGCAATACTGCTGACTAGAAACAAGGCAGAACTGAGAAGTGAGAGTCCTTCCACTAGTAGAACTAGCTGGAGTGAGACTGCAGGCATATGGTTACTTGTATAGAAGTAATGGACAAGGTACACTGGCAGCGGCAGATGGTGATGATCTCAGGTATAGCTAGGGACTATGGTGCAGCTGGGTGGTCAGGCGTGAAACAGGTAGAAAGACAGTACAAGCTGTGCAGCAGTATTGACCTGGACAGTGGTAATACAGGGTCTATGGACAAGGACTAGACAGACAAGATTTCTGGTGTGGCAAGAACAACACAGTGTGGCCTTGAGGGCTGAGGTGTGACAGGAACAACACTGTGCAGCCTTGAGGACCAAGGTGCAGACTTGTGTGTGCCCTGGTGCGACAGGAACGACACAGTGTGGCCTTGAGGGCCGAGGTGCGGCTTTGAGGGCCGAGGTGCAGCCCTGAGGGCTTTGGTGTGACAGAAACAACACAGAGTGGCCTTGAGGGCCGAGGTGTGACAGGAACAACACTGTCCAGCCTTAAGAGCCGAGGTGCAACAGGAGCAACATGGTGCGGCCTTGATGGCTGTGGTGCGACAGGAACAACACGGTGCAGCCTTGTGGGCCAAGGTGCGACAGGAAGTACACGGTGCGGCCTTGAGGGCGGAGGTGTGGCCTTGGGGGCCAAGTATGCAACAGGAACAGCACAGTGTGGCCTTGAGGGACAAGGTGCAACAGGAACAGCAAGGTCCAGCTTTGAGGGCTGAGGTGCAACAAGCTACCGACTGAGGTATGGTTGACAGAAGATCACAGGTGTCGCTGTAAACACAGGCTGGAGGCAGCGATGTGGAGAACACTGCTGCCATAAAGCGGCTGAACACCGACTGACACAGCTAACACTAAAGGTGCATACACACTAAACAATGTGCTCACGATGCGATATCATGAGCGATTTCCCTTGAACTCTCCCCAGCATCTCCCTGGCACTCCAGGACACAATATGGTGCTTAAAAATGTCCAATCTGACCAACCATCTATCGTATGTCCTTAACGATTTCCAGTGCATCGTGTACGAGTTTGGCAGATATAGCCTGCTGTAGGCAAGCTCTGAAGATGCGATGTACGACCTGCGGGTGCGCACATCGGCATTGTGATCATGTGTGAACATTTTTTACACGATTTGTCATTCCGATGCATCGAAATCGGGCAAATCGTGTAAAATATTGTCTAGTGTGTACGCACGTTTAGGCTGTAATGTGGAAATGCAGTGGGCTGCAGAACACAAGCTGGAGGCAGCTAGGTGGATGACACGGCTGGCTTGAAGCAACTGATCACAGATGTGACTTAGTCAAGGCTGTGGAAATGCCGCAGGCTGTGGAGTAATAGGCCGCGGCTGCAGAAGTTGCTGCTCTGCAAGGACATAAGCAGGTTAAACAACAGCAAGATAGACCAGGACGACTTCTGAATTAGGACAACAGGTTGAGGAACTAAACTCAGCATCTGCAGAGCAAGGTGAGACCGGCTAAAACTAAGGCTTCTGGGAACAGGGACAAACACATACTCTGGAAGTCAGAAAATATCACTAGCAGGAAGTGTAATTTATCAGAAGCAGGACCCAATCAGTGCAATCACTGCAGAAAGCTTCCCTAATGACAGGATAGTATGCAGCTGAGCTCTGCACACAATCAGACAGGCAGGAATGCAGCAATAAGCTGCACACAGACAGCGTTCCAGCTACCTGCAAGAGCCGGAACTGGAATCAATGCATGATGCAGTGTCCCAGTCTCCTAATTCGGCCGGGACCTGCCACCAAGATGTGCTACCGGGGATCATAACAATCATAGGGGTCAATCCAATTCGGTACGAATTGCGAGGTGCGAGTTGCTATTTTCTCTTCGAATTCGCATAGCGAATTAATTTTGCAATCCAATTAGCAACTTTCACTGAATCAGTCAGACTGAGGGCCTAATTCAGCAGTGCACGCTAGTTTGGGAATCTGTGCCGGCGCCAGACCCGTTCTGCACATGTGCAGAACGGGTCTGCGAGCACACACGTAAACTGGCAACAGACTGTCGGTGATTGACAATCTGCTACCATTTGAGGGCGGGGAGGGGGCAGCGATGGCCTCCGTTTCCTGAAGAGGCCAGTATCTCCACCGGCTGCGTGACACCATGGGTCACCTTAGCCAACTGATGGTCTGCAGAGTATGCGATGCTGCGTTGGACAACGCAGCTTGGATACGTAATACAGCAGGAGGTGTGGTGCCTCTTGCTGCATTACCATGTCAGCACAGACGGAATAGCTAAGCTGCTTGCGAGCAGCTTAGCTATTCCGTCTGAAGCTGAATCAGGTCCTGAATTTGCATTTTTTCATTCGCACCTCCCTGAGGGTGAGAGATGGAAAGAAAAATCTTTGGCCCTCATTCAGAGCCGGACGCTCTGAGCAGAGCGCTCGCTCTGAATGAGGGCCGGCCTCCATAAAAATGGAGCGTCCTCCTGGACGCTCGTATAGCTATGGGTCACCACCCACAGCACATACGAGCGTGCAGGATGATGGTCGCGATGGTCTTGACCATCGCGACCTTCGCCAGTGCGACCAGAAGCCTGTGGTCAGGGTTTTCGACCACAAGCCCTGGAGTGATTTTGGCTCTATCAGAGCCAAAATCACTCCCACTGACATCACTAGTGATGTCAGTGGGGCCGGCTTCTGACGGTAGGCGTTCCCTTGGGAACGCCTCCGTCTGGCAGGCACGCCCCCGGCACGCCCACCAAAGGGGGCGCGCTGTCAATCAACATCGACAGCACGCCCCCTTTGATCAGACACAACGAGCGAAGGAAAGTCAGGCGTTTTCGGGGAATTTACCTCAAATTAACTTTGATAAATGGGCCCCCCAGTTACATAAATACAGACTGATAGAAACAAGTTCACAACTTCACGTACATACATATATAATTATTTAAAGGAAACAATGGGGAGAGAGCCCTGCTCACAAGAGCTGACAGTCTAGTGGGGAAATGGGTGGAAGCAATAAAGAGAAGAGGGTAAAATAGCGAAACACAGAGACTAGATTGTTAGGAGGGGGTGGTAAGCACGTTTGAAGCCTGGGAGGCTGAATGGAAGTCTAATAGAGCATTCCAGAGATTTGGGAATGGTCCGGGAGATATCCCAAATGTGAAAATAAATAATCAGAGACAGATAGCAGCTAGGAGAGGGGACTTTGGCTGGGAGGAAGATGATGAATTCAGTTTGAGATTGAAAAAGTCTTATGCCAACCATGAGGTCCGTAGATGTCCGACAAACAGGATGGGACAGAACAGAAAGGGAAAGATTAGTGGAAGAGAGGTAAATTTAGGTACCATCGGCATAGAGGTGGTATTGGGGGCCAAAGGAACTAGTAGAAAGTGTAGAGGGAGAAAAGAAGGGGACCAATGACAGAACCTTCAGGGACTTTAAATCTTCTGCCTCTGGGAGTTGGCATATCTTTCACCAGAAAGTGGGCGGGATGCTGGAGAGTTTGCCACTCTTCCAGAGTCCGGTGGACTCAGCGAAAATTTGTGAGTTTCTCGGAAAATGTCTGTTCATGTGGTGCATGACTATGATGTTGCAGTCATGCACCACATTCCTACTCTGTGATGAAGACGCTATCACCACCTCCCACCTGCTAAGTTAAGAAGCAGCAGGATTTGCATTACAGAGTCTACGGTGGGAGAGGAAGCCCCAGTTTAGAAGAGTGGGATGGGGGTGACCAGTAGGGCCCTCCCAAAGCCAATGCCATCTTTGGGTACAAGAGACATTGTGGAGAAGAGCACAGATAAGAAGGACTTTCAGAAAAAAATGGGAATATGTATTTCTCCAAGTAAAGGACACATCAATGTGCGTAGCTGTGGTGGGAAGTGAAATGTGTATGGACTACAAAACACGGTATCACTATATTTAGAAGCTGTGTATCACCATGGAGAGCTGTGTGTGGTCTGGCATGTGTTCTGCAGGTTGATATCTGTGGTGGGCTCATATTAGAGTCTATGATGAGAGCAGAAAAAGGCTAGTAAAGAATACATACAATAATTGTCCTCTATAGGGGAGTGATAATGAAACAAAGCATAGACATGGAATGAGATAAGAAAAAAATGATTACATGTAAATATAAAAATATAAAGAAAAATGGTGAACGAAATAAATAAAAATCCAAATAAAAACAGAAACCAAAGTATGAGCAAAGGCACAAAAGAATAATATAGGGGTCTATTCTTCATGGGGGGCTGGGGGGCAATCCCAGACCTTCCCATAGGAAGGAGCAGGGCTCCGGGAATCAACTCCATCTGAAGATGGCGTTGGTTCCCGCAAGCAAACTCCAAAAACTTTTTTTTTTTTAATGGCCCATTACAAAAGAATGCGGAAATTGGCGTTTCCATATGTGTTATGGCCCTATAAGGGATTATGAATAGGCAGCATAATGAGGAAAATGTCTGCCATTTATACTAAGTACACTAAGGGCTTGGAATTGTGGAGCTCATTCAGACCCGCTCGCTAGATGCGTACGCTTGCTCCCAGTGTATGCAAATTCAACAACGTGACGGCATGGCAGGTGATCACATGGCAAGGCATAAGCACGCCCACTAGGTCTTGGCATGTGATCGCTTTGTCTGTGTAGACGCCCACCAGCCTGTCTTAAGACGCCCACTTGCGCACGTCATCTCCAGGAAGTGTATGTAACCATCGGTACATCGGGGACCATCCGATGCGATCGCAGCGCTTGAGGTAGACCCTACCCCACCGCAAGCACTGCGATCAGTGCTGGCTGAAATACAACCAAGTGACGTGTACAATGACGCATCTTTGCTAATTATGCACACCCATAAAACACCATTATGATGCCCAGACACTCCTGCGTCTGCACATCCACTCCCCCGTTCACAAGCACCTTCCCCTGTTACCACCCACAAACGGCACTGTCAGTAACTCAAAGTAGCGTCCAGACTGTGTACTACGAGCGCACGATTCCTGATTGCAGTCGCTGGTTCGCGCATGCGTATTTGATCGCATACGCATGCATAGATGCGCGACAATCGCCCATAGTGTGCGTCTGCGGCTTAGCGAACGTGTCTGAATCGGGCCCAGTGTCTGAAGGAGACCTGTTCGGACATAGGGGTCTATTTACTAAGCAGTGTTAGGAGACAGAGTGAAAAGTGATAAGTCTGTGATAAGGTGCCAGCCAATCAGCTCCCAACTGTCATATTTCATACACAGCCTGTGAGATGGCAGTTGGGAGCTGATTGGCTGAAACCTTATCACAGACTTATCACTTTTCACTCTGTCTCATAACACTGCTTAGTAAATAGACCCTATAGAGACATATACATATGTTAGGAGTTGTATCTCTTACGGGTGCTGGATTGCTGGAGCAACCATACACAAAAGCGCGGATGATAATCAGCAGCATGAGCTAGTCACTTCTGATTGGCTGATTCTGAATTGATACTTCCCACTGATAGTACATAAATCATTAAATCAGACCCCAAATTCACAACTACAGTACTGAGCAGTCATGATACCATAGGAATTAGACAAATATTGCTGGTGATTGCTCAAAATATGTAAATATCACTACGGGGAAAAAGTTACTTAAAAGTATATTGCTATTCTATTTTTACCAAATGTCGTCAAAAAAAGTTATATATTACGTTGTTATTCAGTAGGATTATTCAAAAGACCTTTGTTTAAAAAGAAACCAAAAAAAAAAACTTCACTTGGGTGTATTAAGTTAAACCATGACAATAGATCTGCCATGAGGGTATTTACCAACTCAGATAATGACGGGGCTAAATATGTATCTACGTTTTACTTTCTGCCAGGTCATTTATTTACCAAGCTGGAAATACCTTTGTGTGTCTGGCAGGGACTCAAGAATATGGCTCAGCAGTTTCTGCAGAATGAGATGACCTGGAACCTCATGAGAGATGACACATATTAGTACTCCCATACCGAGCTGTATCATTTCTGTAACAACAACTATGTATGAGAAATATGTCAGTAAACACTCGGTATCAAGGTAACTGTATTAGCGTTTACGTCAGCTGTATCAGCCTAGTGAGACGTTTCCAATATCTGTGGGTATTGTCCTGTGACGTACTTGCATATTTACTAACCAAACCTACAGCGTGTGCACTGTATACATTTCACAGGCGGAAGCCGCATCTTCTGCCTTTTTGTCTCTACTTTGCAATAATTTAGCAGATGTTAGATAATAGTAAGAAGAACGATCAGACATCTCAGGAGGTAGGGTTGTCTTTGCTGCAGGGAAGTGATTTATATGTGAGGCTCATTCCAGTAATGTTCCTGAATTCAATTACACATTTCAGTCACATTCAGTTTCACTTAAGCAGCACATCAGGTGTACAGTATATTTATGTCTCTAGTCCCTTCTACCTCTCTCTGTAGGCTCTTTTCTGTACCTCTGAGCGATAGCACCAGTCGCTTGCAACATTACAATGAAACTTAGGATTAGGGGCTCCCGGGGGGACTTAGGGTTAGGCACACCCCGGGAGGTTAGGGTTAGGCTAGGGGGAGGTTAGGGTTAAGCACCCCCGGGGGGGAGGTAAGAGTTAGGCACTCCCCCCTGGGAGACTTAGGGTTAGGCTGCGGAGAAGGGGGGGTTAGGTTTAGGCACTTAGAGGGGGGTTAGGCACTTGGGGGGGAGGTTAGGGTTAGGTACCTCTAAATGAGTGTTAGGGTTAGGGGGTGGACTTAGGTTAGTTTATACTTACCTTTGGACGATCTTCACCCGCCGGCCGGCGGTAAATCATACTGATTCCGTGCTACTGTACATGACATTTTCCAGAGATCTCACAAATGGCTCAAGGTCCTGGCGGACCGGCGCATTAAGGTCGTTGATCAGCATTAGATCACATTGGGAGAGATGTATCAAGCCTCAGAGAGTGATAAAGTAGAGAAGTTGCTCAAAGCAACCAATCAGCTTCTAACTGTCATTGCAAATACTGTGCCTAAATGGATGACAGAAGCTGATTGGTTGCTTTTGGCAATTTTTCCACTTTATCACTCTCCAAGGCTTGATACAGTACAACATTGTGAGATCAGCGACTGTAGCAGGTCAGATAAAACCTATTTATTTACCCGTGTTAATGCTGCTTTCACTCTGTGGGATCAGAATAGGATCAAATCGAGCAAATTGCAGAAGGCCATGTGTGGACAATAGGCTACTTACGAGTGAACAGGGCCAGATTATGAGCCACATGGAACTGGGGCTGAAAATAAACAAGAGCCTATTGTGAGAAGCGGAGGAGGTGTGTCCAATGCTGAGTGGGTGTGGCCAGAACCATTTGGGTTGCTAGTTGCTACATACCTCCACTATCAGTCCTAATATCTTCCTTAATACATAGGGGCATATGTATTCAGCTCTGGGAAGTGATAAAGTGGAGAGTGATAAATGACCAACCAACCAGCTCCTAACTGTCATTTTTCAAACACAGCCTGTAACATGACAGTTGGGAGCTGAGTGGCTGGTTGTTTATCACTTTATCACTTTCCAGAGCTTAATACATCTGCCCAAAGTTGGATGCACTTGGGTCGTAGCAACAATTTTAATCCTTTAATGATTAATGGACGACCATGGGGCCGCTGGGCGCTGCTCACCATAATGCCGTCACGACTTTGAGCCTATTTTTATGTGGACGCCTGGGGCTGTAGCCCCATCTGCTCCATTGTTAATTTGGGCCTTGCCTATTGACCAATGATTTACAGTATGATATGTGGAAAGACACCTTAAGTGTGAGATACATTTAAATTACATAAGGGTCTGTGTACTAAGCCTTGGAGCGAGATAAAATGGACGGATATAAAGTACCAACCAATCAGCTCCTAACTGTCATTTTTTTCAAATACATAGCCTGTAATGTGACAGTTAGAAGCTGATTGGTTGGTACTTTATCTCCGTCCACTTTATCTCGCTCCAAGTAGACCCCATAGATTTCTGTCTGTATCAGGGAGGATTAGGACACTTTCTGCGGAGCTATCTGAGGGTGCAGTAATTATAACAGTCATTGTCATTTTATGCTGTAGCAGTGAGTGGTGATAATGAGCAGTAAAAGAGAAGTTCTGTGACCATGACAAGGCCCCAGATTGCTGGGCTTCCAGTGTCAGAAATCCTTTAGAGAAGGAGGAAATGTTATTGTACAGAAGCCTATACACATATTAGCATCACCTGTGTGCAGAGCTGTAACTAGACTTTTTGGTGCCCTGTGCCAGAGAGAGCATTGGCGCCCCCCCACCCCCATTTTTTTAAATAGGGACAAAAGATAGTGTGCCTGAAAAAAGCCCATGGCCTCATGGGAAGGGCCAGGGAAGAGATAGGGGAGGCCAGGACATACTGGGGATAAAAGAAGAGGAAGCTACAAGTGAGAATGATAATAAACAGGAAAATTGACAGGTCCAAACAGCGCCCCCTGCCCTGCGGTGCCCTGTGCCATGGCACTGGTCGCACTACCCTAGTTACGGCCCTGCCTGTGTGTATCATGACAAACTAAAATGGGGGGGGGGTAAATAAATATTTAATTGATTAATATCCGGTGCATTTTCTAGTCACTGCCAAGTCTTCAATGTACCTGAAATTTCACTTGCATCAAGGTCACATGGGAAATGTAACAAATTATACCCATTACATATAAAAGTATCACAGAGTGATTATTTATTACGTCTTATCACAAAGTTATGTAAGTTAGAATTAAGGTTATTTATTTATAGAGTTCTATATTTTGGTTCTAAGCATGTGATGCAAACTGCTTTCTTGATAAACGCTGTGGGCAATTTGCATGCACGCAAGTATTGGTGTCAAATCATGATGAGACACAGGTTGGTGAGTCACAGGTGTCTCATCGTGTGAGTGGAGAGAATGGAATTACTGCTGAATCTGTTCTAGTGCTGCAGAGAATGAATTATGAGGAATGCCACACCTCTATACAACTAGCACTGACACTTATTATGAATGTTTCTATTGAGCATCAGTGGCGTAACTAAGAGGGGTCGAGCAGGGTGCGTGCCCTGGGCGCCGTAGGACCGGCGGCACGGGGGGTGCCGCCGGCCACGGTACCGACCTGCCCTAGTTAGGCAGTGTAGCGCCGACCGCAGTGTGTGCGGTCAGCGCTACACATTTTCAAAGGACCGGCGCTAGGCTTCCCTGCGCCCAGCGCTGGTCCTTTGCTGCACAGCCGAGACCTTCCCTCCCCCTGAGCGCTTACCAAATAGTGC